>JBBPDE010000107.1:26560231-26573345 GCA_037974605.1 Nannopetersius ansorgii
TCCCTCCCTCCCTCCCTCCCTCCCTCATCTCTTCTTGGATGGTATGGCGGGCCAAATCAAAGACTACCACGGGCCAAATTTGGCCCGCGGGCCCTAGTTTGGGCACCCCTGGGTTAGGGCTTTCGACCCGTGACCTCTGAGTTACCCTGAGCAAGGAGCAAGGTACCGTCCCGACACACTGCTGCCCCCTGCTTCACCTAGTGAATGGGTTAAACGTAGAGGAAGCATTTCGGCGGTGGAGGTAGCTCATTGGGTAGGATACTTGCCTCCGGACCATGAGGTCATGGGTTCGAATCCTACCTTTGGCACCACCACTGGGTCCCCAAGTTGCCACAGGGAGAGACTGCCCCCTGTAGTTAGGGAATGGAAGTCACTTTGGATAAAAGCGTCTGATAAATGCTGTAAATGTAAATATAAATTTCGTTCTGTTCACACCTAGTGCTGTGGTGTGTTCACATACGACAGAATGGTCACTTTCACAGCATACAGCTGATTTTTAATTCCAGTGTAGTATCAGACAGACTTATACTTGCACACACTTAAACTAATGTTTATTAAAATACAGTTATTAGTGTAGGCAGCCATGTCACCTCACCTCAGACGGCAGATAAACAATAAAAACAGGTATGAAATCTCAAGACAGATAGGGATACCTAACTTAAATAAAAAGTCATGTCACCTGCATTTATACTTAATATAGAATGTAGGAGACACATTGTGAGAACTCATAACGTTTTGGATGGGTGAGACGTGTCTTGTGTTTTCTATATTAGCCATAAATTGAGATGACGCTACTTCATTTAATGGTATGTAACACTGTTGCTCTCGGATTGCGCATGTGAATGACAATAGTCATGAGCCAGTCAGTCCAAAAGGACAGCAGCTCTCTAGGCAGCCCAGCAATAACGTAAGTATGTAGTTAAAAGATGTCTGGTCAGTCATCTGGGTGTGACATAGTATCCCTGCCATCACACTGTGGCTGTTGTCTTGGTGTGTTGTGTTGATAGACTTATTCCTACTCATGTCTTTTAATACAACACTGACCTCCTGCGCTAAGACGCAGATTAAAAAGAATAATGATTCAAGTTTTGCATTCTAATTTCTAGGTAATCCAAGGTTTGCAGCAGCGCATTCATGAGCAAGAAGATGAAATTGTCCAGCTCAGAAGGCAGATAAGTGAGCTACAGAGCTCACAGAATGCAGCACACAGACCAGAAAAGACTTAAGTGTCATTACTCTTTATTGTCTTCTTTGATGGATGGATATTATATGTACAGTATTTTTGGAAGCAGATTGTACAAAGTATGAGTGCAGCTTTCCCTGTGTGTTCAACATTTAAGTGCCATATTTAACTTACCTGTAAATTATAAAAGGAAAAAAATGTGTATTGTATGCACAAATAAACTTTTAACAAAATAAATGTTTCATCAATTTTCAAAACTAGAAAATGTAGCTTTGAACTGAATGTTATGAAAAGGTTTGAGATCTAGGGAATCTGGAGGCATCTCTGCCACCCATTAACTTTCACTTGCTGTCTGATATCTCACTATCATGGTACCCCTTGACAGGTATCATGATGGTAAGATATTATTACTCACTTCATCTATCAGTGGCTTTAAAGTTGTTGTTTTTTTCGGAACTAAAGTAGTTTGCTCTACGGTAACCTCCTTTGAACACCACACACAGACCATTGAATAAGTGCTGTCTCTAGATTTATTGCCGGAACCCAAGAAACGCTGAAGATAGGTGGGCAGGTAAAGTCTCCCTGAATTGATCTGAAGATTTGACTCTTCTTGCTGCCATAAGCCATGGTTTAATCCATTTTCTCATGATGGAGACTTCATTGTACAGTCACCTTGATGATTACTGGCTCCCTTAATAAGTAGTAAAGGTTCAGTTGCTCAATAACATACTGAAAATATGAGGTGGGTGTGATAAGTAAATTTGTTAAAGAAAATAACCCCTTTTTAAAAAAAAAAAGAAAGGCATGTTTTTCATTGGCACCTCTACACATTCCTATAAACTAAATGCATTTAAAACATGTTCCTATGTATAGTCCACCTGAACACACATATTTATACGCTTAGGAGTATAAATAAACACTAAAACTAAATTCCCTTAGCCATTTCGCAGCTTTAAAAACATAGATTAGGGAAGTGTCCTTCACTGCAAATATGGACAGGCTGTGTCCAAATCTGCAAACTACTAAACAGTTTTGGTTTAGACGCTGCCGTGTGCTCTGTCCCAAATTGTAGGGCTGTGTCCCTGCATACCACTACTCTTAGTAAATAGTGCACTACCGTTAGAAATTACTGAAGTGACGGAGGATGGTGTGATTTGGGACACGGGCTTGGTAAGTGTACATTGTGCAAGTGTAGTACTACTATTGCATTCAAGAGTGATTTGGTCGCAGTACTACTATTGGTAAAATGTCTGTTTTTGTCAAAGCTATCAAGTGTGTACCTACATGCATGTAAACCTTTTTTGCAACACACGGTCAACATATTTTTTGTTATTTATAATGTGCTTTTTATACTATACTGTTGTGTATGGCTTTATTCTATTGTCTGTTCTGCTGTAACGACGTGCATTTCCCATTTGTGGGACTAATCAAGGTTCATCTCATCTCATCTTATTGCACTCAAAAGTGATTGGAACGCAGTAGTACTACTATTACACTCCAGTGATTTGGGCCGCAGTCTATGTGTATAACTGTGCATTGTGCAAGTGTAGCACAACTATTGCATTCAAGGGTGATTTGGGACGCAGCCTAACTATAAGTATATTCTGCACGTGGAGTGCAATTATTGTATTGCAATGGTGATCGAGAGCGGGATATCCGTCCACCATCTCTCATAGCATCCACTCCTCGGGCATTCAGGCCATGTAGTAAAGCTGCTTTCTAGAGCTGCTTTCAGAGTAAAGCATACCTAATAATAATAATAATAATAGTAATAATATTTTTTATTTACATAGCGCCTTTCCAAAGCTCAAGGTCGCTTTACAGTAGGTATGATGGACAGAAAAGAAAGAAAGAAAAGATGAAATAAACAGACAGGGAACAAATATGCAGAGTGTCAAAAACAACAAGAACAGGGAAGAATGACAAAAAAAGGGGTTACAGTTACAGACAGTTTACAATACCTTCTCCATTCACCTTTAAATTAAATAGGGATCAAACAAAGCTCTTCTGGCTGAAGTAAAGCACGGATCGCCTGGACGCGGACATGTTTGTGGACGTGCCTGCAGCACCGGGTCCGCCATGTCGGCTCTCTCGGGCCGGTCGCTGGTTGGCTGAGACTCGAGTTACCCGGATGGAGCCGTGGGGTAACTACGTCATTGTTCACCGCCGGACGCTCTCTGGATATTAGAATGGACGATCACAACTAAATCTTATTTAGAAAATCACAGGTATGGGCTTTCCTTCATTCACAGGTACTGCGCGGCCGCTCTAGTTGCTCCATGGTTCACGCCGGGTGTGCTTGTGGCTAATTTAAAGCGTTCAGAGTAGTGTGGCGGCGTGTGCAGTGTTTGATGGCGAGAGAGGGGCCAGCGTTTCCTCGGCCAACCGCACGCCGGCGAATTTTAAATTCTCGAGCCCCTCCTATTTGTGTCCTCTCCTGGTCGGGGTGTTTAAAACTCCGCGCGGGTTGACCTGCAGCTGGCGGGGGGCAAGAGTGTGTGCGCGGGTGTGTGAGTCGTGTGATTTTTTGTTTGTTTGTTTATCGTTTCTCTCCCCGTTCCTCTTGTTCACTGATGGCGTTCTCGCACGGCGCGTCACAGTCGCCCCGCGTTCCAACTGTTTTGTTCCGTCCCGTCGTTACCATGGCGTTTAGCCTTAAAAGCCTCTGCTCGTGCCCTGAAATCAACCAGAAGGACTACACTTCAACCGCGACAGGAACGACTCAGCACGACCTGCCTGAGACACACACCCCGCTCTCGGTACTCCCCGTCTCCAGTCGGCTTCAGGACCGAGGCCTGCACCGCGCCGAAGCCTCCGCTAGCGCTGTTAGCCGCATTAGCCGTGCTACCTAGCCGTTATTGGCGGGCGGAGGGAGGCGGTGTTTCAGCTGAACCTCCACAGACACGCAGTCCGTGGGTCACAAGTCACACCACGGCGATGTGAAAGGTAATTAGTCCGGTATCACTGGACGAGCTGTGTTCATTATGTAACTAGCCCTGCAGGGCGCACACACTCCATTCTCAGGCCGCGCCAGAGAGAGAGAAACCCCGGTTATGCACAACGAACACTAATGCTAGCTAACAGCTAAGTGCCTGACAGAACCTGACTCAAAACGAAAGTAAACAGCTCATAAAGCAGTAAAAAGCCAGCCTTTCTCCCGCCCTAACACTCCCCACCCTCAACAACGCTCCCGAAGGACGGCTGTAACTTCTCCCCCCGTTCTGCTTAAATAGTCATTTGTTTGTGCGGTTCAAGTTCAAGGTTTTCACTAATGTCGACGTTCCGACTGCGTTTCCTGCAAGTCACGTGTTGTTGCTGGCGCAGGCTGCAGTCTGTCCGTGTTTCTCAAGTGGAGTGGTTACAGAAGGGGTGCACGTAAATAAAAGCCAGTAGCAAGTTATTTGATGCATCACTGCCTGCTTGTTGCAGCTATTTTAGTTATTTAACAGTTTACTTCTGTAATTTCTCCCATATTTATTAGGCAATAGTTTAAGATCTAACCTTTACATTATGATTGTGGATTTTATTATATGGCTGAGCTTCAGATAGTTTTCAGATAGTCCAATGAAAGTGCTCTTTCATGGTGGCCCTTGTCCATCTTGTTTTACATGCTCATAACTGTTTTGCTTCATTGTTGAACAAGATTATCATTTGTGTTATTAATATTAAACTGTGTGTTTTAAATAAAATCAATTGACTATGTGTGAAGCAGGCTTTTCTCAGTTGGTATAGACATGCTGTTCCAAAGCCACAGTCATATTACCAGTGTGATCATGTGTATATGTACTTATTTTTTCTTTTTTTACAGAAATGAACGATGACCATAGTTGACAAATCTTCAGAGAAGTCTGACCCTGAGTCAGAACAGTGCAAGCACTCCAGCTCCCTGACTCCTTTCTCCGCTGGAGATATGGAAAGCAGCAGTTCCAGCTGGAGTGTGAGCTCTTCTGCTACAGAGCTCTCAAGGGCCAAGCCCCCCTGTATGGCTCCCAGCATCGGAGCAGCTGTGTACGGCAGCAATACAACTCATGCGATTGAGAGGCCCAAAGAGCAAAGTAAGTAACGGTTAATTTAATTAAACTGAATAAGTTCTTATCCATTATCAATAAATCTGAAATTATGTGGTTATCACTGAGTTTTTATTGATATATTTTTGATGCAGCTCTGTGTGATTAGTAGTTTCTCCAGCAAATTTCATTAGTTATTGCATTTGTATTTACTTTTTCCTACAGGTGTGGTGACCTGTGAGGATGGCATTGGTGTTCCTCAGAAGGTCCTGTTTCCTGCAGAGCATATCTGCTTAAAGTGGAACCACATCCATCGTATTGGAGCAGGTCTCCAGAACCTGGGCAACACATGTTTTCTCAATTCTGCTCTTCAGTGTCTTTCATACACTGCACCCCTCGCCAACTACATGTTATCCAGAGAGCATTCCAAAACATGTATGTCACTGAGCATCATGGTCGTTCTTCAAGGCTTCTGAGATCTGATGTGTTTAACCCAATTCCTGATTGCTGCGTTATTTTTCCTCAAAGGTCATGAGCCTGGGTTTTGCATGCTGTGCACAATGCAAAACCATGTCATACAGGTGTTTGCCAACTCGGGAAACGTCATTAAGCCCATTGGCGTGTTGAACGAACTAAAACGTGAGTATATATCTTGCTCCTTTGTTTCATAATAAATTAAAGTAATATCTTGTAATTGCTCAGTTGTGTGTGTGTGTGTGTGTGTGTGTGTGTGTGTGTGGCTTTTTTCATATTTTCTGCTTGTATTTTCCACAGGAATTGGAAAGCATTTCCGTTTTGGAAGTCAAGAAGATGCACATGAGTTCTTGCGGTACACAGTGGATGCTATGCAAAAGTCCTGCCTGCCTGGAAATAAGTAAGTCTGAACTCTGCGTGTAACAGGTCTGCAGTAAAACGGGTGGAAAAAAAGGTTGTTGAATAATTTAGTAGCTATGTGTTGCAGGTTAAAACATTAATGGTTTTATGTTGATGTCAAGTGACTTAATGCTTTTGCATCTCTTTTCTATTCTAGTTTTAATTTCTCTCCTAATGGGATCAGTTTGATTAGCACAGCCAAGTGTTGCATGTTGTTTAAGCCATTTGTGTATCTGTAATCTTGTTTGACTTTTGTTTTTATCAGATTGGACAGGCAGACACAGGCAACCACTCTCATCCATCAGATCTTTGGAGGATATCTGAGGTCTAGGGGTGAGTTTGCCACTGTCACACTTCAATGTAGTGAATAAAGTGTTCAGTGATATTCTATATCAGGTCTCTCTATTTGTTTTGGTTTTAATGAAGTTGATTTCGATTCTCATTTCACAGTGAAGTGTCTGAGTTGCAAAGCTGTATCTGATACATTTGATCCCTATCTGGATATTGCACTGGACATAAAGGTAAGAGCAGATTTAGGTTCTTTTAAAAACTCCTTCAGTAACATTAAATGATTGCATCAGAATGTTTGAAAGTAGCCAGTCCGAGAATGCTATTTATTTCTCCTTGCTGCTGATTGGCTGTCGCCCTTTTGACACCGCTGCAGTCCTTCTCGAGTGTTTCCATTCTTCTTAAATCCCTGTATTTTTATTACCATAAATTAAATTCATTTATGTCTGTTTATACCAAAGAAAGCTCACGTACATGAATTACAGTGCTGTCTGTATGGGCTAATATCTGTATTCACATTCTAGTACTGCAAGAGTTCAGTGTAAACTGTACAGTACAAATACGGGTTTACATTTTTGTGAACGGTATTAAACGGAGTTTAAAAGGAAATTAAAGTTTTGGGAGCATGTTTGGGGCATTTTTATGCATTTTGACCACATCACAACAACGTGGTTTTTTACTAAATTTGTAGCTTGGAAATGAATGGATGATGCCCAGTGCCATCTTCATGTTACTGCCTTGTAGTCTTACTGCTTCAATAAATTGATTACTATAATAGCCATGCTTTGCTATTAATATTGAAGTTCTAGACTAATTAGTTCATTTTACAGCTACAGAAGCTGTTGTTAAACTGTTGTTCTGTGTTTCAGACTGCACCGACTCTTACCAAAGCTCTTGAGCTGTTTGTTAAGCCTGAGCAGCTTGATGGAGACAATGCCTATAAATGCACCAAGTAAGTGTCATGAATAGACCACCTGCTGTTGGTTAGTAATGTATGCTGAAGTCATTTGGAGAACAAGTTTTTATTCAGAATGACGATCAAGGATTGTTAATTAAATGTTGTTTTTTTTCTTAAATGAGAACAACGTTATTGTTAAATGCATAAAGGACGGTAGATGCTCATGATTTATTCCTTGTTAACCCTGTTCCTTAATATTTATTACCTTTTTACCCTGTTGTTGACTTTGTTTTCTGTCAGTTTGTTGTTGTTGTTGTTTTGAACACCATGTTCTTTTGTTATACCTCATTATGAATTCTGCTTTTTTAGGTGTAAGAAAATGGTTCAGGCCTCAAAAAGGTTTACCATTCACCGCAGCTCAAATGTCCTTACCATCTCCCTGAAGCGTTTTGCGAACTACACTGGAGGGAAAATTGCCAAGGTATAGTCCTAAACCTCAGTTTTCTAGGAACCTCAGACAAGTTTCTGAGCTATTTGTTTTTTATTGTTTAAGTAATATGTGGTCTGTCCTCTGCACAGGATGTGAAATATCCAGAATATTTTGATGTGCGTCCCTACATGTCCCATCATAATGGAGAGCCACAAACATACGGGCTGTATGCTGTTCTGGTACACTCAGGCTTTAGCTGCCATGCTGGACATTATTACTGCTATGTAAAGGTTAGACTGCTCATTTTGCTACAGTGTTAAAAATTACACGTATAGTTATATAATGAATTTCATTATGATTTCATCAATTTGTGCTCCTTTGTTTCAGGCCAGTAACGGGCAGTGGTATCAGATGAATGACGCCTCTGTGTCCGTCTGTGACGTAAGATCGGTCCTGAATCAGCAGGCGTACTTGCTGTTCTATATCAGGTAAGACTGTTTCAGGTGGTAAGGCTTAAATATTTTTTTGTGTGGTGATATATATGTATTTTATTTTTTTTGTGGTAGTGAATAAACATTTTGAGAATCATTTGGACACTTGTAGACCTTTTGTCCCCTCTTGATTTTGTTTTTAGGTCAGAACTGAAAACTGCTGGCGATTTTAAGCACATGACTCCAGGCCAGTCATCCCCTCGCCCAGTTGCATCACCCAAGATGAATGGGCCTCTCACAGCCTCCACGTCCTTCATTGGGCCACAGCTGCCTCCTCACATGTTAAAGGTACAGCAGTTCATGATGTGCCTGAACAGTGTCGGTCCCAAGCTGTATCGTGGAATTTGGCATAGATTGTTGTAATTATTCAAAAAGGTCAGTTTTACTCCTTCTTTTACAGATCCTCTTTAACAAGCCACTTTTTTTTTTTTTGCAGAATAACTCGTATGTCAATGGAAATGGCTCCTCAAAGGATTACCTCAGTGGCTCAAAGTCCAGCAGCAGCAGCAGTTTTAATAGTGGCATGACCAAACCAGGCTCCAGTCTGTCTGTCTTTTCTTCCTCTTCGCTGTCCTCTGCATCCTCTTCCTCCACAGCTCAAATTACGCACTCCTTGAGCATCCCGGAGCCACCAAAGAGGCCTAAACTGACCTTTCTCATTGGACAGGGGAAGACCGCACAGCCTAGCCGTACCCAGTCATGCTCAGGCATTTCAACCTCAGTCTCTCATGCTCACCCACAGCCCTCATCCTCTTCATCACAGTCTACCTCAGACCTCCAGCCGCGTGTCCAGGTTAATGGAGCACCTGGCAGTCACAGCACTGCGTCCTTCCTGGTTCCCTACGGCCAGGAGTCATCTGAGGAGTCCGACCAAGAGGGCGGAGTTTTGGACAGTGGTATTGCTAAGGCTTACAATGTTGCAAAGGCAACCAATGGGACAAATGGAATGAGTAGTTTCCATTCCCATAACTCCAAGACCAATGGCTCTAATGGATTCTCTGTCACACACATGCATGAAAATGGATCAGGGCATGTTCACAATGCTCAGAATGGACATCACAAAGTCAACGGATTCAGTCAGTCTGACAAGGTATGAATAAACCGGAACGCATCTGAATAAGGTGTTGTCCTGAAATGTTAATTTGAATGCTTGCAAGTAGTATATAGTATGTAGCTTTAACAATTTTGCTTTTGTTGTTCTTCAGGCTGTAGGAAGCATAGCTTCTGTATCTTCCGTCATCAGCCCCTCTAACAGTTTGGGCGTTCAACCCAGACCGAGTGCATCATGGTAAGTAGTCAGAAGTTTTGTTCATTCAGTTCTTTAATATCTAAAGTGTACCACACTAGAACGGTTTCTTTCCCCCTTTTTTCAGCTTCAAGCCTATGTGTTCGGATCACTCTCTCGCTCCTTCGCCGATCACCGAAAGGGCTAAACTACTGCGTGACCCTGCTTCCCAGAATGCCACACTTCCACCTGGTGCTGAGTCAGCCACAGGGATGTTGGCTAAACCAAAAAATGAAACTTTGGACAGCCAGGCAGCCTTAACAGACTGGGCTCAGTCAGTTCGCTGCCCTAGCCTCTCAGCAGTGGTGGGCACCACAGACCCCACTCAGACCAACCAGTCCAGCCTTAGCCTGCGAGTGAATGATGGACATACAGCTCTAAATGGGCCAAAGGTATCACCAGAGACTTCAAGGCAGTTTAATGACTGCAAAGAAGAGAATACAGAGGTGAAAATGTCTCAGTCAGACATACCTGCTTTTCGAGAAGGAAGGAGACCGGTTGAGGTGCGAGAGAGGGACAGAGATCGGGATGTGGAACGGTCTCATGTTTTTGCTGCCAGAAAAGACAGAGACCGAGAGAGGCACCGGCATTACAGAGAGCGTGAGCAGAGGAGCCGAGAGCGCTATGGACATGGCCAACGGCTGGACAAAGACTGTCACCTGACAAGGGAGCGCTCACTTAATAGAGAAAGACACTACCGAGAACGATCAGTCGATAGATACAGGGACAGACACACGTACTACCGCCGAGACCACCATTACCACCGCAACAGAGATCGGGACTGGAGGTACCAGCCCAGTTCATATGACACTCACTCACGCTCCTCTGGCCACCACTATCGGGATGGGGGCTTGAGCCACTGGCGCCGCACGACTGAGGATGGTCGCGACAGGTGGCACTACAGTGTCGAGGAAAGCGGCTCTAGAGTAAAGCCCTCCCCCTCACGCTCCATCACCCCGACATCCAGACACTCCAACAAAAAACGCAGCCTGTCGGACGATAGTGAAGCGTCCGAGGAGTGCAAGGCCAAGAAACACAAGAAGGCAAAGAAGAAGAAAAACAAAGACAAGCACAGGTGGGTCTCTTTTTCTGAGAACTAAACTAATTACACAACAGGTCAGCAGGTCAAACTCTTCAGAGGTGATGTGGGTTTTGTAGTGTTTTTAATGCCGATTTAAAATGGGTGTTTTTCCAGCACATACAGTTTGTCTTGAATCTAGTTATGTATTGCATGATAGTTGGTATAATGATGATATAATAATCATATGCTGAGTGTTTGTGCAGAAACAGTGGTGTCTGACTGACACTGATCGTTATATCTGTGCCACAGTGTGGCCTGTCTGACTCCACACTGAAAATACTGAAGCAGTTATTGATTAGTGCCTGTCATGCAAGTCAATTGCAAATCTAATATTAAAAAACTGACAGCAGATCTAAAATCAGCATGAAAAACTGGTTTAGAAAAGTGTTATGCTTTCTGATGATTACAAAACATGTGGTGTTTTTTCTTGACGTGTAATTTTTCATGCACAGAAAAGGCAGATATGGTTTTTTTTATTTATTTATTTTTTTTGCTTTTGTGACGTCTGGGTCTCATCCACCACACCCCCTCGTCCTCGTGCAGGGTTTTTAGGACGTGGAGCAGGAGGGTGAGGGGGTGTGACTTTTTCCTGGCAATATAGAAATGTTCATATATTTGTGCTAAATTAGACAAAACTATAATTTACTTTTGTAACAAACATTTTAATGCAAATGTAAATACAGCAATTTTACATTTTCATATAAAATAACTACACGTTTTGGTACTGTGGTGGGAAACAACAAGAAAGTGCATCTTGGGACGATGAAATACCGCCGTACTCGGAGACGGGAGCTTAAAAAGTAGCCAATCCGAGAACGCTATTTATTTCTCCTTGCTGCTGATCACAACATAACACGTTTTTTCACTATATGCGGGTGCTCTTGGAACGCTTCTGATACCTATAGATTTTTTTATAATATTCATTTATAAAATTAGAATTAAATTCACCTGGTTTAAGGTGGCACCTTCGTTGCAAAGGAATGAAATGCTAGTTCTGTAAGGTCACAAGTGCAGTAAAATGCCCTGGATGGGCTGCATTATCTATTAAAACTATAGGTTGGCCTGGATGTGTCTTGGCAAATGTTTAGTATTTATTATTATTATTATTATTATTATTATTATTATTATTAATAAAAACAATGATTGGTCGCTTTAATCCTATAGGACATCAGAAAGGGATTTGTCCGACAGGAACGGGGACAGCAGCCACAAAAAGAAGAAAAAGAAAAAGAAGAGGAGACATGACGATGAGGAGAGGGCTCATGCAGAGGGCCATTCCACCCACAGCTCAGACGAGCATGACTGGAAGGCCAAGAGCTTCGTGGAGAGAGGGAGCCGCAAGCGCCGGAGCAGCTCTGACCAAGAGGAATCTCCACACAGCGCAAAACAAGCCCGCACTGAGGGCCACCTGCAACTTAATGGTCACTCAGGTGCATAACATCGCCTTTATCATGCTTGGAATGTAATATAGGTCACTCGAAATTGCTACAGCTGACAAAAAAAAAGCAAACCCTCTCTTGGAAATATTAATAAACTTGTATTAATTTGTGCACTACAGATAATGGCATAAGCCATTACAATGGAAGTGTTCATGGATTTTGTCCTAATGGCATGGAAGAACAACTGAACCACATTTCCAGCAGCAGAGGGCAAAGCGGAGACACAGGCACTGGATGCTATTAAGCTATAGCCACTGCAGATGTGAGTAGACTAGACTCTTCTTCAGGAACTGTAGTGCAATGAAGAGTTAACTGACTACAATCATCACCATACTGTCACAGAATGTCTTAATACTCAGCCATCCCGTAAAAATCCTTTTTTTTTTATTCTAAGGAAAAAATCAGTTAGAGATTGGTAATAAATAGATGAATACATTTATTCAAACAGGCCCTCGTTACAGTGCAGTCTGTGCAGCTTTACACGGCTCGTTGAGTTTAGATCTTTTTTTTTTTTTAAATAAATATACATAAAACAGGAGTTCAGTGTATAGTCAGTAAAGCAGATGATCACACTAGCATTAGTATATTACCCACCCTCATCAAACAGTGCCCTAATGAGGCTGCATTTCCTTTAACTTGACTTGTGTTTCTGCAGGAGCTCACTAACGTTCAGTAAAGAGAACAATATTCTGCCTCAAATCTAAGGTGAGAGATCCTTCGGTATTTCACGACACTGTAGACGTTTTACGCAGTCACATAACTTCCGCCTCACTCCTCCTTATGTTCTTGTTCTTTCCCCCCCAGGATTTGGAACATCATGGGCAGAAAACAGAAAAACTACAGCTTCAGAATGAGCTCTTTAATATTGAAAGGGTGCTTTAACATTATACTGTATTTTTACCACAAAGGAAGTTGTTTTTTTTTTTTTTACTTTTATTAACAACAGATAATATACATACACACAATAAACACGGTCCTGAGATTGGGCTCGAGTTCTCAATTAAAGATACATATAGTTACAATAAAGATTTGAGAGGGGGAAAAAAAAAAAACCAAATAGACAAACTTCAAGCAAAAATACAAACTTGAAAATGACGAGTGGCCGATCCGACAAGACTTTCAACTGGTCTCCATCTTTT
>JBBPDE010000107.1:26601953-26612206 GCA_037974605.1 Nannopetersius ansorgii
TGACTGTAATCCAGTCTGGTGCGTGCAGTCTGCGGTTGTTGATTACGTCATCACTGTTTTCGGCCGATACCGAAAATGCATAAGGTGGCCGAATATTCGGTGCATCCCTAATATATATATAATATGTAAAATATTTTGTTTTGTTGTGGGGTACGCATTCACATGTAATACTACTACTACTAATACTAATAATAACAATAATAATAATAGTTTTGTTATAGTTTCACATTAACAGGGACAAACCAAACAAACTACTGTAATGTACCATATATATATGTGTGTGTGTGTGTTATATTTCAGTAAAAGCAAAAACTTTCTCCCAAGAAAAAGAGTTTAAGCTAATTTTATCCATTACAGTAAACCCCCAGTTTTATGCGGACCGGGACTTGCGGATCCAGTTATACGCGTTTTTTTTTAGAATAAAACTGATCGTTTTAAGTGGAAATATTCAAAACAATGCGGAACGTGCAACTATTCTGCGCTTTTTTTTTTCTTTTTTCGTGCCAATATTTTTTTTTTTACTCACTGGCCTTAGGCATCTCTCTGTCTCTCTCTCTCTCTATATATATATATATATATATATATATCTCGCTCGCTCCCTCTGTATCTCTCTCGCTCGAGTGCACTCTCTCTATATCTGTCTCTCTCTCTCTAGTTTGTGACTTTTCTGTGGGCCTCTCTCTCTCTCTCTCTCTCTCTCTGTCTCTCTCTCTTGCGTGCATGCTCTCTCTCTCTCTCTCTCTGTATCTCTCTCTCTCTCTCTCTCTGTATCTCTCTCTTGCGTGCATGCTCTCTCTCTCTCTCTCTGTATCTCTCTCTCTCTCTCTGTATCTCTCTCTTACTCTCTCTCTCTCTGTGTCTCTCTCGTTCGTGACTTTTCTGTATTTAAACCTCAGGTTTATCTTTACATTTTCGTTAAGGGTAATTGAACTGTTTAAATTAAACTGTTTAAAGTGAAATGAAAGTGTTCTGGGAGCACATCTGGGGGCATATTTAGGGTTTACACTATTAAAATAGGCATTTTAACACAACAACGCGGTTTTTCATTATACGCGGGTGCTCTTGTAACGTAACACCCGCAAATAACGGGGGCTTACTGTATATAAAAATATGAAACAAATATATTGTTTTGGTGTATGTGTTCACGTTTACTTTATGAATTATTAAATACTACTACTACTACTACTACTAAATAATGAGAATAATAAGAAGAAGAATGAAGAAAAATAAGTATTATTATTACTATTAGTTATTGTTGTTGTTGTTGTTGTTGTAATATTACTACAAACATATATCTTTGTTACCGAAAGGAAATACAGCAAGCCCCCACAAAGTTATCAGAGTTTGCAGAGTTTGCAGAAATTACAATATCCTCCACATTGTGTGCGTTTTTTGTGGCAATATAGAAATTGTCATGCATTTTAGTCATGCATCTATTATTAAAGAAATGTAATTTATTAATTTCTAGGAGTGTCCAGGGATTAAAAATGAATGACAAGCTCTCTGATTAATTAATCTAAATCAGTTTCACACATCTGAGCACTGTGTGTTGCACCAGGCGTCTCCTTGGTTTAACTGATACATATGGTTGGCTGGGGGGCGAAACTAATAAGTCTCCCCTCTGATATAACGGTTCAGGTGCCCATGCATACAAGGCATCTGGAGCCTGGTTTTGGGCTGTTCTGCCTCGGATCCTGGGGTTCCCTCATAAATGCTTTGTGTTGAGGTGACATTTTACTGATCATGTTCTTGATTATACAATTCCTTATTTCATGAATTGCAGTGAACCAATTGAATTCATGAATTGAGGTAAACGGATTGTGCTGGTTCTATGGGGAAAGGGGACATTGGGTGGCCTCATGCCCCAATCTGGTGACAAAGGGTCGAAGGGCCCCACTGAAATTGTACAATGTATCTCCCTCCGTACAAACAAAATTTGAAATGTCTGTACAAGAGCACTGTAATAATCATTTTTGTTTTTGTCTCTGCTCTTATAGATTCCGGGTAGGCTGGAAACTTTATGTCCTGAGGCATGGTGAAGGCATTGGGACTCCAGGTGGGGAGACTGCATGATCTCATTCCGGTGCGAGCTCTCGACGGGAATCTGATAGCGGGATGGTTGGTGGGTTGGGAAACCCAGCTCGTTCGTCTCAGGGTGGACCCAGATCATGAGGACCTGAAGTTCTGTGTTAGAACAGCCGGATCCTCTCGTGATTCTGGGTCTGCCCTGGCTAAAGTTTCATAACCCCATACTGGATTGGGATACTGCGTTGGTGGTGAAATGGGGGAGCAGGTGTGGGAGTCACCACCCGGGGATCTGTTTGGAGATCACCGGCATTGAGCCATTGAGAGCCCCCTGGCGGAGATGCCCCCTCAAATTCAGGCGCAGTATTGCAGGTGTGTAGTCCCTCCACATTGGTCCTGGGACTTAGAAAAGAAGGTTGGGGGGGGGGGGTATGGCGATGGATGACACTGAGAGAATGAGAGCAGTCACTCAGTGGTTGGAGCTGACCAGGGTTAAGGAACTCCAGAAGTTGCTACCAGCAATATATAAGGAACTTTAGTACTGTGGCAGCAACCATCACAATTCGTCTTAAAGGAAAACCTAAAGTGCTTAAATTTACCATGGAGGCTAGCGTTGCATTTCAGCGACTGAAAAATGTATTCACCTCAGCGCCTGTGTTGAAACTGCCCGATCCAGCACTACCGTTTGTAGTGGAGGTAGGTGCTTCTGAAATGGGGGTTGGAGCAGTGCTGTCACAGTACCACGGGACCCCTTGCAGGTAAACTACTACGAACCCCTTCATGGTGTATACTGACTATAAGAGACTAGTGAAGATCTGGCAAAAGAAAAGAATGTGACAGCGCCAGGTAAGACGAGCTCTGTTCTTTAGTCAGTTTCATTACCAAATTAGATATCGCCAAGGTACTAAGAAAAGAAAAGCAGACACGTTGTCTAGGAGGTTCCCTACAAGTAAAACAATGCATCAATTCCGTCCACTGATAGGGTAGCACCTATCCAATGGGATTTGGATTAGGAATCAGTCAAAGCAAATGAGCGACTAAGAAATGTAGTGCAGTGTCCAGAGGGGAAGCTTGCGGTCCCCCAAGCCTTTAGAGTCCAGAACTCTGTGCATTGCTCCTCAACCGGCCTAATGCCCTTTGAGTGTGTGCTTGGGCATCAACCCCCATTCTGCCAATGAGATAGTGGGCACTCAGTGGTCCCTAGTGTGGATAAGTGGTCCCGCAAGGCAGAGCGGGTGTGGGCGAGAGTACTTGCGTCTGTCAGCAGAGCGGCAGCGCGATTAAAACGTTTTACTGATCGATGCTGGAGGGAGGCCCCGGAGTATCGGACAGGGGATCACATATGGTTCTCCACCCGTGACCTCGGCATGAAGTTACCATCATGTAAGTCACCCCCAAGTACTCTGGGCCATATGAGGTGCTGAGACAGGTAAACCAGGTCACATACGAATTGAGATTATCATCGTACTTAAACATTCACCTGGGCAGGGCAGGGACTGATTTGAGTTCTTGATAAAATAAAGACTCTCAGTTATATTCCTTAATTCCTCATTGTGTCTGTGCGTCCTTTCACCCAGGCAGCCATGACAGTCTCATGTCTTTTGCTGAGTGTTCTTGTGTTTTTCGTTTTGTTCTTCTTAAAGACTGTATTTTTATTACTGTGAATTAAATGAATTTATTACTGTATTTATCTGCTTATACCAAATTAAAAGGTGCTGCATGAATTCCAGTCCAGTCTAGACAGGAGTAACATCACCATTTACATTCTAGCACTGCGGGAGACAGCAGTTCAGTGTAAACTGTACAGTACAGATACGGGTTTACCCTCACAGTCCCTTTAAGGGTAATGTATTAAACTGAGTGTAAACAAAATGAAAGATTTAGAGTTTACACTAGAAAAATAGGTATTTTAGGTCTTAAAATGTAACCCCAGCAAATTTCAGGGGTTGACTGTACAGTTTGATAATTTCTTTTATTAACACAAGTCACTTTAGACCAATGTTCTTTACTAAGGGGGGAGTACATTTGCTTCCTATAACAGACATAACATAACTGTGATAACTGTGATTAGCAGCACAAGTATATCACTGCTGGAGTGCAGTGCTAAATTTGGTGGAGCCACTTTTCCTGTGCAAATCACTTAGAATTTATTAATATGAAAAAGGTCTCAAGTTTTTTCTACACAAATGTCTTATGTTGCACTCACTTTCCATAGTTTCCTTTCTGCTTGGGCCTGTTGCCGTGCACCAGTTCTTCAGAGCTCATTGCCTGGTGCTGGTCCTTCTTCTCTGTCATCTTCAGATCTCTCAGGACTTTCTCTACATCCTCATCAGATCTCCTGCCTCTGTTGTTCCAGAAATGGCATCTGTGACCACAGGACTTTAACAGGCTCTGAAACTGCTCGTCTCCTTCCTGCAGAAACTGCTGGAATGTTTTCCACTCGAGGTTGTCTCTGTGTGAAAACAGGATCGTGGTGTGATTGAGGAATGAGAGACCAAGGACTTGTTGGAGTTTGTAAATTTTGTTGATGTCATCAGGTTCAACTCCACCGATGCGTATGACCAGGAGGAAGGAGTACGGTCCTCTGAGTTTCCTCAATGCTTCCTGTATTTCAGCTTCTACCTCATATTTTGGCAGTTCAGTGCAGTCCAAGCCTGGAGTGTCCACCACAGTGACCCGTCTGCCGTGGATCATCTCAGTTACAATTTGGCATTTCTGGGTCACGGACTTCCCAGAGGCGTCTGAGGGGAAATGCTTGTTGCCCAGGATGGTGTTTCCAGTGCAGCTCTTCCCTGAACCTGCACTGCCTATTAATACAACCTGCACCGAATCATCAGCACCTCCAGTCTGAGTGTTGACCTCCATAGTGCTGCAGGAGTCTCTGAAAACAGAATAAATACTCTGCTTGGATTTAATTATCATAAAAATTTCCTTGGCGGATCCGTTCAAGGATGTGGGCCTGTGCTCCAACCATGCCAGAAGAGTCACCATCATGCCTGGAGATGCTCGTCTGGGCCACCATATCGGTGGAAAGCGGCTTAAAATAACCAGACAACTGTATGATAGGTAGGACACTGATAACATTGTTTTTTTTTTATGATAACAATTATAGCCATAAAATAACATTTAGTGAGTTATGTCGAGTAATGCTTAATATTACATAAATACAATATTACAAAAAAAAATAATGAAAATTTTAAGGCTACAACATTACTGGATCATTTTAAAACATTATGTTGTACTTTTTTATTATTATTAAATATAATACTACTTTAAGAGGTCAAAGTATCCTTCCACCTATATTTCTTACACTTTAATGGTCTGATTTGGCCCTTTCTCAAATACCATTTTCCTTTTGAGAAAATGAATATGCTTGTACCGCATGCAGATGACGTACTGACTGTACAGTTCTCTCTCTCAAACTTGATATGATTAAGATTGATTATCTTGATATGGTTTAAAAAGGGAGTCTAACAACAAGAATTTATTAAATTAAAAACGTTGAAACGAAATAATCGTGTGTGTGTGTGTGTGTGTAAAGCGCTGTACAAACAAAATTGAACTGAACTGAAAATTGAATTGTGAGTGTGAGTGTGACAGAGAGATAGCGCGCGAGAGAGAAGTAAAATATTTTGCAAACAACACTGTCCAACGTAGGTAATAGCCTACCCACGGCCATGGGTGTAAATTTCATTTAACAGTAGGGGGGGACAATAAATATAAAATTTATACACAAATAATACAGTCAAATTGTACTTATAAATAAAAACAAGGAATTAAAAAGGTTTAAACTTTTATTTAAAATTAATAAAGACACTTAAGAACTGAACAGAAATTGATTACACAAAAAAAATACAGTAGGTCAGTTTGGGCGTAGCACACTGATAATTTAGTAAATGCACACCTAAACAATATGCTGATTGTGGCTGTTAATGTTAAGTTAACATTATGCCAAGTCATCACAAATAAAACAATGCATGGCGTGTTAGTTGCAGTGCACGATGCAACAAGCTATTGTAAACAAGCTAACGTTAACTAGATAAGTAATATTTTAATCGCTAATATACAGATTCATGGAAAATTACATTGGTAATCAGCATTTTTGCCGCAACTCATTTATGAATGAGTCTGCATCAACTACATTAAAGAGAATCGCTTTATTTAAAGTGAATAAAATACCCGACTTACTGGAGTTACACATTAATTAAACCGCAGCCACACACCTGACTCCTGTGTGTAGCGAGTAGGTGGGCCAAACCACTGTGAGGAAGGGGAGGGGGCACAGGCAGTGGGGCAAACCACTGTGAGGAAGGGCAGGGGGAACTCAACTGTTTCTAAATGCATTTTTTGCTTTTGTTTTTTTTCTACTTACACAATTATTTTAGGTGTACATACATGTATTTTTCTTAATAGAGAGTGCAATTTTTTTAAATCATTTTTTTGGGAGGGACAACCCTCGGATGGGGGGTACATGCCCCCAACCCACCCCCCCCACCCCCGTCCCCGCCGGGATTTACGCCCATGGCCATGGCCATACCTATTTCGCCTAGCCGCGTTGTTTTCTGTCAGTGAGTGGAGGGTCAGATTGGTAGGCAGCTAGCCGCCCTGTATGACACAAGAAAACCTGTACTACCAGTTAATAGTATCCAGGCTTTGATTTATGGTGTCTTGCAGCTCGTACACCATCTATCATGTGTAGGCTATAGTTTGTGGGTCAGGAACGGTTGCATTTCTGTGTCAAGTAACCTACGTCAGCCCAATTTCTATCAAGGCTATCAAGGCTATCAGTATCCTAGCTATATTTTACAAAATCACCACTGCGACAATTTTCTTTTCACTTTACTGTTAATGTTAATGTGTGTGGGAAAAGCGCTTCAGTTACACATGATACATAGGAATAACACCGTAACTTCAGCGTGGCAAACAGTATCTTTACTTTGATGCTTGGTAAAACAAAGGCAGAACGCCTTAACTTCACCATAACTTAACTCCAGTGTTCTAGAGCGCAGCGGAACAAAGGTAAAAGACCACAACTGATCTTAAGGGATTCTGTCATGGTTTTCTCTCAGTTTTTGGAAGTTATGGCAAAACCAACATCTCATTTTACCATAAAATAGCAAAATTATCTCAAGATATTTATCTACATGATAAAAATTATGTCCTTTGTTCCAAAAATGGTAATAACTAATTTTCGCCTAAAATTGATGTTACTTTTGCCTTTGCATGGCAGAACTGCGCTTGTTCTGCCCCCAAATCTGCTCCCAGAACACTTTCATTTCATTTTAAACTTAGTTTAATACATTACCCTTAAGGAGAATGTGAAGGTAAACCCATGTCTGTGCTGTACAGTTTACACTGAACTGCTGTCTCCCGCAGTGCTAGAATGTAAATAGTGATGTTACTCCTGTATAGACTGGACTGGAATTCACACTTTTCTTTGGTATGCCTGTCATTTCCTTTTGTATAAGTAGGGTAAATACAGCAATAATGTAATGTATTTTTTATAAATAAAAATTAGAGTAAAATGAAGGAATAATCACCAAAAAGTTACAGTGCAGTAATTTACTGTTCATCTGCCGCAGAGTTGCATTAATAACTTGCAGTGAAATACATGAAGAATTATATATTGCCACAAAGTCTGCTGTTTCCACGAATGTGCTGTGGTTTTTGCCAAAATTATTAGTTCGGTTCTAAGAAGAGAGAGAGAGAGAGACAGAGAGAGAGAGAGAGAGATGCTGAGCTGCTGAATTTATATTTGGATTACTATTTATGTTTGTAGTAAATGATATATTTTTAATCATTTAGAACTAAAACGAGTAAAAAAAAAAAAAACATTGCCACGAAAAAAGTAAAAAAAAAGAAAAAAAGAAATGCAGCGAATATTTGCAGAGTCCGAGTTGTTCTGGAAAATTCCATGTAAAACGATCAGTTTCCTTCTAAAAAGAAGTTTGCGTGTGACTGGGTCCGCAAGTCCTGATCCGCGTAAAACTGGGGGATTACTGCGTTGCTAATTTCCGTGTATTTTGATCCCAATTTCTAGTGTCTTTATGATGTTCAGGAAAATGTCTGTTTAAAAAAAAAAGTTTTAGAGCTTAAAACCATTAATGGTGTCATGATTTTCTGAGGTGCTAAATTTTAACTTACGTTGTTCATTAGAGCTTAAGGCTTAATTACCACTTGTGACCAAAATATTTTATCATAAAGGAGAAAAATGGCAGTTACTTAATGTGTGTAATAGTCATACACAGATGATGCCAGTTAAAGACACCTATGTTTGTATGGATCTCGTTTTGGCTGCTGAACTAGATCTGTGCATGTGTGTACAGTTGATACCGAAGTAATAATTGTAATTTGCTTATTTTGTTACAAATAATGTAAATCCAGCAAAACTTTTTTTTTGTACTGTTAAACACAAAGCAACCGTATACAAAAGCACATTTTCGCATGGAGAAATATCCTTGTACTCGGAGGCGGGAGGTTTGAAAGTAGCCAATCTGAGAGTGTTATTCAATTCTCCTTGCTGCTGATTGGGTGCTGCCCTGTGACACATCTCTGGCAGATCTAGTCCAGTATTCCCGCATCAGAACAGTTTACCGTGTGTAGGGCTCTAGTGTACTTTATTTATTTATTTATAAAGAGAAATTGGTGAGCTTTGGAAGCATATTTAGGGTTCAGACTATAAAAATACGCTTTTATAGGCATTTATTGCCACATAAATTTGTTCTTTCCACGATTGTCTGATGCTCTTGAAGGTTTGGCGGTCGACTGTATATGTATGTGCCATTTTAAATCATTAATCTTCAAATCATAAAGTACTGCGCAAAAGCCTTAGGCACCTATACGAATTGTTCAATGCCGTTGTGCCTTTTCTGATTACATTAGAATAAATACAAAGAAATAAACAGTATGAAAGATTTTGTGAAAACATTTGTTAAAAAATGGTAAGAACAAAGGCTGGGTTCTAGGATTAGTTCCACCGGAGTTCCACCTGATTTTAATTTCATGAAATGGTCATTTAGTCAAACCAGGTTTCTGTCAGTAAATAAGTAATATTGGGCTTTCACATATCACTCATGTACTAGGGATTTACCGATTGATCGGAAACAGACGATTTTTGGCCTGATCCGTGATCGGCCGATCACTCGCACGTATTGCCGATTTCAAACAGATCCTTTTTTTTTTATTTTATTTGTTCATGCATTACATTTTATTTATTTAAATTTGTAAAGAAAATTTATGAATAAAAGCTTTATATTAAAGAAAATTAGATTTTTGTTTGTATTTGCTGTAGAGCTGCCACTATCATACGTCACTATTATAAAAGTAACCAGTAAACAGGGAAAGTAACTCCCGCGTTACATTGAAGTTGAAACCCATTTTTTGTATCATTGTCGACTACATGCAGCAGCTCTAATTTTCTGTTATATGGGGAATAAACCTGTATCGGCCGATCACACTTACAAAAAAATCGGTAATCAGAATCGGCCAAGAAAATTGCAATCTGTGCATCCCTATTATATACTCTACCTATAATCATTGGTTTCTGTTATTTGTAGTTTCTTTTCAGTCTTTCTGCTCCTCTAAACAGTTGAATATTTTTGCAGTATTCAGCTGTACTGTACCCCAGTACTGTACACGAACTGAATTATGAAATGTAAATATTTATCTCATTCTCAATAAAGACTAGTAGAATTACATTTGTGATACACAATTGAAACCTGTAGGATTTTGTTCTGGGCAACCCTGTCTTTTTTATTTATTTATTTATTTTGTATTCATTGGTGGTAAATGTAAGTTAAACAGCAAGTGTAACGTCGTATGCTGCATCTTTTTAACAGGATAAAATGTTCCACTTTTGGGTGAACACCTTCTTCATACCTGGACCAGAGGAGAACTCGGAGAAGGTAGAAAACGGAAGCTTGCTGAAGGACCCAGATGGAATCCAGAGCATGGAGAGAGGGGAGAACGACAAGGATTACCTAATCCTGACTTTAACCAAGAACGACCTGGACAAGGCCAACAAAGATAAAGCCAACAGATTATTTTCCCCAAACTTCAAGGTGAGTTTAGCACATCAGCTGTTGCTCATGGAATTTTAACTCCATGCTTTGTCATAGTGAATCTGGTCTTACGTGAACACACCACAGCACGCGGCGTGAACAGCACGAAACACTTCCTCTGCATTTAACCCATTCACCAAGTGAAGCAGGGGGCAGCAGGAACACGGC
>JBBPDE010000107.1:26803753-26816800 GCA_037974605.1 Nannopetersius ansorgii
CTGTAAACGCTGCATCATTTCTCTTATTCTGATGTTTTGTCGTTTCCTTTAAAATGATGCTTTAAAGAACAATATTTCTATTTGGAAATGAGGAGAAATATTGTCAGCGGTTCTTAAAAACGAAGGCGAAGCTGTTCAGTTCAATACTCGCAGCTAGAAAAGATCAAAGCTGAACATTTTCGCAGTTCTTATTTGTTCCAGAGTTGTATATATTTTCTCAAATATCCAGTATAACAGCTTCACCAGCAGCTTCCAGCAAACAGAATACAATTTATTAAGCCACGACTTGGTGAGACGGTACAATGCTTTAAGCACAGACCTGCTGCTAGTGGTGAGAAGATCTGAAACTAGACCTGGTGAAATGGCATTTAGTCACTATGCAGCAGCTGCTGGAACAAACTGCCCACCACTATCAGATCTGCACTGACTGGAGGTTTAAAAAGCTGCTAAAACAGCACTATTCTCCTCTGTATTCTCTTAAATATCTGCACTTTTAATGCCCTTTACCTTCTTTTATCCCTCTCATTATATTTATATATTGAATAACCGTCTGTGTATGATAATGTGCTATATACATATATATATATATATATATAAACTAGAACAAGATTTAACCACTTGTTTAAAAATCATAGTAAATGTAGGAGGAGCAGCCGGTCTGTTCAGTTTCCCCTTCAAACAGACTCAGTCAAAACTAAGGCAGTAAACGGGCCGTCCCAGTTCGCACTGCAGGTCTTTCGCTTCAGCCGCAGGTCTGACGTTCAAAGGTTCTCGTTCCACTAGGCGTTCGTTGACCTCCCTGAGTAAATAATTCCTGCTATAAAGGCCCGTCACTGATACAGAGCTGCAGCCAGCTCCACAGACTCTCCTCCACCCCGTGGAGCCTAAAGGTGATGGGTTGGGGCGTTTGTTGGGAAGGAAACACGAGTGCCATCTGTCAGCCTTGGACAGAACCCAACCAGGAACCACAGGTACCTGGGAAATCCACCCAGGCACATGTTCTCTGCTCATTTGGAAAGTACACTCGTTTTGTACGCTTGCCTCATCATTAACTGACATTCAGACGAAAATCTGACCATCTTTGCATTTGAGGAGCGATACAATGTTTATGGGTGGTTGACATATTTGACTGAAAAATATTTTTAAATTGTTACATTTTTAAAGAAATAATTTGGTGATATTCTACCAACTCTACTTTCCCAATATATATTTTTTTTATTTATATATATATATAGTATATTTATTCACTAGTTTATTGCCATAGTGATGAAAAAATGTCATACACTGTGTATTAAAAAAGTCTTAGGATGTGATCATGCAAAACTATTTATCCTGATTCTTTATCAGTACAGCATTTTTATGTGCAACTATGTGACATTTTGCGTTCTTTTACTTTATCAACACTCCTAGACGTTTACTCAATCAATTAACTTGGGAATATATGTTATAAAAGTTTGAAAACGCTTGTAACCTTTGGTTATACACAGTATAGAAAAACACTTAAATTCAACGCATTTCAAAACAAAGCCTGTGGGTCGTTTCGGTCAATAATCTATCGGCGGCCTCCTATTTAAAGTCTATTGGTTTTTAAAGGTTAGTGATTTGGGGGCTTAGAGAACTCGCCTAATGATGCAAATCTGTGAATATAACAATTAAAAAGTTAAATATTAAAATTAGAGCTCTGTTGGATTAAGACATTTTAAAATCTAATTGCGACTTGAACCCAACAACCTTAACGCTCAGTCCGACCTTCAGAGCCCAAACCTCAACGCAGGGTTCTAATCCTGAGCTTCAATCCCGATCTCAGACCTTCTCCGTAAACCTAACACCAGGTCTATATGATCTGAGCTCCTGAATCAGTGGGGAAGGGCCAGTTCATACTGGTAAAACGAGGATTAACCTGCACTGGGAGCAGTGTTTCCTCTTTTAAAGACGGTATTTAGTTTCAGTTTGTGTTTAGGATGGGTCTGAAGACTGGCCACAGCAGGTCTGGTGGGTGGTGAAGATCAGACAGGTTTCAGGAGACAGAAACAGAAAGTTCACAGCAAAACCAGCCCTGACTCGAGATCAGTTTTCTGAACTGTGGAGTCTACTCCACGCACCAATACACCCGACCTGACCCCCCACTGAAACCTCTTAGACCCCCAGACCAGCTGCTCACCGGTAGCTCCACGCTGACCTCGGATCCGTCCAGCAGCACAACCCTGCAGGAGATGGCCGTCTTGCTGCTGCCCGCGGCCGGGATGTGCACCACGGCTCCACCGGACACCGCCGCGGCGGAGGCGGAGTGGACCACCTGCTGCTGGGGTCTACCCCCGCCGCCCTCCGGCTCCTCTGGGGGTCTGAAGCGCCTCCGGGAACGAAGACTGAACGTCCTGCGCAGAAAGCCCATCATCCTCAGATCTTCACCTCACCTTCTCAGATTTTCTAATCACCTCTTCAAATAATCTCCTCTTCTTTAATGTCCTCTCCCCCAGCACAGACACTGCCCCCCGGGCTCGGACAGACAGGACTCCGTCCTCCGAGACCAGGACATCAACCGACACACCTGCTGGAGCCCCGTGTTCTACAACCTTTCCTTCTTCTCCGCCGCTTCACCTTCTTCTGCTCCACCACCACCTCGAGCTGGGTCCTAAGCTCGGGCTCCTAAAGAGGATTAAAAACCGAAAATGTGGACTCAACTCTCGAGGAACATTCGAAGCTCGAGTCGGGGATGGTATCCCCCCCCCGTCAACTGCGCCGGATTGTCCCCTTTCTCCCGGGCTGTGTCGGTGTCTCTCTCTCTCTCTTTCTCTCCGGACCGAAACTGAGCACCTTCCAGGTAAACTCACCCAGAGGAACTGGCCAGGCGGGTCCTCCGCGCATGCGTCAAATCACGGCAGCACTAAACTTTTTTTCCCTCCCTCGCGCTCTGTGGGTCAGAGTGCGCAAGACAGCGCCACCTACCGGGCACGCGGCGGTCACGAGCACCTGCACACGAGCTCCAGACCCACGAGGTGCACTTCACCCCCACAGCGCTGTCAAGGGCACTCAGAAACACCCCCCCCACCCCCCCCCATATAACACACTCGTCTCCTCATCTAACCCAAACACATACACACCTCATATTTCCGCAACCCAACCCCCGATATAACACACACACACACACACACACACACACACACACACACACACACACACACACACACACACACACATATAATTACATATGTTAATGCTGGGAAACGATTAAGATTTTAATCGCGATTCATCGCGTGGTTTTCTGTGATTAATCGCGATTCATTAAAGATTGAATTCAAAAGTAGTGTATTGCACACTTGTATTTTTTAAGTACTGCTATATGAACAAAAGTGCACAGCCTGCATTTTTCTCCTATTAGAAAACTAAACACACACATACACATAAAGCTATGCTCGCCACACACACACACACACACACACACACACACACACTGCCTGAACCTGTACTGCAAAAATGAGCCATGTGACTACCTAACCCTAGCATTAACCTAATAACCAAAATGCGATATTTCTTCTCTGTTTGTTTTTCTAAAAAGGTTACATTTGTAATGAAATCAGTGCATTTCCTTGCGAGGAATTATTCATACTATTTTCTTATGAAACAGGGAGTACTGGGTCTAAAATCTAATAACCTGAGAAGCCATTGTCATATATACTCAATTTATCAACACACCTAAGATTCTGCAGCTAAGTTCTGAATTACATGCCAGTCAGTAAAAGCACTGTACTGTGGGTGGAATCATCTCTGACTGTTACGTCGCTTACATGGAGCACCGAGGAAACTGAAAGGTCAAGTATGCATCTGGTTTTGCTTAAACTGAAGAGCTGAGAACTCATTTTTGTTGCTAGAACTAAGTAGATCAAGCTTGCCATGTGGAAAAAAAGTCAACCAATTGATCAGATCGATTTGATAATTAGGATCAATTAGTCTAAACCAGGGGTCACCAACAGTGTACCCCCAAGAACCACAGGAGTAGCCCGCGGACCTTTAAAAACAGCACAACTCACTCATCATAATGCTGTTCTTCTTTAATCACATTTGCATTTATATAGAAAACGACTATATCTGAGAAAAACTTACATGAAGTTTAGATCAGTTTAGCTAAACTCTGTTCTAGTGTATCTAACCCTTCGAATGACTCAGTACCAGTAAAGTAGCTCAGTCTCAGGTTGGTGACCCCTGGTCTAGACTCATGGATGATAATCGGTGTTATACTTTTCTCCCTTTAATAAATGAAACCATCATTTATTAAAGGTGTTATTCTTTTTACCGGTCATGTTCTATTTTGTAGGAGAATCTTCATTGAGTGTGGAAAAATAGTAAAAATCGTAATTGGATTTTTCCACTCCGCTTTACTCACCATTGCCACGGTTCGGGCCACTGCTCTTCGGGTGTTTTTCTGTTGTTTTGGGGTCTTTTATTTTGACACTCCTGTGTGTTTGGTTCTGTTGTCACGTGTCTTGGTTTCAGCTGTTTTGTGTTCATGTTTTACGTGCTTTTGAGTTCCACCTGGTTTGTGTTTGCCCGATTTCTGTTAGCATTTAAGTCCTGTTTGTGTTATTCTCAGTCTCTGTCCATCACCTCGTTTTTCCTGTTTCTCGTTCCTGTATCTGGTGGCCCTCGTGCCCGTTTCAGTTATTGTTTTTCGGTTAATAATCACAGCATGGAACCTTGGTCTCCATTCTCGTCTGTGCTCGGAGGAAGCTCCTGGTCGAGGGCTAGCCCCCTCGATCCTGACAAACATAGCCTTCCGGGTATCATCTCACATCATCTTGTTTCAAAGTTCATAATTTGTTGTTTTCCTCCATTAAATTAACAGAGAAGTTCCAAAATCAGGACCAGTTTGTCGGTCCTACAGACGCCCCCTTTTTATCCATCAGGAGAATGGTAGTGGTGCAACGGATCAAAAAAATCACGATTCGGATCGGATCAGTTTTCGGATCAGCAAAAAAAAGACGAGACAAATTAAACTTTTCATTTATTTCAGTATTTTTGCCCATTAAAAACATTCCACGCAATTATATAACGACAATACAGGGCAGAATTATTCCCTTTAATGTGGACACGAGCGGAAGCGACTGTCGTTGCTAAGCAACCATCAGCCGCGCTCTCCATTTCCTCCGACGAAAAGCCCTCGCCGTGACTCTGCTGCACGATTTATTTACGCAGAAAAGAAAAAAAACGCCGTAGTGTTTGGGTTCAGCCCATTCTACCCGCACCATTCAGCGGAGCTTTTATTTTTCTTTCGCATCTGCGGATCACATGCGTGTCGAACCCTGGAGAGGGATCGGTTCGGATCACGGATCAACAGTGATCCGTTGCACCACTAGTATATACACACCCCACCCACTCTCACACAGTCATGTACATACCAACCCTCTCAACCTGGATTCAGAGGAGACTGAAGAACGTTTGGTAAGTATTCAAGGTTTATTAGTAACAGAAAAGAAGTTGCAGGATAGGAAACGGAAACAGAAAGGTATGACATGAATCTGAAAGCAGGCTGGTGGGGGCATAAACGAGCCCTGGACCCCTCTACAACATGTAAACACAAAACACCTTGACGTAGTGATACTGGAAGAGCAGAGAGAATGACAACACTGGAGGCGCCTGAACTGCAGTGAAATAATGTCTTTGTTAGAGAATGGCCACAGCTGAGACCAGACTAATGCAGGCTAATGCACACCGTCAGCATGTCGAACTCAGCACTGAAATGGTTCTTATTAGGAATTAGATCAGGCTCAGGAAGGAGTTTCCCCGAGTCTTACGATGCTTACAGATTTACGGACATGCAGAAAGTACAGAAAAAGTGATGCACTGAACTTACTCGCCCCGAAAGTGCAGATCATTCCCACATCGATAAAATATAATACGCAATCAGCACAACCTGAGTGTTGGTCTTTCGGTCTGCTTTTGTTGAATATATACATCACTGATGTAAGAATGATGTACACGTTTCAAACTGAGCTGAATCCAGTGCATTACTTCGTTTGAGCTTCGTTCGGTTAATTTGAATAAACAAAAAAATGTGGATAAAGGAGATTGAAAAGACAAAAGAAACAAAACAAGGCAAAACAAAACCTGCTTGGGAATACAATCCCAGGCCTTTCTGTAAATGTGTTAGGCGGAACTGGACCCAGCATCTAGTGCCTCGACTTGTCCTGAACTGTCTGCATTCATGCCATGTAGTAATTACGGGCTGGAGTGGCTTAGAGCTTAGAACAGTATGTGCTAACACATGCATTCAATTTGCTGAAGGGAAGCAAAACAAAAAAAAACCTCACAACAAAAACAATAACATGAACAGACCGACTGAGCATCGCATTTCACAGAGAGATCTGAACATCGCATTGTAACAAGAGGGAAGATGAACAGGTAAAAGACTGGATTCCAATAAAAGGCACCCCTTAAAAAGTTGCTGTAGTGGCTCAGAGTCGTGTCGGACTGCCATTGTGCATACGCGGGTATTCAAAGTCAGAATGGCGACCAACTGCGTAAGGCAATTCTGAGGACTGAGGAAAGCAAAGGGGGGGGGGGAACAAGAAAGAAAAAAAAAAAAGTGTAAACGATCCGAATGAGGTCCAGCATCACAAACGTTCACAAATCTCTGCATAAATGCTTGTGTTTCATCAACGTTCACATGGAAAGCTCTGTACGTCTTCAACTGCATGCCAGTTTCGGAGTGTACACGTCGCAGGACCTACTGTAAAAATACAACGGCTTTATTTTTGGCTTTCGCGTTTCTACACTATATATGAAAAAGTAAACTACACTGTGTGGACATTTTGACAAACTGAGCAAAGAAATGGATCACAATAAAATCTTGTATCAACATACAATTATGTTTATGCCCAGGGACCTTCCGTCATTCTGCATTAGAACTTTTATCCACGAAGGTCCACTACCCGCCAACATCTGGAAGTTAAGCAGTAGCTGAAGTCAGTATGTAACAGTGGTTGTTTTTTGCACTAAGCTTTAGCGTCACCACAGTCCGGGGAGTGGGGTGGGGGTGGGGCGATGGTGGGGTGGGGGTGGGGCGGTGGTGGGGGTGGTATCCCTACTCTACATACAGCTTGTTCGGTGCGTTACTGTGCCCTCTTTGAACCCATTCCCATCATTTCACACCCACAGTATTCATTCATTTATGTAATATGCAGGAACATATCCACTGCAGCAGACAGGCAACTACATGCTAAAGATGCGTCAGAAAGATTAGGCAGGAAAATGCTGCAGAGCGCAGCTTCATTATGGTATGCAGCACTGGGGAAGGCAAATTAAAGGTGCTTGCAAAACGTATGTGACGCTGGGCCTCTGAGAGACATAAACCGAAACAGATGATAATGAAGGCATTTGTTGGGAAGGCAGGAGGAAAGGCAGGAGACAGGTTTACAGGCTCAATTTGTGTTTCAAGTGAAACTACAATACCATCATATAATGCCACAAATAGGACAATCAATAATAATATGATACAATCTGCAAAATATGGATAAATAGAAACAAATAATAAAAAAAAAAAACAACCTCTGTTACAGTGTAAGTACACCTCAAGGGTAAAAAGAAAACGGTGGTGTGAGTGAAGTAGTCATTCGGCGAGCGATTCATTATTCACACTATCGGATAAAACGCGAAACGACGTCTTTCTGATGAGAAACAGATCTGCGGTCCACTACCCATCTAATACACAGACCAGCTCTTGATCAGACACTGAACGCTTGGTCCCCAAAATCATCTCCATTGTTAGATCAATAGTTTGTGGATGTTAAAATAATATATAATACATTTTTTTTTTAAAAATCAAATCAAAACAGGGCTTTCTACCTGGATAATACTTGCGGAGTCTAACAGATCACACACCAAGAGCATTTCCTAACTCCATTCACAAAGTAGGATTTCACAGATTGTCAATTTAAAAGTCCAGTAAGTAAAACATCTAGATCTCGCTTGTGTCCCGATCTGCTGATCAAGGCCAGGTCTCCTGCGAACACACTGCCGGATCACAGGGCTTAGCTTACTGACGTGTATAAAGTAATGCTCACAACTTAACATGAGGAAAGCGCCCATCTCAGTGCGTACTGCATATTACTGAGTAACTATTAGTTCACATGCTAGGTCCTATGCGTAATAGACCATCTATACTGGAGCTAATTCCAGTTTTGCCAATACAATTGTACAAGAAGGAAGGCAAATACCCAGCAACTGGACCGTTTCTCATTACCAGAGTCCTCCTATAGCGATACGAAAATGGTAATGTCCGTCATTTCTTAGAATTTTGTCAAGATCAAACTGTTCAAACATCTGACTTATTAGATATTTAAAACCCCAACAATTCAATTCATCCAAATGCCTTTCACATGTGGTTAACATGGGCCTTACATCTGGGAAAACACAACAGCGGGGTGAGGGCAACACTTTGGGTCTACTTCTTCTAAGCCAAAGATTTAAAACTTATGACACGAAAAGCGGTGGAAGTGCGTAACATCGTTCTAAAAGCATCAGTCGAGTTTGGCTTGTACAGCAGGGTCCACCAGCACAAACGCCTTCGGCTTTCTTTACAGCAGACCGTACCATGAGAGGTTTCTCCTTAGTGGTAATCACATACGACACTCATACCCAAAACCCATTTAAATACCAAGACTTGGCTTGAAATAAGCTTAGAAACAGGGAAGGGGGGAAAACAGGCGACGTCTAAAATATCTGACATTATCCAAATGGCTTTTCCTTGTTATGGGAGAAGGCTTTCCTGACATCTTACAGCAGCTTCTGGTTCTGTTTTTATTTATTTATTTTCCTCAAATCCTTAGAGGTCTTCAGTCATCCTCAGTAGCTTTAGGAAGGCACCAACAGCCCCGAAGTAACCCTGAAAACAGCAGGACAAACCAGATTTATCACATTTATCACATATCTCTGCCAAACGCAGGCCAGCGTTCGTTCACGTGAGATATGAAACTCAATTTGCACACGTTTACTGAAGAAAAACGACTTACTTCATGTTCTAAAAACAGGGCTTTCAGTTGTCCTTTCGACCAAAAGTCCATGGCATAGGCTAGCAGCTTCGTTGACACTGTGTTTATTCGCAAGAAATTCCCAACAAATACAACCCTTTCAATTCTCTGAAAACAAAAACAATAACTATAAACATCTGATACTTGTCGGAGCCTGGTTACATAAGAGAGACAAACTACTACACATGCTTATAATTATCACCCTGGAAAAAAAACAGTTGGAGAAGTCATGTTTTGGCTGCCATCTAGCTGTGAGTGGGTGCACTGCGGCGTTGTAGAGACTGATCAGCTCTAAAAATCGAGAGCGTAAACTAACACCACAGTCACATTTTAGAAATGATATTTTTCAGTGTCTTGTCATAGTTCTGTGTGCTTCGATAGCCCTGTACAATGCTGCTTGATCTCTATGCCATATTATCAGTGTATCCAATAAATGAAAGGGAATTTAAATGAATTCCTTTTACTTTATTGGATTGACTGATTTGGTAAAGGTGGGCTGATGCTCTCTGCCGCAGTCCGTTCAGCAGACATTTAATGTCTAGAATAAAAACGCATGTTAAACCCAACTGTAGGTGCAGGTTAACTTTGTACACACACTGCAATGCGCATAATTTAAACACTGTATATATCTCAGGCCATAATCCTCATCATGTAATCAGTTGCACAAGTGCACTTTAACATATTGCACTTTTTAACGCAACTGTAAGTCACATATTTCATGTTACTTGAGGATTATATTGCTTCCTGCAGGATGAATGTAAACACCCTAATCCTGACCCTTACTCTCTTGCTAAACTCGATTTACTCCCAGAGTTACATTAGAATGCTACATACAGAATTAAAATAATAAGTAAATATTTTTAAACATACACAACGAAGCACATAAGACTTGGTAAGGATCAGAATTATAGAAATGATATCTGTTACAGTATCATGTCGTAGTTCTGTGTGCTTTGATAGCCCTGTACAATGCTGCTTGATCTCCATGCCACAAGGCAACACTGTAAAGAAGCTGAAAGCACACAAAATGTATCTCTTGCAGCCATGGCATCTTCTCTCGATGTCCCTACTGGGAAAATTAGCCACAAGGCAACAAGCTTGATATCAGAAACTTTAATATTAGGGATGCACCGATTGCAATTTTCTTGGCCGATTCTGATTATCGATTTTTTTGTAAGTGTGATCGGCCGATACCGATTTTTTCCCCAGATAACAGAAAATTACAGCTGCTGCATGTATTCGACGACAGCGACACAAAAAAATGGGTTTCATCTTTTTTAATGTGACGTGGGAGTTACTTTCCCTGTTTACTTTTATAATTGTGACATATGATAGTGGCAGCTCTACAGCAAATACAAAGAAAAATCTAATTTTCTTTAATATAAAGACTTTTTTTCATCACAAATTTTCTTTACAAATTTAAATAAATAACCCCCCCAAAAAAAGATCGGTTTGAAACCGGCAATACGTGTGAGTGATCACGGATCAGGCCGATCAGGCCAAAAATCGTCCACTGGCCGATCGATCGGTGCATCCCTATTTAATAAGAAGTGCTACTCTACATCAAATAATAGGTAGCAGTCAGTGTAACTTTTACTGCTACTAAGCTACTGAAAAGTATGACGCTACATAATGGTCCTGGTTTACAGTTCCATAGCAGTGATGTTAAATTATGAATGAAGAAAAACAGGCGTCAAACCTCATTCACGGCACACATGCGGGCGATGGAACCGATGTTGTTTGTGATTGTAACAAGAGTAGCCCTGGCCAAATCCTCTTTGCTGATGCTATCGCGTCTGTCCTTGCTCATCATATGACCAAAGCTAAAAGGACGAAAAGACATTCTTAAGCACTTCTGCACGGGAACATGCTGGAAATCAGTGACTTCTCAGAGGATGTCGCTCGGTACCTGGATGCTACAGCAGAGCCCTGCAGGCCGAAGCGCTCGTAGTCTCCACCATAAATGTCCTTAACCAGCTTGTCGACGTTAGTGCTATCGCCCTTAGCCGCCATCTCTAAGGCCTCCTCAAACGTCTCACAGCCAGTCAGCAGGCAGCACAGGCCAAGAAATGTGCCTCCTCCCAAACTGAAAATGAAAAGCACTCTTCAACGTCATATTATACACACGACAAGCTCTTTCCTTTTTCTTTTGCTCAGTTTAATGCTTCTTAATTTGCCTTATCTTATGGCAAACTCACTATTTGTTTTCCGACACAAATATTTCAGCCTGGACTTTCAGCCAACACCAATCGTATACGCATTCATTACAGACTGCTGTACCTTCAAAAGCAGTTTTTCACACCAAACTCAAAGTTAATTCCCGGATATTCAGGGTTGTTTTGAGATCTGCTGCTGCATCTTTTGAGCCATTAACTCTTTTCTCTGTATGCTTAGAAGAGAGCAATAATTCCCTGATTGACCTGTTTTTCCAAATGATTTGCTGTTATACTGTCTTTGGCAAAACTGACAGTGAAACCTGAAGTATAAGCCAAACTGAGTTTTAAACTAATCTTTAAAATTAGCCTTTTTAACCTTACCATGCTCAAACTGCTTAAACACTTTGCCTACCCGGTCATTCATGAAAAAAAATATAACTGTGCGCAAAATTACACGTAATAGTTAAAGATGATTAAAATATCGATAAAAATAGCTCAGATGAGCAGAACTTTGAGAATAAGACTCTGTTAGGTACGCTCCATGTAGCTGCCAATATTATTACGGGCAGAGGCGCATCTCGTCAGCAGGCAGGGCAGGCAGCTGCTTGGGGCCCCCAAGCCTCTAGATGGCGAAGGAGAGCCGACACTTTAAACTACGGTAGCGTTTTGAGCGTTCATTCCTTTGAACTTTATCAGAGAATTTATTGTCAATTTAATGTCAGATTATTTATTAAAATGATGACAAAAACTGGTTAGAGGAGGGGCCCCCAGTGAATTTTTTCTTGGGGCCCCAACAGACCCTAGGATCGCCTCTGATTACGGGATTTACTTTCCTTATATTAGGCTGTGCTACAAGCTACTCGACAGTTTTTATTTCTCATTTGTTACAGAACTGGATAAGACGTGTTTTATTCACTGATATCTCATTCAGCAATTTTGGTTAGTATCTGCCCTATACCGATGCGGCGTATCAGATCGGCGTATAATTTGGACTGAATGATCAGTATGGCTTACTACCTGATCTCTACTCTCCTGACAATACAGGTGTTTATCTCTCTCTCTCTCTCTGCTCCACTACGTTTACGTTTACTATTCTGTTAGTGGTCGCGTTGCAGTGACATGTTGATGCAACCTTTTCTCTCCCTGTGGTTTTCAAATATGTTGCAAGAATGAAGCTGACTGGACATTTCAGAGAGGAGAGACTTTGTGGTAATGGAAAAAAAAGAGAAAAGAAATAGTTATTTTAAAACAGGAAGTAAGAACGTAGCCCACATGCACACAGGGACAGATAACATTTCAGAAACCTGTCGACTTACAAATAAACACAGCATTCTCGGCTCAACACTGATCAGGTGAGAGTTCACTGGAGGAAATGTGTATATTTACCTGGTGCCTGTGACCCGTTTGTAATCGTCTTTGGAGTAGACTGCCAGGATGCTGACCCCCGAGCCAATGTTTACCAGCAACATGGGAAAAGGGTTGTCAAGGCAACATGTCTGCTTGACACAGTTTTCGGGGTCAGAGGGGTTTTGGAAAAAATAGCACTCGGGGTGACCGTTGAAGCCAACCGAGTCGACATAGAGCAGACCCTGAATCAGACAGTCCAGCTCATCCAGTTTCTGCAGCTCCAGATTAGCCACCTGCAGCAGAACACAGCCACAGTGAGAGCAGCACGAGTGTAGACGGCTATACGAAGCCCCCCGAAGAAGACTGTCTCTGCTCACAGATTAAACCTCCTATTCTCCTTGGGGTCAATTTGACCCCTTTTAATGTTTATCACTCAAGGGGTGTCACCAACATCCATCATTCTGGTTCATTCTGTGAGAGTCATGAATGTGCCCCCAAATTAGAAAAGATCTGGATGAAAG
>JBBPDE010000107.1:27261996-27272737 GCA_037974605.1 Nannopetersius ansorgii
CTGCTGTTTATTTAAAATAAACGAAAACAAACCGAGCCTCATTCTTTAGAACTTTTTGTTGCTTAACTTTGCTGTATTGTGAACCGCACCGAACCGTGACCCCAAAACCGTGGTATGTACCGAACCGTGACACCTGTGTATCTGTGTTACACCCCTTTTAAATTGCACTGAATTTCTTACTTTGAGATATGCTGTTTTGTTCTTACTGTGGCAACAGAGCTATAATACCTACCTTTGAAATTCCAAATATTATTCTAGATAAAGGCCAGCAAAGGCAATGCATTTACAATTCCAAGCCATACACTTCTGTGTAAGCAGAGCTTTTCCTTTTATTAATGAGGTTTTCGGCTCTTTCCGATAATAATGCAAGGTGTCTGGAGAAAATCATTTGCGCTTTGACTTCAGTGACCTTGACCTTACATGTATAACCTTTAGCCAAAAAGGAGGAAGCAGGTCTCCTCTAAAGCAGTAACCTTAATGAGGCCATAATTGACCGCCGAGCCTCTCTGGGCATATTGTGCAAGCGATTTCCCCAGATCCCCGAAAACAAACAATTAACTAGTCAGCACCACGTTTAATTGGAATTAAAACGAGATAACACATCTATAATTTCAGGCAAATAATGATGCGACACAAGAGCGTAGTCGGCGGAGTTAATTGAAGAAGAGCAACTTTCTGTCCTCATTAGAGCGCGAGACAGACGCCCGCACCGTCAAGGATGACATTTCGAATATATAGGACTTCCCTCATCTTCGACACGGTTGCAGCTCAAGGCCTATTTACCTACTTCCACACCACAGTTTCTCTGGTGTTTCTTTCAATATGTAACACGTAGGAGAATTCTGGAATGTAACAAGCAAAAGCTGGAGTTAAATCTGTGTGGAAAAAAAGAGCGCTCTCTGGGGTGTTACGTAAGACCACTTTATAAACTGCAGCAGGCATTTTCCCAGCAAGGTAGGGCACAACTGACAATCAGCGCACTCTCCTCACTCCCACGCGACTCTGAGGCAGGAGCATGGCATTGTCGTACGTTTTTTTTTCCCCCCTCAATATTAATTAAGCTGATAAGAGACCTCTTTTTTTTCTCTCGGTGGCATCTCACTGAATTGCTAATTAAGCAAGCTTCATTAAGGCAAGTTTCAATTTTACAGTGAATTTCACTGAAGGGACACACGGCACCAAATAAATCGTAGCACCTTTTCTTCCAGTTGGAAACGTGGATTTGTCCACAGCTGAAGGCCTTCCGCCTCAGCCCTTCAGGTGGGGAGGCTTGGGCGATCGAATGAGGGAAGAGAGAAATACAATTCGCACTGAACTACAGACAAGAGTTCGCAAATTATCTGAAGTTTCGATCTTTAAAAAAAGCCTGCCGTCAGCAATCTGGGCTTGCGTGGAAGCGGATTTTTGATATAGCGGGCGTGGCTAATGAGAACAGAAAGGAAGCCTTGAGAGCTTTTGGCCTCATCTGCAACGCCGGCCTCGTTTGTGGCCGAGGTTTTGATTGAGTCGGTTTCGTAAATACTTCTATTTACATAAAGGGTTTGCTGTAGACTACAGAGCAGCCCTCAACAGTCATTACCCAGCAGCACAGCCATGCTGAAAAGGGCCGTACTTCAGCAATACTCGCCCTGATCCGCGCAGTATCCTCCTTAGAATGGAGGCTATGAGACACAGGGGCTCTTTCGAGGATGTTTTAGAACTAAAAGTTTGTTATTATATAAAGCTTGGCTTAGGTGATTGACTATATGCTGGCTATTATTGTAACACGACTAATTATCTCCCAGTTCAGCCCAACCACACATCAGAAACCGATGAATCCAATTAAGTTCAAAAACGCCTCTCCAAAACGCCACCAATTAGCTCCCATCCCACTCAACTTCTCCCCGACAAAGCAGGCAGAGGATAAGCCCGTATCAAAGAACAGGCTCCCTGCTTTTAATGAAAGCCCCTGTGATGTTCCTCAGAGCAGGCTCCGATATGAAAAAGCATATTGTCCCATCAGTGTAATAGCGAGGCGCCTGAAACGAGAGTCTGCGGATGTTAATGAGGTTCACCGGCTCTCACCTTCAGCTCCTCCAGGTCAGGTCTCTCCATGCTGACCACAGCAGCCAGCAGCTGGTCCTCCAGGCCATCGCGAGTCACAGTGAAGTTGATCAGCGTACACTGGGCCTGCAGCTCCGGCTGGTAGTGTGGGTTAGCCAGCTTGGTGTGCAGGATGAGGCGGAACCCTGGGTTATACTCACACTCTTTGTCACCAATCCTTATGCAGCTGTAAAAAAGGAGCAAAGAAAAGATAGATCTATCTATCCATCTCTCTACATACACACACACACATATATATAGTCGCGGATTCAGTCACATGCAGATTTGTTTTGAGAACCACACTCATAGTTTTACACAGAAATCCCCACAATAACATGGAAACTGCAAATATCCTCTGCCTTTTTTTTTTTTTTGCTTTTTTGTGGCAATAAATCTATTTTTTCTGGATGTTTTCACACAAGGGGACCCATTCACCTTGCCGCAGTGTCCCAATACTTTTGTCCCGCGACCTTCCGAGTTGCATATCTCCGCGCGTAAGGAACTCTGACACTGCACAGTTTATCGAATTTTTCCGGGTCTTTCCAACAAACCCTCCTTTTGTGCTTTTAGCCCGAGTAGATCAGGTTTTATTCTCTGAAAAACATACCCCCCGTTGCGGTGTCCCAATACTTTTGTCCCGCGACCTTCTGAGTTGCAAGGGGCAAATACGTGTTTACCTTTAATTTCATTTTAAACTTGAAGAAAATGTAAAGTGATTTGGGGGCGGATTTAGGGTTTACACTATAAAAATAGGCATTTTCTTTTACCAAAACACAACAATGTGTTTTTTCAATATAAGCAGGTGCTGCGATATTTTTCACTAATTTGACTGTTGTTATATTACATGGATAACTATTAATCAGTACATTCACATAAACATTTGTGATTGGTCAAAAGGTTCGCATCACAGTAAAAACATTGAGTTATGGCTCATTTCTATCCTGTCTGTGGGAACAGAACTGCCAGTACTGTGTAGTTTGACTGAATGTAAGCGATGTCCCGAAGAAATGTAGATGTCTAAACCAAACCAAACCAGCTATCGTTTTTAAAACCTAATTCCATATGGTAGCAATCATCATGCACACTATTAAAAATACAAACTACTAATATTAACACAAGTGTAACAAATGAACCCTCCGTTATCTAAACCCCTTATCTCTAACCAGCGTTGAAGGGGTGCAGGAGCCTATCCCAGCAGCCACAGAGCGAAAGAGGGGATCAATAGCATCTTCAACCTGACATGCCTTTGGACTGTGGAAGGAGTACCTGGACAGGGGGAGAATGTGCAAACTCCACACAGAAAAGACCCTTAACTATTAAGACTGACCAGCCCTGTGAAAAACCCACTGTAAAAGATGAACCCTGTAAGAAAACATTTAAAACTTGATTGTTACCCTGGTTACCATGGTGACTACCATGTGACTTACCGCCCCTTCTTGATTGTTTCTCGACCAAGCAGAGGTCCGAGCACTGGATCCACTGCCTCCTCCAAATTCTCAATGAGGACAACGTCGCCTGCAGACAAAGCTCTTTCAATGGAGTCCAGATAGCTAGAACCCAGCAGAGGCCAAAAGGAAATCAGAGCATGAGAAATCAACAGACCATAGAGGTTCCATAAACCAAAAAACGCAAGTTTATCTTGGGATCAAGGTCGGAAACATTCACCCTTTCTGGCCAATCCTGATGACCCGAAGGTCATCGGCGTATTTATTTTTAATCCACTTGATCCCTTGCAGCTGGGGGTCCACCATGAGGGGCCATCGCTCACAGCTTGTGAGAATGGTGGCGTTCTCGGTGGACATCCGGTCTGCTGGAAGCCCTTCGTTCTGCCAGGAGGCGAGGTCTGCGTCGTCCATCAGCATGCTAAGAGGGTCCAGGCCTGGAGTGACCGGGATAGGCACCTGGAGAGCGAGAAGATAATGAGACATGAGTCACCACACTGCAGTCTGCAGTTCCTAAGGGCAAGAGTAAACAATGTTACAGAAGCAAACAAAGCGAGTACACAGCCGTCAGGAGCTCATTCATAAGCTACGAGCTTAAGACGATAGAGAGCCTTGGCCTTGTTTGGGTTTCGAGGCGCTCAGGCTTGTTTATGGTAATGTCTTACAGCATGTAAAAGTGGCCAGAGCACAAACTGACACCTGCCCAGAGTAAATGTCTCAGTGGCCACATAAAGCTCAGTGGTTAAACAGACCTTAAGCTGGCTGAGATACGGCTTCCAGGTGTTATCCATTAGCTCGTGACGGTAGCGCTTGGTGAAGTAGCCCACATAGGAGACGAAGGCGGTGATGAGGAGAACATCCCCACACAGAGTTCTCTCCTGATGTCTGAAGTTAGCCACTGCCTCGGCCCAGCGCACATTCTCAGATGCCAAACCCCCGACCTGAGGAGAGCACAGGGAACGAAACTCAATCCTGCAGGCAATTGTAAAGTAATGACATGATACTGGCAGGCCTGACAGCCAATCACAAACAGCCCCTAGTGATCAAGCAGGCAACTCCGGAATTAAAGCTTGCTAAAAGACCTTGTTCTCGAGTAGCCAGAGCATCTAAGGTTACTGTTGGTATGAGCCCATCTGAAGGATTGTTGTTAGACACGAATACCTGCGATTTTAAAGGCAGACGTTTACAGTTTTGATTGAAAGCCTAGTTTATTTTTATACAACAAATTGTTGTATGTGCTCCTAAATATTTCTTTTAGCAACAGATGCTACCAGATAATCGATTGCCTTATTAATATTTTATGAATAACCTTGTTTTATCCAGTATATTTCCAGTAATAAGGAATGAAATGGTAAATACTGTACAATATGAATCTAAATATAAATTAGTTTCAAATGATCCGGCTCACGATTGGATCATAACTTCATTCTCAACATTCAGACTCTTCCCCAATTCGCATACGGCTCATTCCAGAATTGGAGGAAATTTGACGTCCCACTCGTGAAATTTCAAGTAAACTATCTCCAAAATACATAATCATGTGTAAGTTTCACTAGTCCTTAGACCAAATCCAAATCAACTGGGAGAAATAATGTTTTGATAATAGCTTTAAAAATACCAAATAAGTCAGGAGTTCCCCATATATGCCATTTTCCCCTTGTCCCAGTCCCTTGGTGGCCAAATTGAATTTCAGATAAAACTGTTAAATTTGCATATAAATCTAGTTTCTTTGATATTATATTGTCCATAGATGTCAGTTGTAAATGTGGAAAGCAAGTTTCTTATCAAGACAATATTTTAAATAAGTATTATTATGGAAGGAATCTATGTCCCACACTTGGGCTTCAACCCTGTTACCTTAAGCTCTTTAGCACAATAGAAGAAGAAGAAAGGTGTGGGTCACATGATACACTGGAATTTACATCATCAAACCCTTTCCTAGCAGCGCGGGTGGAGCACAGGTCTGTCCTCTCTTCTATTTTTATATTTTTATAACATTGTCAGCCTTGCTTGGATGTCTCAGTCTACCTCTTTCAACCCTGTTACGTATATTTCCAGATTAATACAAATACTTCAACACAAGTTTTTACTTATTTACATATGTAAGGTTGTCCTCTTGGTAAATGCTAACAGTTAGCTAAACAGCTAGGCTCTTGTTTTGAGAAGAGGCTAACATTAGCATGGATTCGCAACCCTGTTACTTGCAATCCTGATTTTGAAAGTCATTTAAATGATTTAAATAGATTCATTTAAATCAACTCATATCTGAACTCAACTGATTATTTAGGGAGAATGTTACTTTCTTCATGTAATAGTAAACAAATCATATATATTTATTTAAATGATGATACATTAATCAGCTCCCTGCTTGTTGGTAACAGGGTTGAACCAATTACAACATTGTATCAATGTAACAATAAATGAAACATTTAATTAAAAAAAATGTCTTTGATGCCTGAGCTGAGCCAGTCAAGTTTTTGAGAGTTTATAACCTAGTACTCATGTTTACATAACAAAAACTGGCAAAATATAACGTTTTTTTTCCCAAAATTCTAAAGCCCAAATGTCCTCCAAATCTGGAATTACCCACATCTGCTCATCAATCTGAATAATTCAAAGCCTGGCATTTTTTCCAAACCTATGTCAGTAATTGAAACCTAGGAATCTGTAGGTACCCTACAGATTCCTAGGTTTCAATTACTGACATAGGTTTGGAAAAAATCACATCAGCATTCGGCTAATTATTGGGGTTTACAGGGTTTCCATCATTTCAAACTTTTGAACGGTGCTCTGTGACTTCGTTATGGCAGCTTGTAACAGTTTAGATGAGAAAAGCTGAGTCAGCTACTCTTAAATACTGTTAGGATTGACTGGTTAAGAGGAACCCTGCCATTAAGCCGGAGCATTCACGATTGATTTTGCTTACGCAGGCTTAGGAGAGGCATCTGCATTACAGCTCTGCGCATGGGTCCGCTTTTTCTATCAGGTAATTAAGACACGAGACGCCAACAGATTCAGCCTGGATTTATTCACACCCTCGTCATCTTAGCGGGGATCCGCGGGCTTCCAGAGGAGAGCGCGCTGTCGCTGCCAAAGGCGCCGCGTGTGTTTGTGTGTGTGTGTGTGTGTTTTGGGGAGGGGAGGCGCACCAGCCGATTGGCGAGGGAGATTGTGCGTGCTGTGGTCTCGGCCTCTTGTTGGCACTTCAGCTTGTCTGCTGTGGCTCTCTCAAACTTCGCCGTCAGTTTCGCCAAGTTCTCATTAAGGTGCTGTCAGGGGAAGAGGAGGAATAGGGGGGCTGTTAAGAGAGGGAGACACGGACAGGAGCGAAGCGTCTTCTAAAGTTTTACAAGAACACAAACAAGTTCATCTCAACTGGGAAACAAATGCAGGTAAGAGTCCTCCCAGTCTAGCAGTAAGCAAAGGCACAACTGCAGTTTGGAGGTGAAGACACAGATCACTTCATTTCAACGGCTATAATGTTGTGATTTGTCTCTTTTCAGTTGAGAGGTTTGCTAAGAGCTACTTAGTTACACAACAACATTTCCGAAAGCATCAGTCAAGGAGACACAGAGGTAAACAAAAAAAAGAGCTGGTCCTCAGTTAGCTTACATTGATTTTGTCTTTAATGACGGACAGTTTCTCCTGAGCTGCGGCTAGCTCAGCGTTGGCCTTGTTCAGGGCTTGTCTCTTGGGCTCCACCTCGCAGTAAACCTCATAGAACTTCACTATGTTAATGACCCATGAGCACAGGCCTGCGGCGGCGTAGGACTTAGCTGCCACGAGCTCGGGCTTAAACTCCGGGTCCTGCAGGTAGGGCTGTATGGCTTTCAGGCAGTTCTCATGGATGTTCTCCTTGTTAAAGTTGACCAGCGAGTCCAGGAAGGCGTCCACTTTGGCCATCATCACCTTGGCCGCTTTCCAGCTTCGGTCCTTTGGAACCCGGCCACCGGGAGCCATCAGGACCATGACGGCAGCGGTCACGTTCGTAACGGCGGTCACGGGAGAACCGAAAGACTTCAGCTCCGTCAGGTTGTTCTACAACAAACACACACAACATTTAAAATAATCAGAACCTGGCAACATATGTAACAACGGAAAACACCCACGAGACACAATAATGCTAACTGGAGACTTTCATTTATCGTCATTTCTAGGAGTGTTCTTTTAACTCCTGATAGAACTACAGAGCACAGATCCTCAACCCTGGAGCTGTGGTGGGCCTGCTCTGCTCTAATACACACAAGCAGCTAGTTAAATGGTCAGTTAAGCTAAAAAATTCAATTCATATTTTCTCTTCTTCCAAATGTCGCACTCTCCATCTCATATAGCTCATAACCCGGAAATTAGTGTTGTGCAAACGGCACGGCTAATTCATCACACACTCAAACCCTGCTGAGTTTACAGGCAAAAGTGTGTTACACAGAAACCACAACCAGATACACTGGCTCACTGACTACAGGGAGAAATGTATGTAAATTAGATCATTTTTGCTGAATCATTCCTGTACCTAGGCCTACTTTGTTAGAACCGAGTGTGTTAGATCAGTGCCCACTGCCGCAGGATACCCTGAGCAACATATGTGACCTTGTTCAGAGTGTTGAGGGCCTCCTGGGCTGCTACGAGGGCGGGCTCTGCCTTGGCGAGGTCCTCCTCACAGTCCTTCTGCTTCCGGCTCACCACCACGGCGATGCTGGCCACCTTCTGCTCCTCCTCATCCGCCACAGCCTTCTCCCGGCTCACCTTCTCCGTCTCCACCCCCACCACCTGGATCAGCCTGTCCGCATCCTCGTTCTTCTGCTTCAGCTCCACCTCCTGAGCCGCTAGCTTGGCCTTCAGGTCATCCACCTTCCGCGTCACAAAAAAGAGATGTTTAGACAGGGCTGGGCGATTTTTGGCCTAAAATCAAAATCTCGATTAATTGAACATTTTAACTTAATTAAATAATCGTTCATTAATCGTAATCAATTTATTTATTGTTTGGCCCTTATAGTTCACTGACAAGTCGCTCAGTTGTCTCAGTGTTTGAGCTCTCCGTGCTCAACGTGTCGGTGGAATAACGTAACATAACGGAGCGGGGTCACGTGACTCCACACGCGGTAGTGTTTTTAAAGGGAAAGTAATCGAAATAATCAAGCTGGAAAAATCGGATCGATTATAGGTTCTGAATGTAGATTACTTCGATTATTTTTCGATTAATCGCCCAGCCCTATGTTTAGACTAAGTGCCTGTGAGAGTTGTAATGTCAAATGAAGAACTAGAGAAGAGGGACACAGCGTGCTATAATGTAGCGAAGATAAGCTTTACTTCATACACCGTACGCTGAAAGCTGCATTTGTCCCGAACACGGAATATAAAACTGGATGAAATGCGTCATTATCACCCAACTGCATCTCCAGAGCTCATGAATAACGGATCGTTTGTTTTTGTTTTGCAGGCGGTTGTAGACTGGCGTTTACGATTCTTATCGGAGCAACGAGTAGGCTGTCATTTTTAATTGATAAATAAAAAAAAACAACCCAAAACTCTCTCCCAGGCAAGAACAATAGCACGAACAACTGTTTGCACAGATATGATTGATGTGTATGGTCTAACCGGCGGTAGTCTTTTCTAATCACAGGACCTCATTATGTTACTGCTGCTGACGTTTCCAGCCAAACATTGTCGGAGAGGGAAAAGTCAATCAGGGGAGAAAATTGGAATGAAAGAAACAGAGAAACACGAGGAATGAGCAATTAGCTCTACAACCGTCGTCAGCAACAATCCGAAGCAACGTGATGCACCAACCAAACCGAACAAACAGTCAGATGAGCGAAGTAGAAAAAAAACTTCCCTCGCAATCGCAACTCTTCTCAAGGTTGTACATGAGAAATCAAAAAGAGATTTTTTTTTTTTTTTTTTCGCCTCCAAATGAGCTGATTAGCCACAAGAAAATGAGACGTCTGGGACGAACCGCCTTCGGGGTAGCGGAACGGCGAAACACACACAAAATCAAGTTGCTATCATGTGGGTAATTAAACTGATGAATAGGAGGTAGAGATGATGGAGTACTAATTGCTTGCAAAGCACAGTCAGAAAGCACACTTAAATCCCTCTTCATCTGAGTTTCTCCCTCTTTACTCTCCAAACTACATGAAACAGCCATAATGATCCCCACTTCATCCAGAGAGAAGACGCTCGCCGAGCTACATGTGGCTTTCTGCATGGGGACTGCACCACATAGAGGACGTTCTGATCAAAGCACATCGATGCAAAGTGACCCGTGCCAAGCCACGTCGAGCACCAGAGCTGAGGATTAAAGAGAATTTCATCTCTGTGTGTGTAGAGACGAGCAGACAGATGATACAGACAGAATGAGGTGAAATTATTCACTAAAATGTATAATTCACACCTGCTTATCTTCATGGTGCCCTTTAGAACCTGTTCCATGATGTAGAATATTAGCTTAAAGTCAGAAACCCCTTATTTGTTTATTTAATTTGTTCTAAACCGTTCTAAGGTTCACAACTAATTCTGTATTCATGCACTGTTAGGTCGTTCATGGAATGTTTTTTTTATGTTGCTTGGCAACCGGAGTTTACTCTTAATGAGCTATATTGATTGGTAGTTGAATTTTCTATTGCAGTTATAATGAATGCAATTATTTATTATGTGTTTAATCCACCGCAGCCCTTAGAGCCATTTAGGTCCATTAAGTTTTTTTTCCCCTGTGTTTTCTAGGTGTGGCCATGTGAGCTCCCTCTTTAGTGGTAAAGAATGGGGCCCATCATGTAAAAAAAAAACAACAACTTAAATTAGGAAGTGTGAAGGAAATCGAGCAAACATCACTCCGTAACTCCCGGGAGTCGGAATATGAGCTGCGGCTGAAACCAGGGTTTGGTCAGTTATTAGAAAGGGAACTCAGCGGCAGCAGCTCAGTCAGAGCTCCTTAATGCAAAACTCAACCACAGAAAGCAGAATGTAATGTCTGTTATAGAGCTGCACGATATCAGGAAAACATGCGATATGCGATAATGTAGTGTTGCCATGGCGATATCACATGTGATAAGTGAGTAAACACTTAGCCTTTATAGTGTTCCTGTTTTTCTGCTCTGGATTTGCTGCTAACAGAGACTCCAGACTCTGACTAGTCTCTGCAGAAAAAACTGAAATGCAGTATTTCCATTCAGACATGTTTTTATTAAAGAATTTACTTAAACAGAGCATTTAATGCCTCC
>JBBPDE010000107.1:27836149-27846550 GCA_037974605.1 Nannopetersius ansorgii
AGTGTTCTCTGAATTATTCAGGTTCTGTAAACGCTGCAGCATTTCTCTGATTCTGATGTTTGATCATTCCCATTAAAATTATTTAAAGGACTGTATTTTTGTTTGTTGTTCAGTTCGAAACTTGCACTTTCAAAAGACAAAACCTGTGAAACTGAATATTTTTGCAGTGGTCTCACTGTATATACAGTAATCTCTCGCTTTTCGCGGGGGTTACGTTCCAAGAGCAATCACAGAAACAAACAGCGCTGTGGTGTTTTGGAGAAAAAAATCCCTATTTGTTTAGTGTAAACCCCAATTATCTGCCAAATCTGCTCCCAGAACACTTTAATATCATTTAAAACTCAGTTTAATGCATTACCCTTAAAGAAAATGTAAAGGTAAACCCATATTCGAATTTAAATTCGCTGCTGAGATCTGCAACTCCGAAGGTTGCGGGACAAAAGTATTGGGACACAGTGATGATGTGAACATTTTTCGGAGAATAAAACCTGATCTACTGGGGCTAAAAGTACAAATGAGAGATAGGTCTCCTGGAGATCTACCGCACTGTGGAGTTTGAAGTGTCTGGGTGCTTTCTCCACAGAGATTTGCAACTCAGAAGGTTGCTTGACAAAAGTATTGAGACACCGCGGCGAGGTGAACAGGCCCCCTTGTGTGAAAACACCCAGAAAAAATATATTTGTTGCTGCAAAAAAGGCGGATATTTGCAGCTGTTGGCTGGGTGGTGCTCGGGATCGCTAGCAAGCGGTCAAGCTAACAAGCTAATGCCCTTCCTTCAGTGCACTCGTAGACTAATAATAAAATATAAAATAAAAATAAATATTATTAAATACTACTAAATAATATGTTATGCGTTTTGTTATGCATCAAGCTTCAGTCTCACACTCAAGGTCAGTGCTCAGTACCAAATATTCAACATAGTGAAAACAAAGGCAGTGATTGGCCGCAGTGTTATGTCAGTCATTTTGAAGTGGGGAACTACCCAATCACTGTATCACGGGTGGGACTTATTTACCATTAGAGTCCGCTGAAACCTCGAAAATCCACGAGCCGCCGGGTCTGAGGAGATTTACATTGAAATGAATGGGGACGCGAGTGAAACTGTTTTTAACTGTAATTCTCTTATTCACCGCGGTTGGGGGGGGGCGCTGTTTCACGTTTTTGGCCAGAGCCGTATACAACTGTAACGCTATTGAAGATCTGAAATTAGGAGAGAACCTTATTTTAATTAGCATGTTTTTTTTTCACACCAACAAAAAAGTGATAGTCGTGAAGTTTTGTATTGTTTATCTTGATGAAACATTGTTTCACCTGTACACTTAAAGAACAGTACTGTGCAAAAGTCTTAGGCACTTTTATGCTTGAAATCCGATTCAAAGTCAAGTCAAAGTGAACTTTGTCATTTCAGCGTAAACAAGCATACAGGGAAACGACATGGCGAGAGCTCTGGATCAGCAGTGTACATATAAATAGTGCAAAAGAGCTAAAACTTCAGAAATTAAAAATAGAAAAGACACCGCTGGGCAGTGGTGTTAAAACACTAACATTACAACAAGTACAAACAACATTAATGCAGTAAATGGTGGTTTTCTGTGCGGCAAAATGTTTGCTTAACCATTTCCAGACCTCTTTCCTCATGGAAGTCCAGTATTACTTGTAGCTCCAACAAATGCCTGGTTTGGCTCTTTTTGCTGCAGTAGATTGAATTAGGTGTTGATTATGGAATTGTATTCATTCACCCAATGACTGGAGGACTGGATCCCGACCGGTGTTCTTCTAAACAGCTCATTAAATATTGACTACTGTATAGCAATATTGGTGTAAGAATCAAGTTGCAATATTCCAGAGGCATGACTTTACTTGTGCATGCTGAAACATCCTCAGACAGCATGGCACCGTGATAAACAGGGGCAACATATTTATATTTTTTATTTTATTAGCACCACTCAGCTCTGACAGCTGCCTCCCCTCTTGTTTGCAAACACACAAGTCCTTCACATGATGGCTTGCTGTGGAGCTCCTGCTGGCCCTCTGGTGTGGGACAGTCGCTCTCAGTACCTCAGCCTGGAATCCCTCCCTGGATACACCAGCTGACTGCCTTACATAACCGCCGAGTCTGTTCAGGAGAGGGGCACAGCGGATGAAGAGGATGAAGGAGAAACATGGTGGCTGTGTATGCGACTGGATCCTGCTATTACATTTATTATGAGCACTCTTCACATTTCACCCGATAATCCTCACAGGTGTCTGTCTCCCTCCTAAACCAGGAAAGTTCTCATGCTGTGATGGAAAAAACAACTGCTGCCAGAGTCTGACAAGTCAGCCAAAGAGTTTGAAGGGACTTTGAAAAGGCTGGAAAGACCATTGAGGGAAATACATTTTCAAGGGTTCATCTTGGCAGTTTCGCAATCTTTTGTCATTGCTTGAGGGGAAGACAAAACATGTGGTCCCCAGCACAATAGCCGTCTCCGTTTAAAGAGAACCCGAAAGACAAGCTCAGTTATTTCTCTTGAATTCTTTAGTGCTGATACAGAACTTCACTGGCCCGGGACAGTACAACATGTACACCGTGTACCCACTGCTGAGCCAATCAAAGTCCTGTTCTTTCTATGAATGTCATTTCAAAGGCAGGGTAAAGCCCTGATACAACACTGCCCCCTGTAGGAGGAGACAAGTAACATTATATTAATAATAACACCATCAGGTCCCCTGGCGGGGGCTCCACGAATGAACAAACACATGATATAAAACCGCTTAAATATCTGGTCGTAAGAACCATATTCTATCATATTCTTTATGGATTTTAATACAGCCTCAGTTTCACAGTGGATGACAGTTAGAGGTTATGACTATTACGGCTGTTCAGTGTGAAAAACACAAGGACACACTTTTCCCAAAATGTCAGTTTAATAGATGTTAAAAAAGTGTAAGGCTAGGATGCCGTGATGGAAATATGACATTGTACATGTCTGAGGGACAGGTGCTTTCATGGCAACTTAACGGTGGGTTTTGGGTGGAACACTTGCAACCACTCCCAGCTTTACATGCTCTCAACTGGAAAAAAAAAAAAGGTGCCCAAACAAAGTATTAGGGACATCACAAACACCCTGCTCTAACTATTACCTAAACTGACAGGAAACGCACTTGTCTAACACACCATACGTACAGACACCCAGACAAACACACGCACCCTCACACTCTGGGTGCTCTTTATAAAATAGTGCATAGCTCAATGAAGGTACATTTCTGTGGTCAACCATTCAGAGTGATCCACTCATGTTATATCCATTAACCAATATATAATATATAATATGTCATTTGAATTGTAACAATCATTGTCAAAACAGCAAATCCAAGCCATGTACGTTTCATGTACATATTTATATTTTATATATTTATATATTTATATTCAATATACAAAGTTACAATCGGAACTGCAAAGGCCCATTGAGAGAAATAAATACTGAGATGGCTAAATTCGCAATAGAACGCTGTTCCTCCTCTCCTGGAGAAAAGGAACAACTGCAGACAAAGCACTGCCCCTTCCAGTATGTCCAAACGCTAGCACAACAGCAGCATAACATCAGCAAAATAGAAGCCCACTCGCACGTCGCATTACAGAGGCCTGTGGTTAGAGTCTAAAAGACAAAATGTACAAAAGTGTCATAAAAATAGGCATTTAGTCTCTGAATGCATGATAATATACACACAAGATACGCTTTCTTTTGAGGAACAAAGCAACGAAGAGAAAACTAAATTTTAACATGCTTCTGACCCAATGATCCTCACAGTTTTGCATATTGTTGTTTTCTTCTGCCTGGTTTGGTCAGGCTGTATCTTTTCTTCAGTATGATGTGATTTTAAACAAGGTCATATAAACGTACTACAATTGCTTTGGTAAATTTCACATTCACACAGAAATCGGTATTCTGCCATCGGACAATCCTTTCCTTCATTAGAGGAGAACTGCGGGAGAATTTTCCAGGTTTAGCGAGAAAAAAAGTTTGCTTGACAGTGAAGGACAGCAGCCTACAGAGAAGAGCAGGCACTGGGCGTGCAAGTTTGATTGCGAGCCTTGACTAAGCCTAAGAGCAGCTATTTCTTAAGAAGGTGCTTTGTTTGTCTTTGCAAACATTTCGCCCTCCAGGAACTTGCAAAAAAAACATTTGCACAGAACACGGAATTTCAACCATTGACCGCTAACCGTCTCTACTGTGATGCACAGTGCTATTTTTGAGGAAAAGAGACACAAGAAACAGCAAAACGGACTGAAGCAGATAAAATAAAAACACTGGATTGTCCTGATTCATCCATGATCCCGCCGCTGCAGTGTACGTGCTGTTGGTCCACCTCTTGGTCAGAACAGACTCGTATTGCCATAGAAGTGAATGTGCAAAGACTTTCACTGAAACCTCCTGATAGCTGGACGCAACAACAGTGACCCTTCAACACAAACTAGAAGAACGTTAAAAACAAAACGAAGTAGGGGGTTATCAAAAGGTCGAACACAAATGCCAGCTATGCACAAAGACTCTTTTTAAAATGTTTGTTTCTGCGGTCAATCTTCATTGACTATGACCTGCCACACTATGAGGTGGCTGCGCTCGGCTTTGGCCAAAAAGGGCTGCAGCTTTAGAGTGTTCTCCTCAAGGTCTTCTCCTTCTCCTGCCTCGTCACCTGAGGGAACGGACACCAGTCAAGATCAGGGAAACACAGCAGTCAGTTCATTATTGATTAAAATTAGACGCTCCTAAAGTACTGGTGCTGTTATTCTGCCATTGACTCAGATAAGCACAGACACCTGTAATAATTGTGTGCATCTTTAAAAGTGAAATTCTCTTTAAGAGCTGATCACATTGTTTGTCGACCCATTTTTCTATCATGATTGAGGCTGATATAGAGAAAGTGTGTAAAAACGAACCCATTCTGAAGTCAATGTAGCCCTCTCCGCCGCTCATGACTAAGACTGACTTGGAAAACTCTGTAGGTGTAGCAGAGTCTGCAGCTGGCTTGTCAGTGCCTGCCTCGCCCCCTGAGCCTGAAGATGAGATCACTTGACCTGGCCATGAAGATACAAGGAAAAAGGATTTCAGAAACAAACAGCAGGGAAAGTCCATGTAATTGAGCAAGAATGTTCTCATGATGCTCCAAATCATTTGTCCAGAACGCTACTGAATTACTGACCCAGCTTAAAGAAGCCTCAATACAGATTTTGGACTTGTTCTATGACTAAAATAATATGGTAATAAGACCATCATACCTGGAACAGCAGCAAAGAACTTGACTGCATCCCGGTGACCGTGGAAACACAGCTGAGCATGGGCCATGGAGCAAAAGGGCACAAACGTGCCTGCCGTCACTTTATCGCTGTTCTCATCTCCATAGACACGGACTGTGTTTCCCTGCTGACTGGACGTTCCCTGGGTGGCTTTCTTTGCTTGTTGGAGGTAAAGTTCATGATTATCAGTCATGGATTCAAGTTACAAACCAAGGTATCTCCTTTATATCTTGAGGACACAAGTTTTGATGTCAAAAAAGAAGAGTTGGTCAGAATATTTTAAATTAAACAAGCACTTAATCCAAACAGGTCTAGAGCAGGTACTGTATTCAGCAGCATATACACATCATTACACATTAAATATAGCAAAAACACGTTTTAATTACATACTTTCAGTTAGAGGTATGGAGATGATAACACCGTTCCCTGTTCCAATCCACAGGCGGTTACAGGACACCATCAGCGCTGTGATCCTAACAAAGGAGAAGCCCAGCTTACCAGTGCCTGAGACAAAACAAAGTGAAGATAAACATTTTTTCAACAACAAAACAAAAAGTGCACATTAATTTCGGCCACATCATGTGGCATTTATTAGTCAAATCACTATCCTTTTAAACAGTGAGCATCCTTTCTTTAAAAGGACACTGAATTCTGACAGTAATAGTATGGGCCATCCAAAAATATCAGCCCTCACGAACTTTAACCTCATTTACACTTCGACACTTAATACGTCTTAAACATCAAGATTATGTCTAAATAAAGGCCAAACCACATAATGTCTAAACACACCCAAAAAAAGTCTAAACACAAGAAAAACAAATATTTAAAAAATTTATATTTCTGATCACTCAAACCACTTAAGGACATGGTTTGGGTTGAGCATCTAATTGTATCTGTCTTGCTAAGATACATTCTGGAACCAAAACCCATTCTAGTACTGTTAGTACTGTTAGTACTGTTAGCACAGTAGTAGTACTGTTAGTACTGTTAATACTGTTAATTGTGTTAGCACAGTAGTATTACTGTTAGTACTGTTAATACTGTTAGCACAGTAGTATTACAGTTAGTACTGTTAGCACAGTAATAGTACTGTTAGTACTGTTAATACTGTTAGCACAGTAGTAGTACTGTTAGTACTGTTAATACTGTTAGCACAGTAGTATTACTGTTAGTACTGTTAATACTGTTAGCACAGTAGTATTACTGTTAGTACTGTTAGCACAGTAATAGTACTGTTAGTACTATTAATACTGTTAGCACAGTAGTAGTACTGTTAGTACTGTTAATACTATTAGCACAGTAGTAGTACTGTTAGTACTGTTAATACTATTAGCACAGTAGTAGTACTGTTAGCACTGTTTATACTGTTTTTACTGTTAGCACAGTAGTAGTACTGTTAGCACTGTTAATACTGTTAGCACAGTAGTAGTACTGTTAATAATGTTAGCACAGTAGTAGTACTGTTAGCACTGTTAGCACAGTAATAGTACTGTTAGTACTGTTAATACTGTTAGCACAGTAATATTACTGTTAGCACTGTTAGCACAGTAATAGTACTGTTAGTACTGTTAGCACTGTTAGCACAGTAATAGTACTGTTAGTACTGTTAATACTGTTAGCGCAGTAATATTACTGTTAGCACTGTTAGCACAGTAATAGTACTGTTAGCACAGTAATAGTACTGTTAGTACTGTTAATACTGTTAGCGCAGTAGTATTACTGTTAGCACAGTTAGCACAGTAGTAGTACTGTTAATACTGTTAACACAGTAGTAGTACTGTTAGCACAGTAATAGTACTGTTAACACTGTTAGTACTGTTAATACTGTTAGCATAGTAGTATTACTGTTAGCACAGTAATAGTACTGTTAACACTGTTAGTACTGTTAATACTGTTAGCACAGTAGTATTACTGTTAGCACAGAAATATTACTGTTAGCACTGCTGATAGTTTCCTCCCTGAGCCAGTTTCAGTCTGACTGACCAGAGACACATTTGCGTTTAAATGCATGCGGATAGAATCCAGATACTTGTCAGATTAAATAAGAAGGTATATATGGTTGCTTCACTTTGGTCATGCTTACCAAGCATCTTGCTGACGTAGGGCTCTATGTCAACATCCTGCAGATGCTGGTAGGTGTGAGCATGGAACAGCCGGAGTGTGGAATCTAGACGGATGGACACCCAGATGCCATCTCCATCCCAAGCTAGTTGCCTCACTTGGCTCTCTTTACGAGGGTGGGCATCAAAGGACTTCTGTATGTTGTAAAGACAGAAGCACAAATGAGAACCCTGCAAACATTTTACAAGCTCTATCCAAACCTTTCTAAATCTGTATTGTAACCATCATAAAGGCTGGAGCAACTTAACAATGACTTACAATGAAATGGAGCTCAGGAACTTAAAGGAGCAGATAGAGTTTACCGAAGAAATAATAGCAGCAGTTTGTATTACCTCGATCTTCATGGCTTTGGGTTGGATGACATAGATCTTGTTCCTGTAGCCACACCAGACTTTATCATGCACCACTGTCATACATCGAATTGAGTGGTGTGGTCGGCCCAGATCCAAAAGATGGTAATTGGTCAGATCCCACTGACCATCTGCTCAGAAAATCGAAGACACTCACATTAAGAGCGAAGAAGTTCCCATTGGATATTTCAATAATATCAGAAAACGTTCTTAGGTGATTTTGGGCATCATTACTGTATCATAGTGCATATTATACACATATCATTTTTGCATAAAATACACCCAACTAGGTCCGTAAATATACACAAGAATAACGTTATTTCTTTGCTCCCAATTTAAATACAGATCTGAGCAATGGATCCAGTTAGAGATCGTTCAAGTGTAAGGACACTGTCTGTTTGCTACATGGCAACTTTCTTGACGCAAGCAGGTTGTATTTTTTTTGTATGTTTTTGTGCATTGTTTGAAAGTTAAATAAATATTTTCATAGTTTTGTATTTTCATAGATTTATTCTTTGAACCAAGAATATTAATTTATATTAATATTTAGTGAAGCATCTTTGAGTATCTTTAAAAGTGCTCTGTAAATAAAATGTATTACTGTAAGTACACAGTCCAAGCCATAACGGCAATATTACAAATTATTGGTATAATAATTTTTCGGTTTTGGTTTTCGGCCAAGTGTTTCCTCATTTTCGGTTTCGGTGCATCACTGATAGACACGTGGCAATTTCTCTTCACACGTAGCAAGGAACCGTCTGTCATTTTTCACATGTCCATGAGTCTTATTAAAGAATAGAAGAAAAGAATAGATCATTTTTTATAGATGTTCTCCTTTCAGTTAAGACTGCTAGATATTCTGAGATTGTGGAATCGGGTCGTCCTCATCCCGGGTGTCTTCTCCTTAGAGGTAGGACACAACAGGGTTTTTGTGCTTTGATAGCTAACCCAGTTGATAACTTACTACCCTCTTGTAGGACCATGACAAAAAGGCCAGGCGTCTTCTTTAACAGTTCAAATTGTTGAGCACTCTGAACCATGAGAGATTTTGCAATAAACCCTTAGTGAAGCATTACCCTTACCCTTCTATTCAAAACGACAAAAGACGCATTTGTAGTTCCTCTACAGACCAATATCACTTTTAAAAATAGAAAGATTTGAAGAGATTCTATGTATCATTTGTATCCTCACTGGAGGCTTATTACAAAAATCACACTCCCAATTTTTCCCCACTCGCAAGAGGTCCAAGAAAAGGATACGCACTTTGTCTATTTCTGTTCAGTATAACCCTGAACAATTATTTATCAGGCCAAAACCCTACAATCCATGCACACATTTCACAGAATTCTAGGGAGCAGAACATAAAGTAACTTATGCCTGTTATGATTTTGACTTTATATATAAGACCCGGTTTCATGTGTTGCATGTATGTATATTACCAGTGTTCTTTGAATAAAAATAAAGAAAAGAAAATATAAGACAATATAAAAGCCTGTAAGACCCTTACCGACTCCTCTGTGGAAGATTGCCAAAGTGCCATCAGCCAAGGCCACTAAAACTCTACCTTTCACATGCCTGCCATGAGAGAGAGAGCGAGAGAGAGCACAAGAGAGAGAGAGCGGGAGAGAGAGAGAGAACGAGAGCGTGCACGAGAGAGAGATAAAGAGTGAGAGAGCGAGAGAGAGAGCGAGAGAGAGAGAGAAAGAGAGAGAGAGAGAAAGAGAGCGCGCGAGAGAGAGATAAAGAGTGAGAGAGCGAGAGAGAGAGAGAGCAAGAGAGAGCGAGAGAGAGAGAGAGAGAAAGAGAGAGAGAGGAATGATCATGATAATAAAAGCGCAGTAATACTGGGTGGAGGAATTTTTAATACTTAGATATTACACATTTATGCTGGTAAAAAACATAAAACATGAAAAATGATCTACTTACACAATCCCCAAAACGGAATCCTTCAACTTTATTGAGTGAAGGCATTTTCTCCACTGCGCGACGGAAGAATGGACATAAACACTGCAACAAACCATTTATGACATTAAGCACGGCAAAAAAAATGCATAGCAATAAATACTGTATGTGTAGAAGAAGAGGCAGACAGAAGGCCCACCTACCAGCCATTCTGTGCTCCGAGCCACATAGTGGGCAAAACACTGCTCATCTTATTGGCCTCCTCCCTCATCAGGTCCTGTTCTTCAGGTACTAAGCTCACACCATCCTTCACAAGGTCAGATTCTCTAAAGCATTTTTAGGTAGGGAAATGTGAGGAATCAATAAGAATACTGAATGCATTTTAACCCTTTGAAGTGTTCTGAGGTACAGAGACAGAAATACTGTAAATGTTGAACATTGTTTCCTACACCAAAGTATGTTAAACAGCCAACAAAGTACTAGTCATTTGAGCTCACATGGATTAAAGCAAAAAAAAAATCATCTGACGGAAGAGACGATGGGGGACATTGCAAGGGGGGGTGTTACCAGGGGTGGGAGGCGTGACGGGGAGCGTTGTCGGGGCGCGGGGGGGATTGGGCGGTGTATTTTAGGTGAAAGGACTAAAGTACGTTCACTTAAAAGATCGCGAACAACACAACACTACTTCCCACTGCCATTCCTCTGTTAACAGCAAGAAAACAGACTCCAAAACTGCTGTTATTTATTTAT
>JBBPDE010000107.1:27858893-27871288 GCA_037974605.1 Nannopetersius ansorgii
CTCCTTAAAAACTATCGGTTAATTAATCGGTTATCGGCAAGTACGGACCAACCTAGCTATCGGTAAAATTCAATATCGATCGACCTCTACTTCAAACTGTGCCTTGTTTCCAGCATGTGGCGAAGTCTGGACAGAGAGCATTCTGAAAACCGCAGAACAAACACATTTTACAATCAGAATCAGAGAACTTTATTAATGCTAGAGGAAATTGCTTGTGTAATAACTGCAAAGACACACACCCTGGAGTAGCGACATACACTCATATGCCCTTGAACTGTGCACTGAAGAGTGTGTAGGAGCAAAAAGAACACAAGTACAAGCCGAAAGTAACAATTAAAAGAGCTTTTAAGGTGTTAATCACCGTAAACCAGTGACCCGAACGCAGGATAGCACGGGTAAACCTGTGTCCAACGCAGTGTAGCACAGATATACCAGCTTCCCTAATGCTAGACAGCACAGATTTATGAGAGTGGCACTGAATCCCAAGATTATGGAACTGCACATGTGCAGAACGGGCCGGTAGCACATCTCGATGGTTAGCATGTTTCGGCAGAACACTAGACTGGGTCAGAGTCATGTGGTGCGAATAATCATCGTTAATATTTATAATTAGTTATTATTTTTGTGTGATTAATTGATCAAAATTAATGTGTTAATTCGACACCACTATAATAAACACATTATTAGAGGGAAATATTAGGGTAGCAGACAATATCGTGACAAGAAAAACTAACTACTTGATGATTTTAAAACAAACAGATGATACATATACTGCATATGAATGTTGTTTGCACATGTTTATGTATCTTTTAGTCTGCAATGCGCAAGTTTCTTCTAAAGAGACAGCACGAATTGTGTCGTCTGCTGCTTATAAACACCAATTTGGGTTAATCAAAGATTTCAGCCCAAAAATTGGCTAATTTGTCTGTAACACTGTTTCTGTTTCTTACAAGATACACATTACAGATTCCCAGTAATATGCAGTAAGGAACAATAACAGCAATTTGAATAAACCATCTGATAACCATCCTGATACAGTCACAGCAGGGCAGCTGATTCGGGCCTTGATATCACCTGAAAATCAAGGCCATGACAATCTCGCCGAAGAGACAGTAACTGTATTGTACAGTTTATTCAGTTTAGTTAATGGCAGAAGACTTTTCTTGCCATGGGCACTGGGACTTCAAAGCACTGTGACGCACATTAGGCACCTGTGTGAGGCATCTTATGATTTTAAAGCTCATCCATAACCACATGCACTCTCCGCAGTTCTTATGCCTTTAGCTACTAAAGTGCAGAGCTGATCTTGTGCCATATGGAGTTCACAGCAAGGAAAAGGATTTTATGCAAAAAAACAATCAAAAGCCACCAAAGCTGTCCACAAAACAAATTAAGAAACAGAATCAGTCAATTCACTCTGAATATTTTACTGTACAGAAACTGGCTCCTGTAAGATGTTCCGAGTAACCTTCTTGTAGGGCTGGGCGATTAATCGAAAAGTAATTGAAATCGACATTCAGAACCTATAACCGTTTCCAGGTCGATTATTTCGATTACTTTCCCTTTAAAAGCACTACCGCGTCACGTGACCCCGCTCCGTTATGTTACGTTATCCCGCCGACATGTCGAGCATGAAGAGCTTAAACACTGAGACAACTGAGCAACTTGTCAGTGAACTATGAGGGCAAAAAAAATAAAACGTAAATAAAATAATCGTTCATTAATCGCAATCGAGTTAAAATGTTCAATTAATCGAGATTTTGATTTTAGGCCAAATCGCCCAGCCCTACCTTCTTATGCCATAAGGGAATGGCCAGAAACCATAATTTCACAAATCAAAAATCCTATGTCCTTAGCTGTAATTTCAAAGAGTGCCACCGCACAGAAGAGTGCCACTGCACAGAAACCTAGTGTGTGGTATTTTCTCTACTTAGGAAAATTCTAAGACAGATTAAGGGGGTTAGTGTGCAATGTGCAAGACTGGCCAGGAAAGGCAGTGACTTTGAACTGTAGCAATTAACTACAAAAATCTAATAAGAGCATTACCTCAGTAAGAGGCCACGTGGTGGGGGTCTTATTCTTAAAGACATGCAGAGCCTTAGAGTACCAAAGAGGAGCAGCCAAAATAGTGTCTCATATAGCAAAGGATTAGGTCCAAGTTTAAGAACTGAGCAAAAGCCATTGACCAAAACGGTACTGGAAGTGGCCTGAAAGCTACATATTCCTCCAAATTCGCAAAAGGATCCAACATAATACCAAACTCTTGCATATCCTGACATCTAAAAGTCGGGGCATCATCTCAAAGCAACCTGATTAATAGCTTTTGCTATAAATAGACCTCTGGCTGGAATTTTCACCTCTGCAGTGTCCACGAGTATCCTGTGAAATGTGTGTGTTCTTTCTTCGTGAGCTCTCTGTCGTTGATCATATGATATGGAGGACAGCGCTCATATGACAGAGCTGCAGAGGAAGAGTGGTTAGCTTACGGCTCTGCTCCTTTTCCACATATAATGCCCCCATTGTGCCCCCACAGATACAGAGGCTGCACTGTAACGCTACTCTATTGACAGAGCTCACTTCAAATGAACTACATCTTCACTTGGCTTGCTCTGGGGGCTCAGAGCTACATCCACAATGGCAGAGGCATAGGAGCTGGTTTGGGTTCAAGCTACAGCGCATTCCTTCAGAAATCTTAACCAGCTCAGACAAGGTCCGCCATCCATCGCAGGGTTCCTGAAGGTTTATGTTTTATTAATCAATTAAATTTATTGCTTTACTTACATAACCAGTTTTGTACAGTGTTTTTATTTCAAAATGCTTTAAAGACGATTCAATCTAGTGGTGTCAACATTATATATTAACATGTAATGTGACAAATTATTGATTCAACAGTTATTTTTATGTATTAATGCATTTTCATTATGCCCATTCAAACCATCTGTGCCGCCAGTGTGAAGCCCTGCTGCATGCTCTCTGTTTCTCACTGTGACTCAACGACTGCAGACTTCTTGCTCAAATATAGCTCTTAAATGGCAAATTCCTTTGATGGCTCTCCTGAATATTTACAGCTACTGCCATGCCATGAATGTGTTTATCACAGTAGTATATTGAGCCTGAATATAAACAAAACACATAACGGCAATAAACAATGGAGAACACGCTCCAGCAGACTACGTAGAACAGCCCTCAAAGGAGCATAATGGCTCCATTAGTGAGCAGCAAACTAACAAAAGCAATAGAAAAGTGAAAAACTAAAGTTCCCCTCAAAATATGATCAAACACAGTGGCTTGGGAATGAGAGGTCTACCATCCCAGAGAAAACAGACCCACTGATTGTATCTATGAGATACACCAGTGACCCAAAACATCATGCACAATGTGCTACTGGTCCTCCGCATGTTGCTCCAACCTGCTGAGGCATGGCCTCCACAAGACCTCTGAGATAATCGATGTTTTTTGCTTCAGTGGTCAGAATATTTTGCCTGGAACATGCAGCCAACGCTGCTCTCACTGAACGTAATGAAAACTGGAAACGGCCTTTTATGCTCAGCTACGTTCTGAATCATATTAAAAGAACAGACACTGTAATAAAGCTTCCTTTGTTCAGTCTTAATCTAAAACAATCACTGCTTTTTAAAATAAAAAGTCTCTTTAAAGTTTAAGCAAATACTACAAATGAGTTCATCACAATTAAATAACTGTTGGATTGCCGCTTGGACAAATGGCATTCAAGTCTTTTCAAGACCGTTAAGGGCTTCTAGCAGCAAACTTTACATCCACAGTCACGGAATTTGCACATATACCATGCAGGTAATATTACACAGTTTACAGAGAAAACACTGGTCCAGTGATAAACTGCAGCTCTGTTTTTTCAGGGTGGCAAAAAAATAAATACATTAGACACAGTACAATTATTACTGGGTAAGAAAACACAGAAGTCTAAGATTACTTAAGGATCCATGGATATCTTGGCAAGAGCAATGTTTATCAAGAGATCATCAATTTATTTCAGAGAATAAAACATTCTTCACGCCGCTGACCAGCGTTTCACCAACACAACCGAAGATGTATGAATAGCCATAGCCATGGTCGCTGGTTTATAAGTATGTTTTTACTGTAATATATTTGTCCAAACAATCAGATTGATTTATTGTTACCACAGTAAACATTACACTATATGGACAAAAATATTGGGACAACTGACCATTACACTAACAGGGACTTAAACGACATCATGTTTGAATACATAGACCCCAGCAGCTATAACAGTTTACTTTCTTCCTGAAAGGCTTTCTGGAGAGTTTCTGTGAGAGTTTGTGCCCAATCATACTGTAGAGCATTTATGAGGTCAGACACTGATGTTGGACGAGAAGGTCTGGACCACAGTCTCCGTTCCAGTTCATCCCAAAGGTGCTGGATGGGGTTGAGGTCAGGGCTCTGTGTGGCCAGTCAAGTTCTTCCACACTGAACTCCTCCAGCATGTCTTTATGAAGCTGCTTTGTGCTCTGGGACACAGTCCTGCTGGAATAGAAAAGGTTCTTCCCCAAACCGGGTCCACAAATTTGAATGAATGGCCTGGCTTTAATATTTAAAGAGCAGAGGACAACAGACAATAATAATAATAATAATAAGGCGCCAAGTTATTCCATCATCTGAAACTAGCCTGAAATTTTATGTCACAAAAAGATACTTTGTTGCACTGCATTTCGGTTGCATTCAATTTAGGTTGAATATCATTTAAATAAATCACAATCTATCCCAAGATTCACCCGTCCCAGATACACCCAGATCCCAGATACACCCATCCTTGCTGTCTCTTTCAGCCCACACACATATGAACATTTCACTATGCGACTAATGATTTCAGCAGAACCATTACAAACCCAGGGAATTTGGTGATCTTGATCAAATCATCTGTTTGCAGTACAGAACACATTTAGAGGTTTGTTTCCACACAGAGAAAAAAATGGTTCTTCTGGGTTTGACAATGATTTTAACCAAAGGTCCTGGACACAGAGAAACAATGTGTCTCGAGGGGAACAGGAATGAACTGAGTCTGGCCCAAATGCTGCGTGAAGGAAGAGCCCAAACACGAATGACACGAGAGAACGCTCCGAGAGAAGTAAGGATCCGCACTGGATGAATCCGCGTTCTCACACACACACAGGTAAGGGAATAAACCGCTCTGAAGAGCTGAAGTTCACACTGTAGCGGAGAATGACTGATAGAGAGGGCACGTCTAACATGAAGCACGCAACTTCAATGTCTGTGTGACGTATGTAACCACTCTCCTGCTTTTATACTCTCCGTTGCCAATTGACCCCACGCGACCTGGTGTACGTGACACAATATAATAAGAGCCAACAAAAAGATTAAAAGGATGCACAGAATATTCGGCCATATTTTTTTTACGCGACCGAAACAGTGATGACGCAATCAACAACCGCAACCTGCAGTTCCAGACTGGATTAGAGTCAGCATCTCTGCCTTGTGCCATTTCCCAAGACACTGAAAGCCGTTTCTAAAGAGAGCGATGCTGTAATTTCTAGAGGGGTTCATCCACAAAGACTTTCTCACCGTCGCGATTCATTTCTCATATAAAATCAAAAACATCCCGCTGGAGCCCAGAAGAGGGAGACCCTTCCAGCACACCCACTCCGTCTGTGTTTATGAAAAGGCAGGAAAGTTTTCCAGCGAGTCCAGTTAATATATGGGCTGCAGTCTATGTTTAATACACTGTTCTGTTAAAGGCCTGCAGAGAATGGTGTTTATCTCTCAGCAGTTTTAAAGCTCTTGTTCTGAACACACTGTGTTCAGGCACTTCGCTCAGAATATTAAAATACACCTGAATTCACTGGTTTTAGAGAGAAGATCTTTAACTGTATAATATTTCAGTTTCCTTGCTTTTAGGCTATTCATGAGTGGGGCCAAGTCAAATATTTGATTTCAATTTTTATTTTATATTGTGCAAACAAATATTTTCATAGTTTTGTAACAGATTTATTCTTTAAACCATGAATAGTAATTATGCCATTGCAATGCTTGAATTTAGTGTCCCAGCCATAACAGCAATATTACAAAACATTGGCATAATAATTGCTTCCGGTGTTTCGGTTTTCAGCCAAGTGTTTCGGTTTTTGGGTTCGGCCAAAAAAAATAATTTTGGTGCATCCATACTTTAAAGTTTTCTGTTAGCATTCAAACAGCGCTGAAAAGAAAATGGTTTGCATCCGAAAGACACAGAAACAGAGCCACAATGCATATTAGTAACAACTGTGTGAAAAACGTGAATTCCTGAGGAACACCACACGCTGAGGTGATCTAGTGACATAGAAAAAAGAAAAAAGTCAGTCCAAGAAATATCCTGACTGAGAAAGGGCCTCGGGAAGTTCTTTTTTCCGGTACATTCCTGGCCCTTCCCTGACATTTCCTTTCAGGGTTTAGAGAGCCAGCCTGTTAATACCTGGCATAGATGTGCGGCATTATAAATTACACACAACACTGAAGGACTGTCAGACAGGAGGCATGTGATCAAATCATCCTTGCAGTGCTGGACAGAGGTTTTGAGACCGGGTATCTGTACTGGCCTGATATCAGTAAAACATGCTGGAACCATTTAAAAAAGTGACTTCAATTCAATACTGTAACAAACCCAGCCTGAAGTGACACGTAATGTTATTGTTTTAGTTGCGTTGGCCAACGCAGGAGTGTCTAAGTATGTCTAAGCTGACTTTATTCTTAAGTAGTGCTTTTGATCAAATCTCATTTTAAGTAGTTGTTGAAGAAGAAATATCAGATTATCATTGGTAAGGATTTAATGTCAACTTTGCTATTAGAAAAGAAGTGATTCTTAAGTGTCACTGTGCCATCTCTAGCATTAAAGTCAGGTGCATTCACTTATATAGAAATATTACTGTAGGTTAGTTCATAACGGACACTCTCCTGCTCTACAGGAAACATTTCTACGAATTTCTCCTACACCCTTACTCTCCAGGAAGGGCAGAAAACATGAGTTAATGAGTTAAATGTGTAACGACACCAGAAGGTCATGGGGCAATGTTTAGGAGTTCACACAAAGGTGTGCTTGTTTTACAGTAAGGTGCTAACTCGTGGTCTCATGAACACCTTTCACTCATCATAGAGTGAAAGACTCCCACACATGCAGCGTTACTATGTAATACGTAATGCTTATCGAGTCGAATTTTAATAAGTTACTATGTAATACTTATTCAGGTTAGATTTTGATAAGTCTAACTAACACAAATGCCTAAAAATAATTTGTTTCTATGACAAAGGTTTAACACAAACTAAGTCAACTCAACACGGACTGATGACCTCACAGGAAACTGATGAAATGATGTTAACTGATATTAATGAAAGTTGCCCACACAAGACAAGGGATTCATAAACTAAACAGATCACATTTTAACACCACTGATGGAAGAAGAAACTAACACCGATTGTTAGGGGTCGGATATATTAAGCAGCAACTTAGCAGTTAGTTTTTGAAGCTGATGTTTTTGGAAGCAGAAAAAAGTGCAGCAGAAAGGATCTGAGTGACTTTGCTAACGGCCAAATAGTGACGGCTAAACAACTGAGTCGGCAGGTCTTGCACAGTGTTCCTCGCATGCAGTGGTTACCACTAGTGTTCCAAGAAAGGACAGTGTTATAGCTGTCCTTGGCTTATTTATGTGCGAAGGTTAGTCCATAACGTCCAATCCTACAGAAGAGCAACTGCAGCACAATCTGCTGAAAGTGCAGATTTTTACAGTGGAACCTGCATATTCTATTTTGCAGCTAGTTATACCACGCCTCCGTGTGTGTATTTGACATTTCACTGTTGTTAACAAAACACACCATAGAATAAACGTCGCGCACCACCGCTACTGGCAGCAACTCACTTGGGCTGTGGCACGTACCAGGCAGCAAAGACGACACAAACAAAGCAGAGGGGTAAACCGAAAGATTGGGTCGTATGTCATCTTTTCACTTCAGCTGATCCAAACAAAGGATCACATGACCTGAAAGTTACCCCAGCTTTTGGAGGAAGGGGAGCACTTTCACTTGGCGGTTGTCATCACACAGAGGGCCAGGCATATAAAGGAGGACAGGCCAGGAACTAAGACAGAGAAGGAAGGCAGTGTATCGCTGGTGTGCCTCCGTGGCTCGCGGTGTCCTTGTGGATTTCCGAACAAGCGGGTGACTGTTGAGCAGGAGCGACTGGCAGTCAGCTCAGCGTAAAGGCTGAGCTCAGTGAAGACTGGCCTAAATGACTGTGTGATTTCCACTGTTCTGTTTCACAAGACACATATATACGAAAACAGCTTCTTTAAAAATCGCAGGTTAAACATGCCATTAGACTCTCACTATTCCTAGTCTAGTGTTTGGTGTGTTTGAATCCAGATGAAAAAAAGCATTTGTTTTGACAAGTATATGCCTAGTGCGTTGGGTTCTCTTCTACGGTTTATCATTTTTATTCATTTTGTGCATGATAGGCACACTTACGCAACATTTTCACTTCAAGGTAAAGCACCACCTTTGTATTCCTAGACAAAAACTCAAACCCTTTTGCAATGACTTTCACAAACTTAAAGGTAGCCACAGCTGAAAGCTCTGTTTCATACTTTTTACATGAATAATACAGGACAATGCATTTAAACTACTGCTGCCTTGATACTGATACCAACAGCATCATGTCAAGCCCGGGACAAGTCAGGCAGATACTGGCATCATGCTCTTATAGTCACTCAGTTGCATAATTACACACCTGAAAGCCAGGCTCTTGTGTCTGTAGGGTCTAGACTTGGACCTCCTTCTCTAAAACACTTGCAGAACTAAGAGAGGATGCACTACTTCATGAATTTTCATCAGTGTGCATCAAGATAAACTACTTATATTGGGTCTGTAAATAGTACCTAGTCTTTGGACGGAACAATGATTGTGTTATGTCTAAAAACGTGGTTTGATTAAAATCCCTTGGACAGGACTCTTGAGCGATGTTTTCTGTCTCCAAACACCTTTCACCATTCCCCCCATTCTGTTTAATTAAAAGGTTTCCACCGTCTGAAGGGTTATGCAAAGAAGAACGCGTAGGCAAATCATGTTCACATTTAATCGCAATGCATCTGTAGCAACACACTTTAAACAGGACAGGTCGTGCATATAATCTTGGAGCTTCATCTTATATTAAAGCTGCTCCTTTATTATTATTTTTGTGTTGCGTGTGTGTTTGACAGATACATGAACCATGCAAACACCTGCAAGCTATGCAAATCCAGTTCCCTTTTTGGTACTAAGCTGGCTTGACATACCCTGATTAAAAAATTACAAGAGACTTTGCATGATAAATGGAATTTTCTCTACTGGTTTAGAGGACATTTTTTAAATAAGTCTAAGAACAAATCTGTTAAACAGTTACTCCATCGCCGTAAACTGCGCTCATTTATGTGTCTTAAGTTGACAGGAGAGGGTGGCACTGAATTCAAAAACAGTCTCCAGGCAGCATCTGAATCTCAGTGAATGCCCCAGAGTGTTTACTCTAGACTAACGGTTTACTCTTTAGGCAGTTACGCGACTAAGGAGCCACTCCTGAGTTGTTTCTGAAGTTTGTATGGATCCAGAGCTTGCCTGGATCAACACAAAAGTGCTCTCGGACGAAACCCACCTCTTCTGTGCCTTTCCTGAGAGCTTTCTCTCTCTCGTACTGCGTGACGAGCTGCTCGTTGTCCTCCTTGAGGAGCTCCAGCTCCACTTCGTGCTCCTGGTTCTCGGCGAACACGGAGTCCAAGTTCTCCAGCACGGCCACCACCAGAGGCATGAGCTCCTTCACCACGTCCTCGTCGTACTTCAGTATCATCCGCTCAAACTCTCGGTAGATAGAGCTCGCCAAGCCGGACACCCGCTCGGACATCATCGCCGAGCTGCCCGGGTCCTCCTGATACAAGACTCCGTCCTCTAGCTCCATTTCCCCACTTCTTTAGTCCTCCTAACTACTTAAGATAGCCAGCTAGCACAGGCTAGCCGGGAAACTCTCCAGTTTTTGGACTTCACTTCGCCACTAAAAACGGACTTCAGCAACTCCGCCACGTCCACGGACACCTCACGGCATTAAAAGTAAAGTCCCTAAGGGACTTGACACTCAGCTTTGAGGGCCAGAAGCACCTGTTTGACACAAATCCTCTCTCCCTTCTTGCTCCAAGTAGAGTCCCAACATAAGAGTTGTTGACTAGGACCGTCACGGCGTGACGTCACGTTCTAAAACCAGGATGGGCGGGAATGAAGAGGAGAACCGACATTCTCTCTCTCTCTCATTCAGCGCAGGAGATAAACCTCCACTTCTGTTGCTGGACGGTTTTAGAGATGGTCTGTCCATTCACAGAGCAAAGCAGACCACACACATCACGCGTATAATCTTGTGTGCGTTTGCAGTCAACAAGCTAAACAAAGTTTCAAAACAAGACTTGGCAACAGGTTGAAGTAACACACTATATGGCAAAAAGTATTGGGACGCCTGACCATTGCACCTAAAGGAACTTTAATGATATTGCTTTCAAATACAGACTTTATGATGGAGTTGGTCTCCTCTTTGCAGCTATAACAGCTTCCACTCTTCTTGGAAAGGCTCTCCATAAGATTTAAGAGTGTTTCTGTGGGAATTTGTGCCCATTCATTCATTAATTCGTGGGTCAAATCAGCCTCAGGATAAAATGGGACATTCCCCAAACTGTGTCCACAAAGTTGTCTAAAATCTCATGCTGAAGCATTAAGATTGTCCTTCACCAGATATAAAGGGTCTAATCCAAACCCTGAAAACCAGGTGCGTCCCAATACTTTCATCCATAGACAGTCATTTACTGTGAATGGATACAGCTTAACAAAAATGGTCTAATTTTTAATAAAAAAAGGTCTAAATAAATATGATCCGTTTTAGTCCAAACAGATGTACCCTATTTATCGGCTTGGGGGGAAAAAAGCAAAATGCATGTGGTCCCTCTAAACGTCCCCCTGGAAGACTAGGGAATACATTGTATCTAAATTTACCACATAAATAAATCGTCATTTGCTCTGGACATTTGATCTTTGGGCTTCTTTGCTTAATCGTGTTGGAAAAAAAACAAAGTGTCTTAGCCCACAGTGACGTATTTATTGAGACATTATGAAAAAATGAATGTTTATGAATATGGCAACAGCAAAAAAAGCTGATGTACTGGAGTATATGAGCCGACTTATTCAGCTGCTTCCATGCAAAATGAACGCCATGCATCAAATCTGCCCCTGTTACAGCTGAACTGGGGTATGTTTCACTGGTGTGGAGCGAAGCTTCACACGCTCAGTGCCACATCCAGCTATGCATAGAATTATTCACCCTGATTTTCAAAACATACAGCACAAACACGACACCACTTCTGCACAACTACTGAGGTTCCTTTCCCGTTCATGTACAACCTGCTTCCAAAAACGTGGGACACTGTGGAATGTAAGCATAAACAATGTAATGACTTGCAAATGATGTAACTGCGCATTGAAAACAGACAGTAGTACCAACACAATAAACCACATGTTGAAACCGAGGTTTTTTTTTCTGAATTACTATTCGATTCCAGTAATACATTTCAAAACACGTAGGGCAGGGATACGTTTACCACGTCGTTTCCATCACCAGTTCTCTGTAAATGTTTGGTAACGAAGTGGAATGCTCTCGTCTGATACAGAATCTCAGCTGCTCAATAGTTCGTGTTCTCCTTTTTTCATTGCATGATACACCATATATTTTTCAGTGGGCAAGTCTTGACCGCAGGCCAGTTTAGAGCCTGGACTCTTCTACTAGAGAGCTGTGCTGCTGTGATACAGGACGAAGACAGTTTGGCTTCATCTTGCTGAAATACGCAAGGCCTCCCCTGAAAAAGGGATGCTGCAAAACCTGTTGATCTCGTTCAGTGCGTCATTGGTGCTTTCCCAGATGTGCAAGCAACCCAAGCCATGTACAATAATACACCCCCATATAACTTTCCACTATAACAGATCCTGGGGTTTGAACTGTGCTGGTACGGAGCCGGATGGTCCCTCGCCTCTGTAGTCTGGAGGACACAGGGTCCATGCTATCCAAAAAGAATTTCAAATTCTCTCTCATCAGTCCAGTTCTCCACATCGCCTCAGTTCAGTGGAAATGAATGTGGTCCCACCGAAGTTGTTTCTGCATCATGTTCATATATGGCTTCGTCTTTGGATGGTAGAAATTTAATGTGCATGTATGTACACTACTGGTCAAAAGTTTTAGAACCCCCCATGTTTTCTGTTTGTTTGTATTGAAAGTCAAGCGGTTCAGTGTCTCAGTGTTCATTCGGCAGAAAGTTCTCCCCAACTCTGCAGCAGGAGTTCCCATAAGTGTGCAGCTC
>JBBPDE010000107.1:27875976-27886092 GCA_037974605.1 Nannopetersius ansorgii
TTACATGGCCATAGACACAGTGTCCTGTGGGCAGGCTGGCGAGGTGCAGGCTGAACAGCCGCTTAACTTCACTGAGACACAACACAAAGTGCTTTCTGAAAGTGTTCCGTACAAATTCTTGGAGCTCGGGGGTAGGGGTCTGCCCAGCCCCATGGTCACTGTGGAGGTCCGTGATTGGTGAGTCTGTTGAATAACCATTGAGCGAGCCGTTTATGAGAGCACTGGATGTGTCCATGGACTCCTCAGAATCACTCATAGGCTCCTCTTTAATTTGCAGTGCTGCGTCGCTTCCACTGGAGGCAGAAGCCACGGCGGATGCTTTCAGTCTTCGGTTTTCCAAATCCTTCTGCAGAGATGAATGGTGCTCCCGAACGCCGTCACAAGCCATTTTAAGACGCTGGTCACCGCTAATATGCAGCAGCTCTAAATAAATAAATAAAAACAAACCCTCAATTTGTAAAACGGCTTCAGAATTCAAGCATGTTAACATGAACAGCACATATAAGCTGTAACCAAAGAAAAATATGGCATCACTGCACACGGAATGGAAAAATACCTGTCCGAGTATCTTTTTTCTGCAGGAAGTCCTCCTTTGAGAAGTTGAAAACTTTTTCTAACCTTCAAAGAGACTTTTAATTAAAATTTAGAAATTACCACTTTTCACAATAAATCACAAATACTATCGTCACGAACACATAAGCCAAGTTTTACAAAACCATAAGCTTTGTTACTTGTTCTGGATGCCCATCCAGAGCATGTGCTGTCTCTGAGCCACATCCGGATGCTTCTTGATGAAGTCATGGTCAGTAGGCAGCAGGAACTCCCAGCCTCTGTTAGCTCTGGGAAGAGCCATGTGCTCCAAGAACTCCTTCACATCCTCAGGAGGCAGCTGAACACAAACAGGAATCACTCGATTTCCCCCCACAAGCTTTGATGGAGCGTATTTAATGACCTTTGACCATCAGAACAACTCTGACTGCAGTATACAAGAACAGGATCGTGCTCAATTCATTTTACAAATGTCATGGATACCATGAGATGATCAACAACTGTGACCCTTTAACAGCTGCACAGACAACACAAACTAAACCATGAGCTTGAACAACTTATATCAGACAAGTTTACTTTTGTATAAACACCTGACATTTGTCTATTGTTTAAGAAAGATGGCTGATATTTTGTGAGCTATGCAGAAAAACTAAGCTGCATGGTTTCCTTAACACTTTAATGCACAGAGAGAGACAAAGATAGACACATTGATAGAGATTCTACACAATTAACTGGGTTGTACTCTTCACGCGAATAGCATGAATGACTTAGAAAGACAACTATATAAACAGACTAATAATATTCCAGCAAACCCAAGATTGAATTAATACACAAACCTTTATAACAGCAGCCACTTCTTTTCTCATCAGTGATCGTTCATGTGTAAATCGCCACATCTACAACGGCAAGAACAAAATGCAAAAGCAATCAGCAAATTACCCAGACTTCAGCCCACGGGCGTCGTTAGGTCTATTTTGGGGGGTCTGACAGTCATGGCTGTCAGTCCCAGTCCGGCAATTCGCACTGGCCGCGTTTGTCGTCCGTATCTGATCCGGTGCGCCGCTGGTTTGCGAGATCACATGATCACGGGAGAATTGTACGATCGCGCGGGGATAACGCGATAACAACCGTGGGTAAACTAACGGCGTTTGTTTTGCTGATTTCTGCACTACAGACATTATTGGTAGCTTCCTAGTTAATTTTGTGCTTGTTGTTGCTCAGCTTTGTGTTTGTGTTCAGCATTGTGTTGCATTGCTGTGTTTAATTTTATTTTTGTCAGACTTTATTGTGTTGTAATAAAGAAAACAATTCATGCATTTAAAGTCCACCTTTGAATGATATTGATTCATTTTGTGGTGTTTTTTGTTTAAATACTCTGGTCAACAATCTGGGGGTCATAAATATGATTTTATAATCATAAATGTATGGTCGTCTGGAGTCGGTGCATGCGTTCTGTGATGCGTTCTTGATCCGTATCTGTCAAAATTAGACTTGATGCGCGTCTCGATGGACTGCCGGAGATGTGACGGAACAGAGACACAGCAGAGACGCAACGCATCGGATCTGGTGTATAAACTGATGCTTTGACTTTATTGCCGGCGATTAGTTGTGGCTGCCGTGTCAGAGACGCACCGCAACGCAGCCGATGTAAAACAGGGGTTAGGGGGGGTATGAAAATGCAATATGTAATTAATGGGTGCTACGTTTCTATAAACAAAGTGAATCCATGTTTCGTGTGAACTCACCACAAAATCCCGGCCCCTACAGAGCACCTCTGCAGGAACCCCACTGTGTGGGCTGCAAGTGGACTTGGGATACAGAACATCACTAAAAACACACCACAGTTGAAGAGCATTTATTAGCCAAACTATTTCAAATCAGTGTGTAATGTGTAGACATTTGACACAATACATGATAAATGTGACATAGCAGTTACAAGTGGGTTACTGGGACAAAACCAGAGATGGAGACCACACTCACCTCTTCACAACCCAGTTACCCTGGACAAGTAACGCCACCTGCTGTATGCAGCGGAGTACTGCAGTGGAGTCTGTGCCTGATGCAAGCAGTCCCATTAGGTTGGCAAATGGCATGACCTTGACTGAATGAAAGGGACAAAATGAACAGAAAGGTGAAAACGATGATCCTAATCCATGAGGAAGTGCTCTTGGGGGGAATAATTAACCAGCTACAATGCATTTACCATTTTTCATCAAGGTCTTGACCTGATCCCCAAGGGCCAGTGTACGTAGTTGGGCCATTGACAGCACATTGCTGGGGCCCACTGGCTTGACTCTAAAAATGAACAAGATACAGAACATTTAGAGAAATGATACAGCTGACCTCGTTCAGTATTAACAGCAGGAAAGGAACTGTCATCCTACTTACATCTTCTCTTCTGCTTGGGGTGGCATTAGCATGGCAAGGTATTCACTAGTAAAACACGAGAGCAAACATGATGCATTTACAACACAATCAACACTACATTACATTACAAAGCCTCATGTTTTGGACCCCTGGCCACCAATGGTTTTAGAATCAAAGGGCTCAAACTCAACATCTCCTGATAATGTGACCCATCAGGAGCCTAATAAACAAATAATTCTTACTGCACTGGGATGCACAGTTCATTTGCACACCTTCTTATATGCCTTTAAACTTATTCAACTAGATGAATGAATTAAATGATTTTTCATGAACCCATTTGTTGTAGATGGAATGCATGGATTAAAGAAAAAAAATCATCTGACGGAAGAGACGACGGGGGCGTTGACGGGGGAGGGGTGTAGGGGGTTTTGACGGGGAGTGACAGAATAAAAGTGATTCTGTTCAGTACGTTCACTTAAAAGATTGTGAACGACACAAGACTACTCCCCACTGCCATTCCTCTGTTAACAGCAAGAAAACAGACTCCAAAACTTCTGTTATTTATTTATTTTTAACGGAGCATGAGCTCTCGCAGCACTCGCGACAACGAAGCCACTGTCCTGAATACCGAGCTTCGGAGTTTTGGCTCCGTCGAGTGTCGAGAAACAGCTGGCAGCCAGTAGCTCCTCCGCAGCCGTCAGTGTTTAAGAGAACTGCCGAAACCGTACTGTTTATTTTTACTTTTAGGAAAAAATAATTAAATCGTAATTAAACCAAAGAAAAAGACAGACTTTCCAGAACTTTGTCTGCCGAAGCTTGTTCAGCTCCACACCCTCGCTCCACATTTTCCCCCTTCAGATCTGCATCAATCTTATTATTAACCTTTAGCGCCCTCAGTTGACGGAAATCCGTCATAGCGACGGAGAACTTTAATCCATGGGAATGTACTGACCTTGGGGTTTTCACCAACTCCGTATTTTCTGTGGTATCCATTGCCTGGCAGTAAAGATACTGGCGCTCGTGCTCTGAACGGCAATCCTACAGGGAGGTGAACCATGATAAGAGGGAGCAGCAGTTGTGTTACACACGAACTATATACCTAATTTTATCCAGTACCAGTGTACGTCTCAGGTCAAAGCCTTGGACTCATTTCTGATAACCACAACAACTACAATCTCTTAACAAGTCTTGCATGAGTGTTTCCTCATTTACACCTACCTTTAAACCATGATAGTGTAGATGGACCCAGGGTTCTTCGGCCTGTTTTTTTTGAAGGAACTCGTATGACTGGATACGCCGCTGACGAGCCTGCTCAGACTCTGGTCTAGCAAACCTCACCTTTTCAAATGAGGACAAAACAAAAACACAAAAAATTACGCAGAGCAAACACAGGGCGGGTGGTAACAGCAGCGTTAGCACCTCGTAAATAAAAAGTGAGGTCAAAGGCCATTTTCACAGATCCTTAATCAGAGAGGGTGGAGCAAGATAAGGGATGGTAAACGTCATGTGCTTCTCATAAACAAGAAATTGCATTCTGATTTTCCACTTACAGTAATCTGCTTGATGTCATCCTCTGCCTCGTCTTGAGAAGAGTCTCCAGCTGGTACAACACACAAGAACATGCAAATAAATCTCAAACGAGTCTTGAGCTTTTAACAATGTAACTTGGCTCAAACGCACATATTGCCATTTAAACTCTCTTTAATCATCTCCTGAGCAGCGTCCTGCAGCATCCTGCGGCCAGAAAATAACCCCAGAAGAACTAGACGACTGTTCAAATGGTTCAGCAACAGCTGAGCTACTGCACAGGAGGGAAACTGCAGTCCAGGAAGGTCCAGGATGGCAGATATCCAGTACAGCTTGGTCATTTTCTACTAAAGCTGGTAATTAGCAGTAGAGCTGAATCAGGGTTGGGGAAAAATCACTAAACTGTTCAGGACTACAGGTTTGCCAGACCTGCCATCATCTCAAACTGTACATCTACACAGTGGTCCAACAATATAATAGACTGGGAGTGTATAAAGTGTTAAAAAAAAAAAAACTGGTGTTACGTTGTGGTTAAAAAAAAAACACAAAAAAAACAATTCATAGTGGAAACTAGGGATACACCGAAATTATTTTTTTTGGCCTAAAATTGAAACAGAAAGAGATTATTATAAATTATTAAAATAATAAATCTTAACTTTGTAATCAAATATTTGACTTGGCCCCACTCATGAATAGCCTAAAAGTAAGAAAGCTGAAATATTCTACAGTTAAAGATCTTCTCTCATAAAACCAGTGAATTCAAGTGCATTTTAATATTCTGAACTATGTGCCTGAACACAGTGCGTTCAGAACAAGAGCTTTAAAAACGTAACATTCTCTATTAAAACAAAGACTGATATAGCCCACATATTAACTGTATTCACTGGAAAAGTCTTTGTGGATTCCTCTATAAAGTTCGTCATCACTGGTTCGGTCGCGTAAAACATACATTTCGGTTGTCGAATATTCGACGCATCCCTAGTGTGAACCCTAAACATTCCCACTAATATGCTCCCAAAGAACTTTAATTTCATTATAAACTCATTAGCCTTAAAGGAAATGTAAAGGTAACCCTGTTTTCTTTGGTACAAGCAGTGAAATACAGTAATAAATTTGATAAATAATCAATAAATCCATCAAAACGAAAAACACTAGAACACCCGAGACACTCCAAGGGGGAAATTCTGGGCAGCAGCCAATCAGCAGCCAGTACAGCAGTATTCCACTGTCCCAAGATGCACTTTCATTGTTTCTCTCCACAGGATCAAAACATTTATAGTTATTTTTATATGGAAATATAACTGAATGTACTTTAATATTTACGTTACAAAATTGTTTTTAAATGCTTGTCAAATTTAGCACAAATATACAAACATTTACATACGGTCACAAAAAAAGGCAGAGACGTCTGGGCCTCGTCTGCCACGCCCTCTCGTCCTCTGTAGGGTTTATGTTTGGGCGTGGTGCTTAAAAACCCAGCGCGAGGACGAGGGGCCGTGGCAGACGAGTCCCGAGCGTCACAAAAGCAAAGAAATCCAAGGACATCTGCCTTTTCTGCAAGTGTGGGGGGGGTTCCGCGAAAGATTATTAGTTTGGTTCTCAGAAAAATCAGTGCGAGACTGTAATCACAACTGCAACTGTAGCTTACATTTACACATAAATGTACACTGTACAGTAGGGCTGGGCGATTAATCGAAAAGTAATCGAAATTGACATTCAGAACCTATAATCGATCAAATTTTTCCAGATCGATTATTCCGATTATTTTCCCTTTAAAAGCACTACCGCGTGTGGAGTCACGTGACCCCGCTCCGTTATGTTACGTTATTCCGCCGACATGTCGAGCACGGAGAGCTCAAACACTGAGACAACTGAGCAACTCGTCAGTGAACTGTGAGGGCAAAAAAAAATTAAATAAATAAAATCGTTCATTAATCGTAACAGAGTTAAAATGTTTAATTAATCGAGATTTTGATTTAAGGCCAAATCGCCCAGCCCTACTGTACAGTCTAGAAATGTGTACATTTTATACTGCCCTGTTGGTGTGTTTTTTTTCTATTATTTTACAGTTTTTGCTGCTCTTTTCTTTGTTCTGTCCTCTATCTGCAATGACGATGTTCATTTCCCACTCGTGGGACTAATCAAAGTTTAGAATGTCTTAGATGGTTAATCTACCTAATAAAAAACAGCCAGTATCTCTGGGACATCATCCTTGAAGCCATCATAATGACCAGGCTGAAAAACTAAACCTCACTTACCTTCGTTGGCGGCTTCTCTCTCTCTCTGTTTATTGTCGGCTTTATCCAGATACGAAAAGCTGGGCCTCATCTGAAGAATGCCCTGTAATGGCGTCAGATGAAGCTCTCCTGCAAGGTACATTTGGTGAACATGGTTAAAAACACATAACGCCAGTCACAGCATGCACAAATGCATGCAGAGTAAATTACCTTTGCGAAAAATCGCAGCAGCATAGCGAGATGAATTCATAGTCGCCTGAATGGATGAGAAGGTTTGCTTATCCATCATTTTTCTTTAAAAAGAAGCACACACACACAAAAAAGCACAATTAAAATCAGAAACGTATAACTGATTACATATACAAATGATTATTTGTCATAAGAGTGTTTCCCCATGTTATTTTAAAGATGGGGAAATTCTAAAACACGTAAAATAAGGCACAGACGTGGAATAAGTGCTGGACTCTTCGACTGCGGTGCCGTCCACATTGAGAGAAATCTGCTCCCCTTTACTGCGACAGTAGTTTGGACTCGTGGTGTTAATGGCCACCTCAAGCTCAACCTAAGCAGAGAAATGTAGGGTACAAAGTATCATTTGAACATGATGCTATGACTTAAGGGCTCTCGTCACAATGCACTTACATTTATTCTAACAAATTAAAAGAATTAGGGATGCACCGATCAATCGGCCAGTGATCGGAAACTACGATTTTTGGCCTGATAGGCCGATACCTCACGTGTAATTTTCGTATTTATTTGTTAATGTATTACATTTTTTTATTTAAATTTGTAAAGAAAATGTGTTATGAATAAAAGCTTTATATTAAAGAAAATTAGATTTTCGTTTGTATTTGCTGTAGAGCTGCCACTATCATACGTCACTATTAAAAAAGGAACAAGTAAAGGGGAAGGTAACTACCACGTTACATTAAAAAAAGTTGAAACACTTTTCTGTGTCGTTGTTATTGACTACTCGCAGCAGCTCTAATTTTCTGTTATACGGGGGAAAAAATCAGTATCGTAAAAATCGGTATCGGCCGATCACAGTTAAAAAAAAAATCGGTAATCAGAATCGGCCAAGAAAATTGCAATCGGTGCATCCCTAAAAAGAATTCTTACCTTTTGCTGCTTGGGTTTAATTTTGGCTGACAAATGAGTTGCATCATCATAGTTCATAGTGGCAGGGCGCACAGGATACTGCAGGACGAGAAAGTTCACATTTATTTGTACATTTTAAGCTAATGACTTAAACTTAAAAAGCCCTTAAGAGAGTCTGAAACGAGGGGCTTTAGCTGCCAGTCTTACCTGGAACAAATAAAGCTTGTCGGCAAGGCTTTTGGCAAGATACACATCAATCTTTGGGGGGAAAAAAAAGAAAGAAAGCAAAACATGAGTGTCTATGGCACTGTAATACTGTGCACAGCTTCACTGAGCAAAAACAGAAATTCAGAGCCTCGTACCTCTTGTATAATTGGGTCATCCTCCTCTCCGCTTGCCATTGTAAAGAGACAAGGAGGAAACTGTGCCTTAGGCTTATAAACTCCAAACTGGAACCACAGGGGTGTTGAGAGCACACCATGTGAATGCTGTACATGAAAGGAAATAAAATAAATAAGTAACAAAGAAATTCTGACTTATTCTAGCCACTGTTAAGGAACTTGATCAGTAAAGTACAGCTTAATCAAGCTCAGTGTAATATATCACAAGGATTATAGAGCTGCTTGTCTTTACACTTCCATTAAGAACTTTTTTTATTTAACCGCGTCTCCTTAAACATACAGTAACAGTCAAGAAACAGACGTCTGGAACATACAAGTGTAACGTGAGAAGTGACCATTTGTCATTCGTGAACACACCACAGCACACAGTGTGAACAGCACAAAATTCATTCTCTGCATTTAACCCATTCACCAAGTGAAGCAGCAGGCAGCCAGGAACACAGCACTGGGGAGCAGTGTGCTCAAGGGTACCTCAGTGGTGCCACTAGCAGTCCTGTGATTCAACCCACAACCTTCTGAAGCTGTGCAAAACCAGAGTTATGCTGAAGCAATGAAAAAGAAAACTACCACACACACACACACACACAAAATGCTGTCTTTCTATTCAGCAAATTATCATTCAATACAGCTTCAAAAACTATCCTCTCTTATTCAGCCTAGCTTTTACATTTTCATGACATATGATGCAAAGGTAAGCAGTGGTTCAATGTCAATTATATTTCTATTTCACAGCAATTATTCTTAAATGCCAAATATAAAGGCCAAACAGTAGTTACTCATTTATTTACGTCAGAGAGTAGCTTCAGGTCTACTAGTCAAATAGCAAAACTACCAACACTAATGCCAGCTATTTTGCTACCAAGTTATTTGTAAGTGTATGTGGACAACTATGAGGACTCAAAAAAAATCACAACATTCACAACAGTATCCCACACTTCTTGCGTCGAAAACTGTTTATATTCAGAGATGGCTAGCAGAAGAGCTAACGCCAAGACTGTCACAGGCATTTCCCCCCCCAAGAGTTAAACGGGAATGTTGGTTTTCACAACATTTAAACTGGATGTAGAATAAACAGCGTTATGTAATCCTCGTTATCTTCCGTGAGGACAGGCACTTTTACAGTTTAAACCACTAAATGTTAGGTAAACTCTTCATCCAAGTACTGCCTTCCCTGTCTCTTGGTACATGTGACATTCATGCCAGGGCTCGTTACCATGGAGATAAACAAAAAAGTGGTTAGTGTGAAATATCTTACAGAAGAGACACTATTTTTTGTATTTATCACAATTATGAAAATCACGAGTGAGATCATGAAACAGGATCTGCCAACACACTGCCAGCTAGGTTTAGCCAGCCAGCTAACGCTAAACACGCGTAACACAATCATCACGTTTCCAGGCCTCGGCTACCATACTAATGAAAACATGAATAGCAGACTAACACCTGACCTCAATTTTACAGGAGGAATATTACTCTTCGCTGTCGAAGCGAGTCAGCGTTCTGCAGTTTGTGTGTCCATGTAGGTTGACTGCATTCGTCAGGGTGCACAGACTACTCTCTGTACTAGCATGTTGCTGCTTCCAGAGCTCCTACAGCCGGACACGTGGGGAGGAGCTGTGTGCTTTGTATCTTCCCATAATGCCCTGCAACGCCAGGGCGTGTATACACTACATGGACAAAAGTATTGGGGCGCATAACCACTCCACCAACATAGACTTTAATGAAGCTTGCATTCCGATGCATACATATGGACTGAAAGTCCATGTAAAGTTCCCCATGATGTGAACACCAGGGAGCTTGGTACTCTGGACAGTCTCCACTGAGGACCCATTAAGCCATTTAATCCCAATGGCAACAATTGTGACCGTTTTTTTTTCTTTTATTTTGGAAGCTCTAAAAGTGTTGTTTTGGCTTTGGGCAACTAATGCAAGTTAAAA
>JBBPDE010000107.1:27903362-27941405 GCA_037974605.1 Nannopetersius ansorgii
GCACCTCCACATCATTGCATTCAGTTTTTATTCACGATTTGTATAGTGTCCCAACTTTTTTGGAATCCGGTTTGTAAGAGATTTTAAAATCAAGTAATCAAGTTGATGTGATATAACTTTCACATATTGCATTATGAGGCAAGCAGTCTTGCTTACCTGTAGACGTGCCAATATGGAGGACTTTTTAGAACTGGAGGAGAAGGAACGGGAGCAAGACAAGCTGCAGAAGCGCTTGCTCCTGGAGTAGAAGTCACTTCTAGCGCCTGAGACACCACACAACTCACAGACCGCTGCAGATACAGGGGCAAGTTTGTATAAAACAAAAGGTTTTACTAACGCTAGGCAAACATTCAAATTTTAATCACGAAGAATCGAAGATTTATTGCATTGTTATATATTGCATTGCAAAATCCAATAATGAATTCAAAAGTAGTGTATTGTGCAATTTTATTTTAAAAGAACTGCTATACGAACAAAACTGCAATAACATTTAGTTTGCAAACACGTTAAACAAATAAGGAGGCTTATAACAACAGTTCCCTATAACACAGATACACAGATCCAGTTCAGATATTTCTTGTAAATCTTAACTTAAACATTAATGTAATCAAATCAAATAGTGCTGGAACCATAATAGCTTTACAACCATTATAATTATTTGCCTATTCTCATCATTATCAGTGTTATAAACTGACTGTATGAACCGAATAAGCTTCAAGGTAGCATTTTTTCGAAAGGTAGCATAAATTGATACACTGCTTATAAGCGAATATTTTAATAAAATATATTTTTCTGCGATTATGCATATTTGTCTATTTCTCATCCTTATCAGTGTTATGAACTGTATGAACTGTCTAAATTTAAAAGGAGCATTTTTTGTCAGGGTAGCATGAATTGATAGACTTTGCTGTCGATTTGCACTGTGGTAGCATTTTTTGACAAGGCAGTATAAATTGTCAGAACACCGGCCCCAATGATCCAGAGCCACAATTAGAACATTATAACAGGGACCTTCTGAGCAAAAGCAAGTTAACATTTCTTTTTTTCTGAACAGGTACCAGCAGAAACATTTTTCTTTTATCAGAACGCTGCAGATAAAGTCAGTATGTTCAGTAGTGAGTGACCCTGTTAAAGTCAAAATACTTTCAAAATAAGTATAAAATAATAATAATAAAAAAAGTTGCTTGCAATAAAATAATTGTCAACGTTAAGTAAATAATGCGTTAACATGATAACGCATTAATGTGCCCAGCACTAGTTATTACATATCTTTAACAAAGATTAATTAAACTCTAAGACTATTTCTTCTGTGCTTTTGTTTTATTTTGTGAAACTCACAGTTAAGAGATTACAGAGAAGTTGTATTGTCTTTTACTGTCATCATGGCAAATCTCAAATTGTTAACTAAATACATTTTATTTAGGCGTTAGATCATGTCTTTTTGGGAATTACATGTATTTGTAATCTCAAAAGAGCAAAAAAATCTGCACCTGTTGCAGAAGGGTGTGGGCGTGACTTGGGACTAACTCTGTCTCCGTCAAAGTGAGCAAGCTTATTGTGTTCTTCCTTATTTTCTTCATTCATCTGCTCTTCTGCATCATCATGGTCTGCATCTACAGGGGCTCCTGTATACTCTGCCTTTAAGAAAGAATGAAGTATGGATGAATACAGACTTTAAAGGTTGCAGAATTTAAAAGGGTGCAGTTCACATGTAACATATGAGTGAGCTTATGTACCTAAAATAATGAAACAAATATAATTTTCTATTTTACTTCAGAATTGAAAAGGCTGCCTTTTAAGAGTCATGTATTCACATAAGCTTGGTTCTGATTAGCTGAACAGTGTTGTGTTTCATTTTTAAAGCTAAAACACTCCTTGTTACTTCAACCTGAACTAAAAACCTAATGTGCTGCAGGTCAACAGGGCAGGAATGTGCAGATGTGGTGGCTTGTGAGACACAAACCATTTGTTCAAATACAGGCCACTTTTGGAGAGTAGTCTATGGCCCATATGGACAGCACACATTGTGAACAATGTGAAATTCTTTTTCTGCATTGAACCCATTCACAGAAGTGGGCACCCACATGCACGACGCCCAGGGAGCAGCGTGTGGTTTTGGTACCTTGCTCAAGGGTACTTCAGTGGTGCCACAGGCAGTCCTGGGATTCACACCCACAACCTTCAGGTTTAACTACAAAAAAATTGGTAGGGAAGTGTGGTTTTTCATGTCATGAACCCTAACAGCTGGTGGTTAGGGAGTTGCCCTCTGTGATCAGGTGGTCATGGGTCAAGTCCTATGCCTGCAAGTGGCAACAATGAGATACTCTTGAGCAAGCTACTGTCCCCACGCACTGCTCCCTGGGTGCCGCATAGCTGGCTGCCCACTGTTTCACTTGGGTTGAATGGGTTAAAGGCAGAGAAAGAATTTCACAATGTCTAACTGAAAGCTGTAGTGTCTTCATAAGGGCCCACATTTGTGTCACAAATCTACCCTACTGACGTACAGCAGTTTAGCCCACCATCCAGTTCAGGTTCAAGTTACAAGGTGTGTTTCAGCATTTTAAATGAGATGTAATACTGTTCAGCCAATCTTATTTGCATGCATGGGTCTTAAAAGGCATTAAACGTATGTAGTATCTTCCTGTTTCACTACCCATATGAAAAGATACAGAAAAGTCTTACACTGTCAAAAACAAATCTTATGTGGTACATACTTCAAAAGTGGCCGATTTCTCATTTTCCTCATGTATGAACAAAGCAAACATCTACAATGCTTATATGTTTCAAAACTATAAGTCTCATGTTGTATGTATTTAATATTCATTTAACATGGAGTTTGACTTCCCTATAAACTACATATGAGGTTCTAGTACACCATATAGGGAAGTCAAACTACATATAAAATGCATATTAAACACATACAACACGAAACGTATATCGGTATGCAACATATAAGCACTGTAGTGGTTGCTTTATTCATACATCGGCCATTTTTGTGGTATGCGCCACGCAAGATTTGGAAGTTTTATGTATTTCTTTTTCGTATATGTAGGGCGTAAGCTCTGCAGACACTCACTTTTTCAGGGGTCTGGGACTCCTTGCCAGTGCTTCGTTTCCTTTTCTTTGGGCTGCACACCATGCATCCTTTACCCTTACAGTCATTGCAGGGCCTCCGGATGAAAATCGTGGGAACGGCTCCTTCCTTTAGCTTGAGGCCCCTGAACCCGACGGCTTTGGCCACTGAGGCTGGTCTGGGCTCAAAACAGTCCTTGCTGAAATGCTCAGAGCACAGGAAAGAGAAGCCTTTGGCAAACCACTTGCGTCGAGTCTTTTGCACCTGCTTTTCCCACTTGCGAAGCTCAGCAAGGTCTTTGGGGAACCTGAACATTGTAACATTGTCCTTGTGGGTTTTTCCACATCCATACGCTGCACAGCAGTTGGTCATTTTAAGTGGTTAGATGAGAGTAAAATAACTCATGCAACTCTTGTTCAGAAATCACCACAGGGTGTACATGTTAAACAATGCCTCCCAGTTCACATACATTCGCTGTCAATGCAGAAAAACACATCCAAAACACAACACAACTGATGTACTTCACTCAAAACGCTGTCGTGTTCTCCTAAACAGAAAACTTGAAAATTTGTACACACAGCCACCTCTTCTTTGTCGTGCACGGACTAAACTCTGAGAACTCTGATTTACTGCCACCTAGTGGGAAAAGAGACTGCTTGAGACTGCATTTTTACCCGTCTGTGATTGCTTATCTGCATTTATACAACATATTCTTGTCTCAAAAGATCAGATCTGTAAGTTATTTCTTTATTTTTTTATCCAACTACACCACTTTTTATCCAACTACAGCGCTTTACGTTCAACGATATCTTTCTTTCATATACATAAAACTCACGTGCGCGGGTATGACGGTTCCATGGTGTAATGGTTAGCACTCTGGACTCTGAATCCAGCGATCCGAGTTCAAATCTCGGTGGAACCTGACCTTTTATCACAAAGACAAAAATGACCCCATGTTTGTACTCTTTCGCGGGTAAAGAACATAGCGGTATAATCGACTAATAAACTCGATATTGTTCATTCATGAAATCCTCACAGATCATATGCATCTATCGTCAAGCTCCAATATATACAGTAAAACCAGCCTTAAGAATAGATTCAATTCACAAGGTTGATAATTGAATACAGCTCACATAGATCCTCGCACACAATGAAACAAAATTTGATACTTATTTCATGCACCCATGCAAGATTTCAAAGCTCTCTAGATTTAACACATGCGGTTTTGTTGGTTGCTTATAAATCTTATGCATATGCTTATGCATCCCGGAGGAAATTGTTCACATCACGACTGCACACTCAGACAAGACAGAACAATACAGAATAAAATACCTGAATATATAATAAAATATACTCAGACTAGAATATGTTAAGAAAAATAATAGTACAACTTACACAAAATAAAAAGTATACTAAGAGGAGAATATAGTTTAAGTTAAAAATGTTTTAAAAAAAATTAAAACTATTCCACTTATTGGAATGAAAACATTCCAATAAGTGGAATAGACAGTTACGTATAAGTACCTTTATCGGAAAATTGAATTGTGAAATTACTAAAATGCAGTTATCAAGAGAGAAGAAGCATTTGGAATCGAAATGTATTGCACATAGTGTAACAAGTATTGCACATCAAGATATACTGCACAGTATTATGATGAGTATATTGCACTGGAAATAAGTTATTGTTAGAGTATAGCTAGGGTTATATTGCACTTATATTTAACTTTGACGGAGAGAAGGATTTTCTGTGGCGTTCAGTGGAGCACAAAACACTAATAATAAGATTATGATTAGAAAAATTAACCTTTTTATTTAACATAGTCCCACAACATGTTCCTTTATTACAGAGTGTATTTTTATATCAGAGTTCAATATGTTTCTTTAAAATGTAACCTTTCTGTTAATTTTCTAAATTGTTTTAGCTTTTCTACTTTTCTTTCAAACCCAATAACGATTAATGTCTACCTGCAAAGTGTGAAACCACACCAAGAATGAAAAAAGGCTTAAAAGTGAAAATATGTTTGGAAGGCCTTTGAATACTTGTGCAACATATAAATGTAAATTATACTGTAATATCTTGCAATTATATATTTTGAAATCTCTTCTTAAGCACTTTATGAATACTTGATTTAACACTTTGAAGTGAACAATCACAGCAGTATCAAGATCCCAGTATTCCAGTAACATTACAACATGCTTGTTGATTTTGATCAGTAGTTTCTTTTAGAAATGTTTTATACTTGTATGCAACAAAGGGGAAATCACTTGGTTTCCTCCGGATATAAAAACTCACATCTCGTCTATACACTTCACACACACTTGCCCAGGAGCTACCTATTTGCATTTATGAGAGGGACAGAGTGAGAAAAAGGAAACGGCAAACACACAACACAGAGGGCTGGTATCTGCTGAAAGTCTCAGATGACTTGGCAATAGTTGTGTGTGTCAGGCACGGGGATGGCTGTGAACAGTTTTGTGGACTGGTGTGAGCTGAATCAGCTGCAGCTCAACATCAACAAGATCTAAAAACTGCTAGTGAACCTGAGAAGATCACAGTCTCCTGTCACTCCCCTAGGGGGTTGTATGTGGAGACTGTTCAGGACTACAATTCCCTTAGCGTTCACATGGACAGCAAACTGGACAGGTCTAAGAACTCACTGGCCACATAAAAGAGGGCTAAAAGTAGACTGTACCTCCTACAGAGACTCCAGTCTTTTAGAGTGTGCAACACCATGTTGTGGATTTTCTACAAGTCTGTAGCGGCAGCAATATTTTCGATGCTGTGGTGGCAGAAACCAAGAGACTTAACAAACTGTATAGGAAAGCTGGATCAGTGGCTGGTGAGGAACTTGGCAGTGTGGAAACCGTGGCTGAAAGCAGAACATTGTCTAGACTTAGTCCATCATGGACTATGCTGATCGGCCACTCCACGGTGTGGTGGCTGAACTGAGAAGTATCTTTAGCCACAGAATCACCAGCATAAAGTGCTCCACTGAACGCCACAGAAATCAGACTCCACAACTCCACCCTCTGTCACACACCCACACAATAATTTGTGCAATAGCCTGTTGCTACTTTGTTGTGCAATTTCTTACTGGGTTTAAATCACTATCCTTACGTGTATCGCTATGTGGATTAATTTGCTATTATGCGCAATAATCTACCATGTGCAATATTGTGCGACGTTCTCGTTGTGTAATAAAACAGTATTATGTACAGTATCTTATTATGTGCAATAGTCTTACCAGGTGAAGTAGCATGTGAAGTTTTCTGAATGGGTGCAAAATCGTTTCATTATGTGCAGTGTCTTAATATGTGAACATCACTACTTGTGTTAATATTATGTACATACTACTGATCTCTACTGCATGCAGTAACATACTCCTAACCACCATGAGTGTCGTTAGTAATTCATTGAACTCTAATTGACTTATTTTTAGTAATTACACCCAATATTTATGTACATAGCAGAGTGTATTTCGGATTGAGTTTTTTCTACAGATTTTTTATTGTGTTTATTTCAACTTTATACTTTATATTGTTCCTGTCTCTGTGTCTCTGTGTCTTTGCAGTAATTTAAAACAAACAAACAAACAAGTAACACAATGCCAAACAAGGAATTACCTAAAAAGAAAAAAAAACAACAAAAACAACAGAAAATGCATGAATCCTGGAATCAGACCAACTGGAAACCTCCGAAAAGATTTCATACAATATAATTACCAATATAGCAAACAATATCTTGGCTATGCCTGCTGCCCCGCTGGTGCTTGAAGATCATATACAGACTCCTTTCAAAGATACAGATTTTTTCTGCTGTAATTTTGGAGAACAGCAGAACCACAACCACAAGTTAATTAATTTTTTTTAATTGGTTAACATGCTGTGTCAAATGCAATGAAATGCCCTCAAAATCAATTTGGGATTATTTTTAGGCCCATTAGGCCCAACACACCTCAGTACCAGTAGGAGTGAATATGTGTCTCAGTCTAAAATCTGACTGACAAAACTGTAAAATGCTAAAAAAATAAAAATAAAAAAATAAGCATGAAATCAAACTTTTATTTATACTGAGGTATACTCAAGATTCAACATTCAAGATACTTAATTTGTCACATGCAGTCATACAAGTACAACACACAGTGAAGTGTATCCTGAACCGCTCCTATTACTGACTGTGCAAAAATGAAAAACAATAAGTAAATTCTATGTTAAAATTAAAATTAAAATTAAAATCTCAAATTAAAATCTGGGCATTTATATGTACATTGTGCAAATGGGATGTTAAAGTGCATTGTGCAATAATAGCTCAGCAATATAAAACAGAGTGGAAAGTGGCCAGAAGTAATTTAAACTGAGTAACTAACAGAGTGACCAGAGTAATATAAAAATAGTGTAAACAGTTACCAGAGTTACTCAGTACATGCTCAGGCAAAAAGTCTAATTGTGAGCATTTCATCCCAGTGTTCAATGCAGAAACTTACTATTACTTCATTTATCAGACGCTTTTATCCAAAGCGACTTCCATTCCCTATCTACAGGGGACAGTCTCCCTAAAGCAACTTGGGGTTAAGGGTCTTGCTCAGGGACCCAGTGGTGGTGCTGAAGGTAGGATTCAAACCCATGACCTCTTGGTCTGGGGGCAAGTATCCTACCCACTGAGCTACCTCCACCCTAGCTTGTATCCACATGGTTCTCAATAATGTGATAATGCTTGTTTCTGTTAGCACCCTAAGAGATTCATCGCACTAACAATGGTGCTACAGTAGTTATTAGGACACTCTATATGGCACATAGCAGCTCCCGACTAACTCGCAAGGTCCTGTCCAGGACTAGAGGAATTAACCGAACATGTTTTGTAATTTTGCTTGCAACACTCTATCCTTAGAAAGAGCAACAGAAAGAAAGTTAGAAAGAGAGATTTAATTTTTGAGGAGCAAAACCAACCACACTCTTCTCAACTTCACACACCGAACAAATAAATGTTTTATTTTCTATAATGCACTCAAAAATATTTACTTCCTTACTTCCAGTGAAGTCTAATTTTAATGCATTTGGGATGACACCATGCTTCCAACTTTGTGCATACGGTAAATGCCCTTTTCTATTCCAGCAGGACTGTATCCCAAGGTCCATAAGGAAATAGTTGGATGAGTTTGGTGTGGAACAACTCGACCACACTCAACCCCATCCAACATCTTTGGGATAAAGTGGAACGGAGATTGTGAGCCAGGCCTTCTCGTCCAACATCAGTACCTGACCTCATAAATGGTCCACACAATGAATTTTTAATGTGTCTGTGTGTGTGTGTGGGGGTGGGGGGGGGGGTACTATGTTTGCTGATGATTTAAAAAAGTGCAGTGCTTCTGTGAAATAGTGATATAGTACATATTTTGTTACAATTGTGTAGCCGTTATGTACTGGTACGCAACATGACCTGTTGTTGGATAGACAGTTTCTTTCATTGTTGTATTCACATATATGTGGATATAGCTCAGTGGGTAGGATACTTGCCTACAGACCAAGAGGTTGTGGGTTTGAATCCTACCTTCAGCACCACCACTGGGTCTCTGAGCAAGACCCTTAACCCCAAGTTGCTCCATGGAGACTGTCCCCTGTAGTTAGACAATAAAAGTCGCTTTGGATAAAAGCGTCTGATAAATGCCATAAATGTAAATATATGGCTGCAATGTAGGGGCTATTGACAGGCATTGTTTTGTGACTTTTTTCTCATTTTTTTCATGCATTTTCTTTTTGTAGCTCACAGTAAGTCATGATATGTCCCAAACCACATCAGTAACAAAACCTGAACACCAAACATATCTTGATTTATCTACGACATGTGGAGAAATGTGAAAATAGTTTTATCAAATCATTGTTTCAAGGTAATAAAGGCTAAGCCAGCTGCTTTCAGGTTTCTAAATCAGGAGCGGGTAATGAAGGAAAAATGAATCCAGACTTCTAGGGTCAAAGGACCCCATATGGATCAGATAGAAGATCACTGATGTCCAATTTTTATTTTAGTTTAGCGCTATTGGTCTAATATGATTTTTTAACACGATAGCTAATTAAATTTTATGAAACACTGCGATTGCTTCAGCTGTCACACACATGCCTCAAACATTAGTAGTGGCCACTTGATTCAAATGAAGGACTTTGGTGTATATTCGGGGTTAAATTAAGGTGGGGTTGAGCACATTTTAAGTACATTGTGTTTTTTAGTGGTCATTGAGGCGTGGGCCCCACACCTCTGAAGCTGTGCTGTGGTATCTGGCACCAATATTTAAGCAGCAGATCCTTTTAGGAGTATGTATGTTAGGAGTGGGGCTCCAGTTTTTCCAACACATCCCACAGATGCTTGATCAGATTGAGATCTGGAGGCCATGTTAACAGCTTGAACGCTTTATCATGTTCCTCAAACCATCCCTGAACAATGTCGGCATTATCCTGCTGAAGAAGGCCACTGTCATTAAGGAATAATGTTGCCATGAAGGGATATAGCAGGTAAAACATGTACTGAACACATCACCAATATTCTAAGTAAATAAATTTCAAAAAGTACATGAAATTCTCACCAGATGTGGGTAACAACCCATCCAATCCACACATGCAAAGATGTCAAACCTTAGATGTCCAAGAAAAGGTTATGTGTAATAAAATGGAAGGACAGAGGTCAAAAGGATTGAACACATGAAGAAAGGAAGGTGCAAAAAGGCATGGAAAGTCATGGCAACATCCAAAAATCTATCAGTAATTAGAAAGCAGCCCAGCTACTTAGTGCATATAAGCTGGATTTCAGACAAACGAGTGAAAAGAATCATCAGAAGTGTGTCCAAGAGCCAAGGACCACTTGTGGCGAGCTTTAGAAAGACCTGGAACAAGCAGGTACAATTGTTTCAAAGAAAACAATAAGTAATGCACTCAACTGCCACGGCCTGTATGCATGCTCACCATGCAAGACTCCATTTCTGAAGAAACAGCATGTTAAAGCATGTTTAAAGTTTGCTGGCTAACATTTATACAAGCCTGTGAAACACTAGGAGAATATAGTCTGGTCAGATGAGACCAAAATTTAAGTCTTTGGGTGCTGCAATACAATGTTTAGAGGTCAAAAGGCACTGTATATCACCCCAAAATACCATACCAACAGTGAAGTTGGGAGGTGTGAGCATCATGGTGTGAGGCTGTTTTTCAGCATACAGGTCTGGCATGCTTCATATAATTGAAGGAAGAATGCCATTCTTAAAAATCTGCCATTATCTACCAGGATGATGAAGATGAAACGAGGGTGGACAATTATCCCAAATACACAGACAAGGAAACTCTCAACTGGATTCAGAGAAAGAAAATAAACCTGCAAGAATGACCCAGACAATCACCTGACCTGCATCCTGAAGCAAATCTATGGAAAGAACTAAAGCTCAGAGTTTATTGAAGGGACCCACGGAATCTTCAGGATTTGAAGACAGTTTGTGTGGAAGAATGGGCCAAAATCACACCTGAGCAATTCGTTTCTTCTTAAAGCTGTCGTCACCAACAAAGTCTTTTGTACGAAGTATTAAATACATTTCCGTAAGCATATTCAATACTTTTTCCTTGTATCATTCCATTTTATTACACGTAACTTAATTTATGGACATCTATGGTTTGATTTCTTTGATTGTGTGGATTCGATGGGTTGTTCCCGACATCTGGTGAGAATTTCATGTCAATAGTGACTTTCGAAATACAGTATATTTATTTGATACATGATGCATTCAGCACTTATTTTACTCGCCGTATATGGCCTGCAGTAATGTTTAGGCAGGTGGTGCGTGCACATGAATGGAAGAACCCAAGGTTTCCTAGCTGGACACACTGCCACCACCATTTTGTCACCTTCTGGGCATTGTGTGTTCTGAAACCTTTTTACCAGCATGAACCTTTTCAGCAATTTGAGCTACAATATCTGTTCTGTGGGATCCGAGCTAACTTTTGCTTCCCCATGCAATCCTTATTAAAATGTCTTTGATTCTTTCACTGGTCCGTTTTTCGTGCTTCCTTCACATCACCTTCAAGAACTGACGGTTTAAATGCTGCCAATCATATTTAACCCCTGGACAGGTCCCACTGTAAGGCAGTTAATCAGTGTAATCACTTCACCTGTCAGTGATTTTAATGTCGTGGCTGATTGGTGTAAAATGTTTTGGCGGTCTACCAGGCTTACTTCTGGTTGTTGTGTCCCATTTACTCCCTGAATAACGCAGGAGTGTTATTAAACTGTATGTTTTAGATGTGGGCAACATTATGATTCACCTTATGATCGTTCATAGTGTTTAATATCACTTTGTGGTTAACAGGGAGGGACATCACCAAGTCTGATCTTAAAGAGTAGACATCACCTTTCTGACCATAATCTGCAACCACAATTTACACCAATTCAAACATGGAGATGAATACGTTCCTTGATTGAAATGTTAACACAGAATTTGTACCTTTTGATGAAAATACTCAAGTATTAAACATAAACATTTTACTAATAACTCTATTATGGTAATGTTTTATTTGGTTAAAAACAAATGCACATAAGTTTATATTGACTACAATCAAGTTATTCCCAGTATATTTTCAACGAGAGAGAGAGAGAGAGAGAGAGAGAGAGAGAGAGAGAGAGAGAGAGAGATATGACATTCTCCTGTCACTCAACCACAAACACAGGGTGTTAAACATGCTTATCTTAATGCAATCATTTGTGTGTGCATTATTTGTATGTAACAATGAACAGTCTCAACATTCTTGCAGGAGAACAGCTTCCCCTCTTCTCAGAAGCCTTTCCACAAGATTTTGAAGTGTTGTCCATTCTTTCTGTAGAGTATTTATGGGATCATGCACTGGCGTTGGACAAGAATCTCCGTTCTAGTTCAACCAAAGGTGTTGCATGGTGGTGAGGTCGGGGCTCTGTGCAGGCCAGTCAAGTTCTGCCACATCCTACCAAGTCTTTATGGACCTTGGGCACAGACATGCTGGAATAGAAAATGACATTTTCCCAAACTGTGTACACAAAATTATCCAAATGTCTTGGTATGCTGATTGCCTTCTTTGGAAGGGGTCAGTAAATAAGAGGTGTGTCCCAATACTTTTGTCAGTGCCGTGTGTTTGTATGGAACAAAATGTAAAAAAATAAAATAATATATATATCTATTAAACAACAATTTCGAGTGGGTTATAGAAAATAAGACAACGTTTTTTGTTCGGTCCGTGAGTGTTGTGAGAAATGAAGTTGAGAGGATTGTGGCCCCACTGGTTTTGTTCCTCAAAAACAAATCTCTCTTCCTAACGAGGATGGAGGGTAGCGAGCAAAATTACGAAACATGCTAGTTCGGTCTCGGACGGGACCTGGCGAGTTGGTCGGGAGTTGCTACGTGTATCTTTTTCTCTCTGTGTCTCTCGCAGACTCTCCCCCGTGCCTCCTCCTCTCCTCCTCCTCCGCTCGCAGAAATTTATAAAGAACAAAAAAAAATCGGAGCGGGGAGGGGGGTTGATCCGCCGAGGCTGAAATCGAGAGGCGAACCCAGGAAAGAGGAGGATTTTTTTCTACACGGGACTTTCCCCCTCTTCGTCCCTCCAAAGGAGGGGGAAAAGTCGAATTTTAAAGGCAAAAAGAGAAGTCCTTGGCTTTCGAAATAGGCCACGCCGCATATCTTTTGTGGACATTATATATTTTTTCAAAATTCGTAAAAAAATATGGCCGAGAACGTTCTGGACTCTGGCCCGCCTTCAGCCAAGAGGCCTAAACTCTCCTCTCCGGCACTTTCTGCCTCGGCCAGCGATGGAAACGGTAAATATTGCTGCATTAATGCTTAGAAACAACGATGTAAATGTTTATATGTTTGCGAGCTGGGTTTGTTCGTGCGTTTTGGGCCAAAAGAGCTGTTTGTTTTGCCGTAGCTAGCAAGCCGTGGCTAACGCACAGGACTAGCCTAGCTTGTCATTCCTGCTTTTACAGGCTATTTGAGTTAGCTCTCGGCTGCTAAGCTGAGACGCCTGGTTCAGGGTTTTAGTTCTCAGTCTTCTCTCACTAACATCCATCTGAGTTTACACACTCGTGTTTGCACAAATTGCACACATATATCATAAATTACATCGTCGTTAGGATGTCAAGGGTGTAAGGTGTAGTCTAATCGAACTAGTGTATTTGTTTTGGTAGCAAACATCACACAGCAGGTGTTAGATTGTGTTTTAGTAAATAACCATAACTTGAATCTGGTCAAAAATCAGTTGCCTTGTCAGTAAGACTTGGTTACTTGGCTAAGTGTTAAACTACCGATCCTCCAGTTTTTATTCCTGTTTATAGCAACTGAAGGTTAAAATTTTAACTGGTTAAACACATTATTTCTCTCCTCAAAATAAAGTAACGTTACAATAAAAGACTGATTTGCCTTGTGAGCTAAAGTGGATACTGTTTCTTTAGCCTGATTGCTAGTTTATCCAATCAACTTAAAAAAAAAAAAAACTTGTAGCATCTCTTGCGTTAGATGTAGTTTGCGACTCAACTGTCTTTTACGCACAGAACGGTTTAATGCATGCATCGCTTTAGTTTGACTGGCTATGTAAGGTTTGGTATTTGTCAGTTTTGTCGTTTTTTGGACGGTGGAGACGTGATTAAGTGACCGTGATAATGTTAGCTGGTCAGCTAAGTGGTGTAAACGCTGCAGTCTTGGGCCCAGTTACAACTCCGACTCTCTTGCTGCTTCTGGCATTGTTAGCTAGTTGGCTAACTCTCTGATCTTGGCTTCCTCTGTTCAGAGACGGCACACTTCAACTTACTATCCACTTAAATGGCAAAAACAAACGATTTAAACACCACTCACAATGTTTGATCTCAGCGGACAGTGGTTATACCTATGTTGTTGACCATATTCGGCCCAGTTGACTGACTGTCGAGCTAGTCCAGCTAGCTAGTTGTTTCCCATACTCGTTTGTCTTCGCTCATTTTTTTTCTCCCTTGCCCATTTATATGCATCTGTTTCCATTGTTCATACACAAGAACAATATGAACCTACACAGCAGGAGAAAACGCAAGAGAGAGTCTTTAATACGTGCGGGCAGACACGTTAAAGCAAGTTAGTCGTTTGTTTCGATTTTATTTAATGTTCAGTTCCTGCGTGCTGAGTGGTTCCCTAAGTGCATCCAGAGACAAGTTTCGAAATCTAAACAAGATGTCAATGTTCTTATTGATCATATAGTTTTTTGCATAGTAGCCTTTTTTATACATGTATATTTGTATGCATAAGAGAGAGAACGATATAATATAGTAATGGTGGTAACAGTGAACAAGAAATGTTGTTTTTTTCCCCTCAACTTTTGTCTGCCACTGTTAAGGTCCTCCTGGCATTAGTTTGTTTCTTGTCTAATAAATAGCTTGCTTGCAACAGAAAAAGACGAACTGAGATTGATGAAGTCATTGGTGTATGCTGTCTATCTTGATTTTCTTCTGCCCAAAGATGCAGTTGCAATGCTCTTTTTTATTTTGAAGTAATGCTTGGAGTTTGTTTTAGTTATACATGTTATGAAGCACACTCAGTTATGAGATGTCATGATTGTATTGAATGCCTCCTAATGTACAAAGAAATATTTTATCCTTTTTCAGGTTGAATTAAAGTGCTGTGGTATGAATGAACTCTAGTAATTATCTCTTAGCAGCATGTCTTTTGTTTACCTCCTTTTGACCTCACAACTTACTGTGTTTGGCACGCCTTCAAACTACAGCTTGCATCAAGCAAAGATGCCCCAAGTTGACCTTGTGTTTGCTTTTGGCTGCTGGTGTTAAGAATAGGAGTATATTGTCACATTCAAGAGCTCAAAGCTTTATGAACAGACCAATAGAAATATCCTTTCTATTTTGTAACGTTAACGTTCAATAAGCATGTTTTTACATAGTTATGTGAAGTTACTGTATTAGAACAGCTCTAGGCAAAAGTTGGGCAGAATGAAAAGGTATGTGGATTTGAGGAAGTAACATGCCGATGCCGCTTAAGTAAATAAATCAGACATTGAACATGAAACAAATTTTTTATGGTAGTTTTAGGTCTCAGGAAATAATCTATGTATTCACATTTTGGTATTCAGCTTTTATTATTATTATTATTATTATTATTATTATTATTATTATTGTAATAAATTATTTTTGACTCTTCTACTTTTTGTAGATTTTGGCTCACTCCTGGACCTGGAGCATGATCTCCCAGATGAGCTCATCAGCTCATCTGAACTTGGCTTGGCAAATGGAGGGGACCTGGGCCAGATTCACACCACTCTGGGCAGTAGCGTATCGATGGGCAATATGCTTGGAGGGGTTGGCACCGCTGGCCAAGATGCAGCAGCCAAGCACAAGCAACTCTCCGAGCTTCTCCGGTCTGGTGCACCACCTGTAGCAGCACAGCAGCAGGGAGGCAGCCCAGCAGGGACTTCAGTGGGGCTTTTGGGGAGTATAAAGGCATCTCCAGGGCCCCAGAGCATGCCCCCACAAGGCCAGCAGCATCTCTCACCACAGCAGGCCAACCTGATGCAGCAACAGATGGCCGGGATGGTGGGTGGCATGAACAGAGCCATGCTCGGACCTCAGAAAGGCAGTGGTCAGCAGCAGGCTGTGGCACAGCAGCAAAGCATGATGGGAGGGCAGATGATGAATGGTTCACCCAGAATGGGGTATCCCAATCCAGGTATGGGTAGTAACAGTAACCTGCTGGCAGAGACCCTGCAGCAGCAGGCAGTAGGAGGCCAGGGAGGACTCAGAGCTCAGCAACCTGGAGCACTGAACAAGGTAAACTTTCATCAGATTTGTCAGTTGTTGGTTGCTGTTTGTTTTTTTTGGTTTTTTTTTTATCTTAACCCATCTTGTTCATATTCCTCTGTTGCCATTGCAGATGGGGATGATGGCAGGTGCAGGCTCTTATGGAGGTCCTTATAGTCAGAATGCAGCACAGAGTCTGGGTGGTGCAGGGCTGGCCCCTCAGCTTATGAACAAACCAGGTATGCCGAGCAGCCTGGCCCAGTTCAACCTGGACAAGAAACCTCAGCCCATACCAGGCACGCCATCCATGGTGAGCAGATCCTATTTCATAGAACACCTCACAGATTTTCAGTGTGTTTTTAGTGATTAAATATTTGAGATGTCCATGTCAGTGGTTTGATGTGAAATATTACTTGTCTCATAACCCCTGCGAATTAGATTAGTTATAGTGATAGGAACCAGAGGTCACACTGTGTACAGCTAAAATGTAGCCAAACGATTTACTCTTCAGAAATGTTGTATGTAATTTTGGAGGTTGTAAAATTGTGGTAATTCTGCAAAATTATTTATTTTATCTATTTTCCCTTACATGAATGGCTCAATTCAGAACAAAACCTAAAAGATATCATTAAACAGTGTTTCAGACATCAAGAATCATATTTATCTTTTTATGTAATAACGTTTGTGTAATAAAGTTCGCTTTTAGAGGCATTCAGTTGGCATATATTTGGATGTCTGGTTCCCATATCAATTCTGCCGTGCCTCTTTAAAAGCATAGAAAGGGGACCAACCTTAAAACTGTATATTAGTAAGGGTTGGACAAGCTCATGAACTGAAACTTTTCTAGTAACCTGAAATATTAGTACATTGCCAACATTATGAAAATGCGCTATTAACCTGTGTAGTAATAAGCTTTAGCTTGTAGTTATAGGCCAAAGTTACTCAAAACAGCCAATTAATAGTGAAAAAGTGTAACAGTTAAACTTTATTAAAGCTTTTCTGTCTACTTGGTTTCAGGCTCTCCCAAACTGAGCAACATTACTATATCTGCCAAATTAGTGCATTGTTGTGCATTTTATGTTTGCAATGGATTAAGCTGCACTTATTTCAGCTTGATCTTCCGCTGTATAGATTTTTTCTCTTTTTAACAATATAGTAAAATGCATTTAGGTGACATTTGAGTTGTCAAAGACTAGATGTGATTTTTGTATTGGGAGTATTCCTCATTTAATAGAAAACAGAACAGGTGTCAAAATGGGTGAAATTCGTTCTTATTTTTTGGTCTTTGCCTCTCACCACTCAGGCATCTCAGCAGTCACCAGCAGGTGGTGCTGGAGCTGGAGGGGCAGCTGGTATGGTACCAAATGCCCAGGGAGGGCTTGGCCCAGCATCAGCGGCGGGTGTTCCTCCAACAGCTGACCCTGAGAAGCGCAAGCTCATACAGCAGCAGTTGGTGCTTTTGCTCCATGCCCACAAGTGCCAGCGGCGGGAGCAGGCTAATGGGGAGGTGCGCCAGTGCAACCTGCCCCACTGCCGCACCATGAAGAACGTCCTCAACCACATGACACACTGCCAGGCTGGCAAGTCCTGCCAGGGTAAGTCAAAGACCGTACCTAAACCAGAGTTTGTGGTCTAAGATGCACTGTGCTTACTCAGTAGTGAAGTACGTGAACGCCTCCTAAATAGCATGCCCAATTCATGGACTGCTATTATCATTTGCATTACACAGTATTTTCAGCTGTTTAGTATTTAAGTTTTAGTGATATACACTGTTAGGAACAGGACATCTCATACACTTGTTTTTCCCCTTGAAAAAAAAATAAGGGCACAGAACAAAAAGGTGTTTTCTTCTCAATCCTATTTGCAGTGGCACACTGTGCCTCCTCCAGACAGATCATCTCACACTGGAAGAACTGCACACGGCATGACTGCCCTGTATGTCTGCCCCTGAAGAATGCAGGAGACAAGAGGAATCAGCAGTGTGAGTGTGTGTATCAGTCCACCATATTCTGCTTTTGTCTGTTTGTGTGCAAAATTATGGAAAAAAATATAATTTGGTGTTGCCTCCCTTTACACATAGTGTTAACTTTCCCTCTTCTCACTTCCTACAGCCTTGCTTGGAGCCACTAGTGTGGGTTTAGGCACTGCTTTGGGTACCACACCAGGTCCACACAGTGCTCCCAATCTTAATACCCCAGGTCAGATAGACCCCAGCTCCATAGAGAGGGCTTATGCAGCTCTGGGCCTCACCTATCAGGGTAACCAGTCACCCTCTCAACCAGCCCAGCAAACACCTCGGTCACTCAACCCCATGGGTAAGACCTAATCTCCTTTTCATACCTCGTTTATAAGTCCACACCAGAATGTTATTGTGACAATAGTTCATGTTTATTACTTTTGTGTTTTCCTTTGGTAGTGACCAAATGAGCAATATTGTTTCTTGTATCGTTGAATAGCTTTAGCTTGCGCTGCAAAAATGCTTTTTCAGAATTAAACGATAAAACATGAAAATTATGCAGACAGTAAAGCTCTGAAATGCTTCTAGAAAAATAGTGAGTGCTTTTATATTTAATTCTCTTTGTTGTATGCACATCATCATCAGAATGTCCATCCCTGTTAAAACAACCCAAAGCAAAACAAACCAACAAAGAAAAAGGTCAAGTTAATTGACCCATACTAAAGCCTGCTTATTTTGAGAATTGAAAAGGGTCAGTGTATCAACTCTTAGAAAACTGCGTCTGTTTTATTAGGTGGAAACTCAATGGGTGTGAATGGGGCTGTTGGTGTCCAATCTCAGAATCAGTCATCTACCCTTCTTCAAGATACAATGCTGCATCTCAACATGAACTCTCAGAAGTAAGTAAATAATGTTCCCAACGTTTTGCAGTTCTGGAAACCCATGGTTTCAGGTTCTGGAGTGGCCTTTGTTCATCATGTAATTTCTGCAAATTAAGATCTTTTCTTCAGTGGGTTGTGGCATGCATTTATAAAGGCATTGCTTGTTCTTCTCTTTCTTGTAGTCTGATGACAGACGGCAGTGGTGTGGGCTCCATGCCTGTGGCCACTCCAGCTGCAGGTCCTGGCATGAGAAAGAGTTGGCATGAAGACATAACGCAGGATCTCCGCAACCACCTTGTGCACAAACTGTATGCTCCTCTTTATTCTGTGGGTCTTAGGCAATGTTACTGGGAAAAGACAATGCATCAAACATTTCTGTTTTTGTTTATGCAACACTGTCCCCATTTTTCCCAGTCCAAGTGCTTAAGTATCTGTATTGCCTTTCTCCTAACAGTGTCCAAGCCATCTTCCCTACCCCAGACCCAGCTGCACTGAAGGACAGGCGCATGGAGAACCTAGTGGCTTATGCGCGTAAAGTAGAGGGAGATATGTATGAATCTGCAAACAGCAGGGTAAAGACGTGATTTACATTAATATGTCAGCTGTGTTGCGTGTGTTTATTTTCTTTCTTTCTTTTTGGGCATGTCACAGAAACAGAACATAGAACACAGCTTTTTATTATTTAATCCGGTAGGCAGAGTACTACCATCTACTAGCAGAGAAGATCTATAAGATCCAGAAGGAACTGGAGGAGAAGCGACGAACGCGGTTGCAGAAACAGGGCATGATTCCCAATCAACCTGGAATGCCTCCCACAGGCATGCAACAGGGACCGCCTGGCATGGGGCAGCCAGGGCCCATTACAGGGCTTCCCCCAAGTGAGCAAACTGATCTTTGGTGCATTGATGATAAAAAGTGGTCATGGGCAAAACGCAACTTGCGTATTAAAGTGTATGATGAATGTTATTTGTGTACATATTGTGAAACTGACCATTTTGGTAAATTTGGAATATAGGGAAACTCCTGTGCTAAGTTCTTTTCAACTGTAGGCACTTTCTAACGTTAAAATATCTTAATCTTAATCTTTTTCTCTTACTGCAGATGGTCCTCTCCCAGATCCGTCAATGGCGCGTCCTACTGGACCAAACCAGATGGTGAACAGAATGCAGAACCCTGCTGGTCAGTGAATTAGATGTCAAAATTGATGATTCAGTTATTGTTGGTGATAAGTTTTAACCAAGAGAAATATTATAAGTTAATAATATGTCTCTTTTTGTTCAGGAATGAGTCAATTTAATCAAATGCAGGCCATGAGCCAGAGGTCCACACCTCCTCTTTCACTTGGTTCACCCCTTAACCAGGTTGGTAAAGTTACTTAGCTGAAGGAGTTTTTTTAGAAACTGACCTTAATTGGTCTTTGAAACATGTTACATGATGTGAGGGCATGTATATAATGGCAGACAGGTTGAAACTATTAGTTATTGGATGTTGCTTGATTTAGTCCACAAAACACGCAAGACATTAAAATCCATCATTCCAACACATCTAAAAAAAAACAGCAACAGTTGTCATTGGTGTGAATAAGTAGTTAATGCCCAGTTGTGCTAACAGCTGTGATGCACATTTTAAAATGCACACTACCAATATCAGCCTTTCCCAGACTGTAGAAACCAATAAAACCATTCTAGAGTGTACCAGAATTTCAGTTACACCTGTATGTGACTTGAAGCACCATTTAAGCCTCTTGGGTTGGCAGCTTTGCTGGAGGTGTACTAATGGTTATGTCTTTCTGTTTCAGATGAGTATGGGGCCTGCAAGGATGACCCCGCCAAATGTTGCTCAAATGCAGAATCAATATCTACCCCCTGGTCAGTTTCCAGGTTCAGGCCCGATGCTTAGCTCTGGTTCTGTTGGTATGACACAACAAGGCACTCAGGGTAGCATAGCCCAGGTAAGAGGAAAATTTTGTGTGTAATTACTAATTCAGCTGATTAGCTAATTATCAGTGACCGGAACTGTCGGCATCATGAAGAAGGAGGGATGGCTATTTTTAATGGAAATTATCATGACATTATTGTTTCAAGATAATTGGTGCTTCCCTTCAAAAGTATTTCATTAGGGATGCACAGAAATACATTTCTATGGCCAAAACCGCAAACCGGAAATGAGGAAACACTTGGTCGAAAACGGAAACACCAAAAAGAAATTATACCAATTTTTTGTAATATTTCCGTTATGGCTGGGACTGTGTATACTCATGCAATTGCGATGCTTGACTTTTGCTTTAAGTTAATATTCATGGTTCAAAGAATAAATCTGTTACAAAGCTATGAAAATATTTATTTAGCATTCAAACAATGCATGATATAAAATTTATAATAAAATATTTTGCTTGGCCCCTCTCAAGAATAACCTAAAAGCAAGATAGCTGAGGCATTATACAATTAAATATATTCTCTCATAAAAAAGGTGAATTCAAATGCATTTTAATATTCTGAACGAAGTGCATGAACAATGTGCATTCAAAACAAGTGATTTAAAACTATTGACAGATATAACATTCTCTGTAGGCCTAAAACAAAATGGTGTATTCCAAAACACAGACAAAGTGGGTGTGCTCGAAGGGTCTTGCCTCTTCTCTGCTCGTTCGGGATTTTTTGATTTTATGTGTAAATTAATCTTGACGTTGAGAAGGTCTTTGTGGATGCCCCCCCTCTTTTCTAGAGGTATTGCACTATTCATAAACTGCTTTCTGTGAAATGCGGCTGCACGGCAGACATGTTGAATCTAATCCAATCTGGTGCGTGCAGGTTGCGGTTGTTGCTTGCGTCATCACGGTTTCGGTTGTGTTAAAAAAAATTAAAAAAGGCAAAAACCAACAATGCATCTTTGGCCATTTTCGGTGCATCCCTAAGTAATATGCAGCATTTTCTCCCTTTCTTTCTCTCTCACACACTTTGACTGCAAGTTACATGGAAGTAATGCAGCCATAGATATTTCGTTTTGCTTTGAATTATGAATGTGTTCTAAACACTTCTGTGTTTTTGGTCTTTCAGCAGGGGCCAATGTCGACCCCACCGTCTCTGCCAGTCAGTAGTCCTTTAGCCCAGCCCGGCTCTGCTGGGGGAGTGAGCATTGGGGGCTCGGTGGGCTCTCTAGGGCCAAACAGTGTAGTTGGCATGCCCCCATCCTCATCATCCACTCAGTCTATGAACCTTCCACACTGCACACCCGTCCGACAGAGCTCTCCCTCTCCAGCACGTAGCCGCACACCCACTCCACACCTCACTCCTCCTCCCAGCCTTCCAGGGTCACAGACCCCTCAGCCCCACACCCCCAGCATGCCCCATTTGGCTGCGGGTGCCAGTCAGCAGCAGTTAACTCAGCCTGCAAACTCTGACAAAGCCACGCAGCTCCAACAACAGCAGCCATTAGGAGGAACTTCTTCAGCAACACCCAACACTGCTCTTGTTCCACAGCATCCACCCACTCCAGTAAGTGCTCTCACCCAACAGCTTGCTGTCTCCTGGATAATAATAGATATTAAATAATAATCATTCTAATTAATATTAATAATATAACAATAGATAAAGAATGTCTGGTGCTGTCATTGTATCGTCAGTTATTTTGTTTCAGATTGCCTGTGTCTGATTCTCTTGTTTTCCCTAACAGTTGTCTCAAAAAGGCTCTTTGCCGGTAGATGGCCAGGCTCCCACTCCTGCCTCTGTCAGCAGCGCCGACGCGTCCTCTCAGTCGGTTCCTCCCGACGTCACTGCCAACCTTGAGTCCAAGATGGAGGTCAAGCATACAGAGGAGGAGGAGGATGAGGAGGAAGAGGATGGGTCCATGAAAGGAGGAAGAGTTGGAAAGAAAGGAGATATAAAAACTGAGGAAAAACCTGAGGTAAAAGAGAAACTGTGAGCAAGAGATCTGTTTTTCTATATTGTTTTTTTGTGTAAGAAGTGTAATATTGTTTTAATCTGTCCAAAGGTAAAGAAGGAAGAGGTGTCCACTGAACCATGCAAAATTATACGTATGGAGACCTCCACAGTGGCAGGGGATGACAAAAAGCCTGAGATAAAGGCAGAGCCTAAAGAGGAGGATGCTAGTGCAGGGTCCACTACCTCCCAGACCCCCTCTGGAGTGGCCAATAAAAAGAAGAGTGAGAATATTTTCAGAGCCTTTCCACATACAATGCATTTTTTTTTTTTACCTTGAATTGTTTCCTACGTCTGTCACAATTTCTAAATGGATGTCTCAACCAGTCTTGCTCTGTGTGATTTTTTTTTTTTTTTTTGTCTTAAGTCTTCAAGCCTGAGGAGCTGAGACAGGCACTGATGCCCACACTGGAGTCTCTCTATCGCCAGGACCCTGAGTCTCTCCCCTTCCGTCAGCCTGTGGATCCATCACTTTTGGGAATACCTGTACGTGTTCCCTGTAGTACGCTTGTAAACACTAAGTGCTAAATGCAGTCTTAAACATGGATTATTTATTTTGTCATTTGTTCAATATTCATTTTGTTTGTGACCAGTTCAGACATCTTAGTTTTTGCCCTAGAATATTTTTTGTCCAACTAATTGTAACATGACATTTTATATTTGAATTATTTTGTTGGTGTATCTCAGGATTATTTTGACATTGTGAAGAATCCGATGGACTTGTCTACTATCAAACGGAAACTTGACACAGGCCAGTATCAGGAACCATGGCAATATGTGGATGACATCTGGCTAATGTTCAACAATGCCTGGCTATACAACCGCAAGACATCACGGGTCTACAAGTACTGCTCCAAGCTGGCCGAAGTTTTTGAGCAGGAGATTGACCCTGTCATGCAGAGCCTGGGTTATTGCTGTGGGAGAAAGGTGAGCGTGTGGGTGGGCGAGGAGAAAATATGAATCGTCTACACCTTTTGGAGGTTCCACAAAACTAAAGACAAATAAACTGGAGTGCTTCCCTAAATACTACAAGATAATAGGAACAGTTGATCATGAAGAAAATATGGCTTAGTAATGATCACTAACACTTTTGGGTGTCATGTTAAATAATGAACTTAATAACTATTGCTTCATCTTTGTGTCGGTCACTGCATAAATCATGTATTTTTTCTCTCTCTCTTGTCCTAGTTGGAGTTCTCCCCTCAAACACTCTGCTGCTATGGGAAGCAGTTGTGCACTATACCACGGGATGCTGCTTACTTTAGTTACCAGAACAGGTAAGGGAAAAGGGCTGGGGCAACTGGCACCAAAGATGTGAACTAATGGGGTGTTTAAAATGAATATATATAATTTTCCAATAGTATAAAGTCATTTTAAATGTGTGAAAGATCATCCCTTTATTTTGCTCATCTGATGTATGTTTTTTTTCTGTTTTGCAGTACATTTAAGTTAAATGAGATTGTTTCAAATACTTCTAGGCCATTTCTGTTTGCCCTGTTATGAATGTTCACAAGTATGTGGGGTGGGGTGGTTTACAGGACTTTCATATTAGTGTGATGTGTAATCATCAGAGCTGATCAGCCATGAAAGGCAACATTCATATTCATGTATTTTTGGGCCTTTTATGAGAGAGGACATCCTCAAAATGCATCTGATTTTGTTGCTTCTGCTGTGTGTGTATATGTTTAATGTGCTCATGTGTCTGTAAATGTTTCCCCTCACCCTTACCTCCCCCTGCAGTTGATTCTGCCCTTGTTTAGCTGTGATGGTTTACTCATTACACATGCAAACGCTAATCTGTGCTTTGCTTTGGCTTTCTGCTTGTCTTGTCTGTCTGTCTCTGTGTCCATTTGTCCATCTCTTCCTTTTGGTCCAATGTCCCATGTTTATTTTCTCTCTTCCCAACACCTTTCCCCTCCCTGCAACGCCTGTCATGTCTGCAATGGCCTGCTTTCATCTGACCAATCATCTGCACCATACCCCCTCCTCAAAAACCCTGCCCAAAAACCGTGCATCATGATTGGCTCCTCTGGCGGCGACCCTGTTCTGCGCTCCTCATCTGTGCCTGCTTCCCTTTTGGCCTGCCCTGCCTTGCCCTGCACTGATTGGTGTCTGCCTCCTCATGGCCTCTCTGTGATTGGCTCTGGTGTTGGTGAATGGTGTAGTTCACCAAAATATGGGCTTCTTGCTGACAGGTACCACTTCTGCGAGAAGTGTTTCAACGAGATCCAGGGTGAAAGCGTGTCTTTAGGGGATGATCCATCCCAGCCACAGACGTAAGTATCTCTCTCTCATACATGTATGGCACTGTATGTTAACACAAGCAATCAGCAAGCGATTTTTAATGAATAAAAAGTCATCCATTTGTAATTGAGTATGTTTGTAAAGGTACTTAAAACAGAAAGGGACATGGATCTGGTAAAGACAGCTGCCATTATTAAATTGTTTTGCATTTGTTGTGTTTAAAAATGCTTTATATGTATTTCAGGTCCATCAACAAGGACCAGTTTGAAAAGAAAAAGAATGACACACTTGATCCCGAGTTGTAAGTTATTTAATTTTCATCATTCATTTACGTCTGAGCTTTATAAAAACATGACTTGAAACAATCTGAAATAATAGTGTATCTGTGCCAAACCACTGAAAAGGTGCACAGACTCTGTAAAGTTTGTTCTACTTCTGTCTTGTTTCAGATTTGTGGAATGTATGGACTGCGGACGGAAAATGCATCAGATTTGTGTTCTGCACAATGAAACTATTTGGCCTTTAGGGTAAATCCTTAATTGTCAAAACTTTTTTTTATGTTTCTTTTCTGAATTAAAAAACCTCTTAACCGGTGTGTCTTTTGTTCTTTTAGCTTTGTGTGTAATGGGTGTCTGAAGAAGTCAAACAAGACCCGTAAAGAGAACAAATATGCTGCTAAAAGTATGTTCATCCAAGCTTTTTGATAATGTCTTAAGTTAGCTAAGAATCTGATAAAAATCTGATGATTTTATTAACAATCAAAAATGTTATTCACCTGTGACACCCTTTTTTCTCGTTTAGGGCTGCCACAGACTAAATTGGGCAGCTACTTAGAAAACCGGATTAATGACTATCTGAAGCGCCAAAGCCACCCAGAGGCTGGTGAAGTCACTATTCGTGTTGTGCATGTCTCTGATAAGGTGGTGGAAGTCAAACCAGGAATGAAGTCCAGGTAAGAGGAATTGAAATATACATGTGTCTTTTAGTATTAGGTCTTTTTTTTCCAATTATATTAATAGCTTATACTTCTTCTTCTTCTTTTCAGGTTTGTTGACAGCGGTGAAATGGCTGAGTCTTTCCCATATAGATCTAAAGCTCTCTTTGCTTTTGAGGACATTGATGGCGCTGATGTCTGCTTTTTTGGCATGCATGTACAGGAATATAGCTCAGACTGTCCACCCCCAAATCAAAGGTTAGGCAGTGAAAGCTTATAGTCTCATTGACCTGTCAAAAGTTCATGTATTTTTGTGCATTTCTGAAAGCATGTCACTGCACTGCACCTCTGGCTTAAGTCTCGGACTGCTGTAATTAATTCTGTGTTGTGTGTTTTGTTTGATTTTCCCTCTTTCACCACCTACCCAGGCGTGTATACATATCCTATCTGGATAGCGTTCACTTTTTTCAACCACGCTGTTTAAGAACAACGGTCTACCATGAGATTCTCCTTGGCTATCTGGAATATGTCAAGAAACTAGGGTAAAAATGAAACTTCTTTTTAATTTTAAAATTACAGAAGATCATGAATTAGAAGCTTTTGTAAACCTTAATTTTGTACATGTAGTGTGTCTTATTGTTTGCTGTACACACTTGCACCAAGCAAGCTGAAGGCTTGACTCTTTCTTTCTTTCAGGTTTACCACTGGCCACATTTGGGCCTGCCCACCCAGTGAGGGTGATGACTACATTTTCCACTGTCACCCTGCAGACCAGAAGATACCAAAACCTAAGCGACTGCAAGAATGGTATAAGAAAATGTTGGATAAAGCTGTTGCAGAGCGCATTGTACATGACTACAAGGTATTGATGAGTTAACTTTTGTCATGTGTCTTGTCAAGATGTGTTTAATCTGCTCTGACAGCAATTAGTGGCATGTATGTTTACAAAGAACGTAAACAGAAATAAAAAATGTATGAACTCCTTTTAACTCCTTTACAGGATATATTCAAGCAGGCAACAGAGGATCGTCTTACTAGCGCCAAAGAACTGCCCTATTTTGAGGGTGACTTTTGGCCTAACGTGCTTGAAGAAAGCATTAAGGAGCTTGAACAGGAGGAAGAAGAGAGAAAACGAGAGGAGAATAGTACTTCCAGTGAAAGTGTAGATGTAAGTTTAGGAGCATACACTTCTGTGTGATCTTTTTGCATAAGCCAGTCATGATTCTGTAATGCTTTGCATCCTACAGGCAACAAAGGGTGATAGCAAAAATGCCAAGAAAAAGAACAATAAGAAGACGAGTAAGAACAAGAGCAGTCTGAGCCGAGCCAACAAAAAGAAACCAGGGATGCCGAATGTGTCCAATGACCTGTCGCAGAAGCTCTATGCTACTATGGAGAAGCACAAAGAGGTAGGATTACAAGCAACTGCTAACTGATTCATTTTAGAAGCTTGTGGTGTTTTACGAAAGTATTTTGCCTTCTATCTAAGGTGTTCTTCGTTATCCGGCTGAGTGCTGGACCCAATTCCAATTCTCTTCCACCCATAATTGACCCGGATCCTTTAATGGCATGTGACCTAATGGATGGGAGAGATGCTTTCCTGACCTTGGCACGGGACAAGCACCTGGAGTTTTCTTCGCTGAGGCGATCCAAATGGAGCTCCATGTGTATGCTGGTAGAGCTGCACAACCAGAGTCAAGATCGATTTGTCTACACCTGTAATGAATGCAAACATCATGTTGAGACACGCTTCCACTGTACTGTCTGCGAGGTAAATATTAATGGCTAAAAATGTTTAATGTCTTGAGTTATATGCAGATATAGTTTAAGGGAATTACTACTCTTAACATTTTTTTTTTCTCATCATAGGACTATGACCTTTGCATCACTTGCTATAAACTAAAGAGTCATGAGCACAAGATGGAGAAGCTTGGTCTGGGGCTTGATGATGAAAGCAACAATCAAGCTGCAGCCTCCATGCAGAGTCCTGGAGACTCACGACGCCTCAGCATCCAGCGTTGCATCCAGTCACTAGTACACGCTTGCCAGTGCCGCAACGCCAACTGCTCACTTCCATCCTGTCAAAAGATGAAAAGGGTGGTTCAGCATACCAAGGGCTGCAAGCGCAAAACCAATGGTGGTTGTCCCATCTGCAAGCAGCTAATTGCACTTTGCTGTTATCATGCTAAACACTGCCAGGAGAACAAGTGTCCTGTGCCGTTCTGTCTCAACATTAAGCAGAAACTGCGTCAGCAGCAGCTTCAGCACAGAGTTCAGCAGGCCCAAATGCTACGGAGAAGGGTGGCCAGCATGCAGAGAACAGGCCAGCCTGCGATTGGTGGAAATGGAGGCTTGCCATCACCGGGGAACAATGGTACTACAGGCCCTGGCACGCCCACACCAAGTACTCAACCTCCTACACCACAGACACCCACTCAGCAATGTCCACCCCCTGCACCTCAACCTGGAGTTGCAGGAGGTCCACAGCAGCAACTGGCTGTAATGCCCCAGCATCATTCATACCAGCAACTGACCGCAGGTGCAGGGCTGATGAACTCTCCACAACAGCAGATGGTACAACAGCAGCAACCACAACCACCTTCAGTGCAACAGCTTCAGAATCCTAACAGCCTCCCTCCATATGGGCAAAGACCTCCAGGCTCCTCGCCACTCCCTCAGTCTATGGGAAAACCAGGCATGGGCCCAACCAACTTGCCTCAGCAACAACAGACAAACCCAGGGCAGCCAAACTTTGCCCCACAGCAGCCTTCTGGCCCTCCTGCTGCTGCCCTGGAGATGGCTTTGAAAATTCAGCGAGTTGCAGAGACTCAAAGGCAAATGGCTAAACAAAAAAGCCAGATGAATCCGGGACCAGGGATGATGCTACCACATGCCTTGCACCAGGGATCTCAGGCTCCAAACCAGATGGGCATGAACCATCCTGGAGCAGGAATGGTGGGAGCCCAGGGAATGCCACCACAAGCGCAGACAGCTGTAGCTAGGACACAGATGGATCAGCAGCAAGGTATGGTAGGAGCAGGTGTGCAACAACAAGGAGGGCCTCAGAACCAACTACCTCCTCAGGTGCAGATGCCACAGCAAGTGCCGCAGAGTGGGGCTCAGCTTCAGCCTCCACAGCAGCAGTGGGGATCACCTGGAATGCCCCCTCAACAACGAATGATGAGTCAGATGGGTCATCCAGGAATGGTTCCAGCTCAACAGCCTCAGCAGGTTGCTCAACAGCAGCAGCTTCCCCCACAGCAGCAACAAGGGCATCCTGGAGTAATGGGTATGATGGGTAGTCCAGGTGGGACTCAGGGTGCAGGGACTGGCCCTGGAGGTCCCTGTCAGAGTGCCGTGAAAGACCTCCTGAGAACTTTGCGGTCCCCCAGCTCCCATCATCAGCAGCAACAGGTCTTGAGCATACTGCGCTCAAATCCTCAGCTTCTGGCAACCTTTATCAAGCAACGTGCACCAAGATACCTTGGGAGAGGTGGACCTGTAGGTACAGGCCCAGGCCCAGGCCCGGCCGTCATGGATGGGCAGCAGATAAATGTGAATTCTGGGACTGCTCAACCTGGTATGCACATGGGCCAAGGGGCAGGCATGGCCCCAATGAGTCAGCTTCAACAGCAGCAGCAGCTTCAGCAGCAGCAGCTTCAACAACAGCAGCAGCAGCAGCTTCAGCAGCAGCAGCTTCAACAACAGCAACAGCAGCTTCAACAGCAGCAGCAGCTTCAACAGCAGCAGCAACTTCAACAGCAGCAGCAGCAGCAGCTTCAACAGCGTTCCATGATGGGTGTGAATATACAGCAGCAGCAGCAAATGGCTGCTTTACAGCAGCAGCAGCAGCAGCAGCAGCAAGGAGTCATGCAAGGTCAGGTTTCCAACATGGCAAATATCCCTCCCCAGTTTCGAGAAATAATGAGGAAACATTTACAGCAACAACAACAGCAGCAGCAGCAGCAGCAGCAGCAAATGGGAAACCATAATCAGTTCCAGCATCCTCAGCAGCAGCAACAACAACAACATGGTTATCTTGGCCAGCCTGGCATGCCACCCCAGCCTGGTCAACCTCAAGCTGGTGGACTCCAGCAACAGCAAGGAGGACCCCAGCCTGGAATGCAGCAGAACTATTCAGGATCTATGTCCCCGCAGGTGGCAGCAGCTTTGCAACAAAGGGTACAGCTCCAGATGCAGCAGCAGAATGCCATGGGTGGACTCCAAGGGAATGATGGAGGTCCTGGAGGTGGTGGGGGTCCGCTCCAGCAGCAGCTTCCACCTCCTCAGGGTGGTACCCAAGCCATGCTCCACCAAGCACTGCACCAAAGGCTTCTCCAGCAGCAGCAGCAGCACCTTGGTAGTGGTTCTCCTGCCCAGCATAATAACCCCATGAGCCCTCAGCAGCAGATGTCTCAGTCTCCCCATTTGCAGGGTCAGCAGCTGCCCACTTCACTTAGCAACCAGGTGCGGTCACCCCAGCCATCGCCGCGACCTCAATCTCAGCCACCCAATTCCAGTCCATCTCCTCGACTTCAGCCGCAGCCTTCACCACACCGCATCTCACCCCAGACTCAGACGGGCTCCCCACACCCTGGTCATCTTCCCCAGCACCACAGTGGCATGGTGGTGCCTCCACCTCCACAACAACCCCAACAGTCATCTCAGCAGCAACAGACTAACTCTTTGGACCAAGCTCAGTTTGGGTCAGACCAGAACACTATGCTTTCACAGCTTGGTGGAATGGGGACTCTGCATGGGCAAGGGGCTCACGACATGCTGGCTGGCAACAACCAAGACATGGGGACAAATATTAATCACAACTCGTTAGATATAATGTAGCATTATAGTCCTCTAAGAGCTGCCCTTGTTTCTAGGAATGGGTTGCAGTTTTAGAATTTACCATTGCTGTTGTTAGTGTTATTTAATATTTTTGAAGTAAATGGAAAAGAATGCAACTTCCTATGGGAGATACTACATTAAATGCACAAATTAATAAATTAAATGAATGGTAAGTTATTGCTGTTAATATATACATATATTTTTTAGCCAATTGTGTTCAAAGGGTTCTCGGTGAAAGGATGGGGTGGGGGAGTCTCCTTGGTATATGATGAGTAATATTTTTGGGGATGTCTGCTTTTTTTATAGATATTTTTTAAGATTTTAAAATCATAAAATTAAAGAGAAAAACATGGTAACACAATAGATCTTTTTGTTTTCCTTTTCTTCCATACACCCATATTTGAAAGCGTTAAATTCTAATTAGAAATTGCTGGTTGGAGCTGACAAATATTACCCTTGTTTAATTATCATTTTCTTGGTAAACTTAAATTCCTACAGTGTTCATGTTTTCTTTTTCAGACCCACAACGGCAAATTCTCTTTGAGACAGATACAGTTCAGAGTATATTTTTGTTAACAGAATCCGACAAGAAATTATTAAATTTATATTACATATTTTTCTTTTTGTAAAGTTTTGGGTGGGGTGCGGGTGCTGGGTGGGGGGCAGTGTTGGGGGGTGGGGGGGGGGGGTGGGGTTTAAGTGAAGATTTGAGTGTTGGTGCGTTTTCTGATGGCAGATTGCATGGGATATGTCTGTCCTCCTATGCATGTCACACTTTGCCCACTTTCATGAACCCTCTCCTGTGAATGTGCTCCATTTGCCGATTCTGTCCTTTCAAATTGGAACGGTAATAGAACTGCTGACACTACAGGTGTGCTATGCTCATTAGGACACGGTGCAGTGATTTCTGCCACAAAGACTAACTGGCTCAAAGTGATGAGGGAACATGGATTTCACAAAGCAACCTTTAACGCCCTCTTGCCATCTCACTGACTCTGCTTTCACTATTCTTTACCCAGGAAGGAACTATTCCCTTAAATATTCCCTGTGACTTTGATGCTCAGAACTTTGGAATTTCAGATACCTTTTTTTCTACTGTATAAAGTATGGACTAATTTCTTTTTTTTCCCCTTTTTTTGTAATAACGAGCAGGCCGGCATAGACTTGAGAATTTTCTATTGCTGTTTCTTGTTGATTTAAGCTCTTAGGAGTTATAGAACTTAAGGGCAGCTTAGAGCAAGCAAGCTCAATCTGAGACATTTTGCCATGAGTTTTGAATGGGGTGCTGGTCAGTTCTATTGCAGCTTTGTTTGTGTACTAAATTTTGGGTTTTTTCACTTGAAAATGGTGTGTGTACTAAAAAGCCTGTACTGGCTCTGTCTCCATGTTGCGCACACACTGTGGAGGGCACCTAATGTGCATTTTGGATAAGGACATGGATGAGGACCGTTTCTGAATGAGTCAACAACCCTATTCAATTTCCTTTTTTTTTTTTTTTTCCCTCTCTCTCCCCCTTCACAAAGTTGACTGGTAAAGGGGTGGGGAATTAACCACATGACGTGAACAGTGGCAATATGGCTTGAGACTTATTTTATAAAAATGAGATACCTGTCTTTTATATATAGATATATTATTTAATTTAAATTTTGGAAATTAAAAAACTTGAAGTAAGAGGAGCTGATAAATGACACTTTTCTTTCTAAAAGATGTAATGGTGATGCAAAATGACACTGCTGTCATACCTTATCAATCCCATTTAGGGACTACTGAGGAATATCATGCCGTTTTGATAATGTCTTATACATGCATATATAAGTATATACAGAATGATTCACTGTAACCATGGTAATTGAACAGATTTTTTCCCCCACTCCTTTTAAAAACTTTCAGACTGGAAAAAGACCATGTAAGTTTTGACCACTTTTCTCATGCCGACACTTTTTGGTGCTTGCTGAGAGGAGCAAAAATATTTGATGCTCTGGTTTCATTAGTTTTTTTTTTTTTTTTTTTTAAGTTATTCTGGTGGTCAGATTTTTTTGCCAGTTATTTAATTGTACATTAAAGTATGTTTGTACCAATGGACATCACTTGGTTTTATTGTTTGGTCATTACCAGGTTAATGTGTACATCACTGCTGATGTTCATGCTCAGAAAAGGGACATCATGGAAAAAGATAAACTGGGTTAACTTTTTGTATTGTTTTAAAAAAAAAAAAAAAAAGAGGAAGCATTGATATTTCACATTGAGCTTTATTACAATATAAAAGCACATGTCTAATAGGTAATACAAATACTGCCATTTATTCTTACAGCATCACACTACAAGATTATCTGTTTTAAAGTGCAAGTTTTCAGAGAAGCGAATGCAACCACAGATAACTTGGTAATATATTAGGTATGTACACATCTCATTTACTTGGTTGCCACCAATTATAAGAAAAGTACAAAATAGTCAGGTCTGTCCCCAAAATGTATGCTTGAATATACATTCAAATCAGCATAGAAAAATACAGACAAAATCGTCAGTTCTCTTCAGCTGTCAACAGGCATACAAGTCAGGTCGCTGCAGTGTTGATGCAATTATCTTCTGGCATGAGAATACATCATAAATCTCAAATGATAGTTTGACAGTAGGCACACACTGCAACTTAAGTGCAATGGCTAGATAAAGTGGGACACGTTTTAGACAACAAAAAGGAGATGCTACAAAAGTGCTGCATTACTTTGTATATATTTACATTGTTGGTGGAAACATGTGATATGTATCCTCAATAATGGGGGGGGGGGGGCAATGTATGAATACTGTTCTTGGAGGTAATTTCTTTTTCAACTGTATGAACTGATCACACATCAGCGAAATGCTGTAAGTCTGAGACTACGATATACAGAGAGTAAGGTCAAAGTAGCCTCAAGTTGTATAATCAGACGACACTGACACTGATCTCCCATAAAAGCTATTCCAAACATAGAGTAACTTAACAAAAGCTACAGTAAGTCTGCACTATCTGAGGGGATTCTAAAACGACATATAAGTGCATGTGTTTTATTGTCCACACTAGTTACCGTCGTAAACCATCTTTCTGCACCCGCTCAGCTTATCAATTCATCTATTCATTTGGCTTTAGTCCAAACGTATATTTTTGGGTTCTTGCTATTGAAATATTTGGAGGCCTTGCCCCAAGAACAGCTAGAGTGAAATGGAGTGAAAGATTTCTTGTTGAGCAGCATTTTTTTTTTCCATAAATGGTCAAATTTCTTCAATACATGGCAGTGGAATAATTCAACAAAGTACAGGTATTTTGCCTCCTCTACTGTCCTTGGTAGTGTTTTAAAGAAATGATGGTCTGTTTGTTTTCAGTATTTAAAATCAGTACTTTTACTACAACAGAGTTTCAACAACTTCACTACTGTTCCTAAAACAAATTGACTTTAGACTAACATTCCACTGGGCACATAAAGTGTAAGAAAAGCTCTGCTGACCACTTTATTAGTCACATCCTGAATCCATTTTAAACTCTTCCAAAGTTAGATGTAAATTAAGCTACGTACTGTAATAACTAAAAGAAACACTAAAATGGTACTTCTACATATACACTAAGTGTAGCCTTTTAGTACCTTTTCTATTAGAAATGACAGTTTATGGAATCACTGTTAAAAAGCTCACTGGATTGAAAGTTAAAATCATAAAACAGAGGTCATCCCTCCTCGGCTGAGGGTGTCTGCCGTCCAAATGATCCATTTTCTCTGAAATGTTTATGAATGTCATGCAATACTATGAATTATGTCAAAAGGTCCCAGTATAGTGCATTTAATCGAAGTCTCATATACCACTTCTTTCTTTCTCAGCATCTTCGTTCATGCTTAAACCTCGGTATTACAACTCCAGTTCCCAGCTTCTGAAGAAGCCCTTTGCAACCAGTGCCTCCCTAAAAGTGACTGTCAGCGAATTTATGGTGACATCTGTCACGGTTACCTCCTCTGGACCCATGACCGGCCTCCATTCGTCACGTATTGGAGACACCCCTTCAGCTCCATTTATTGAATTCCAACCTTCTGTCTCCATGTTACCTGAAATTGTTAGGCATACATTGGACATGCAATTGTGAGAGGTTTTAATATTGGACAAATATGGATTCAACAGAGCAGTAATGCAGGACAAAGCATTTGTCAAAACACGTTTATTTAAACACATCCCTCATATATATATATATATATATATATTAGGGCTGTAACGGTACATGTATTTGTACCGAACCGTCACGGTACATGGGTCACGGTTCGGTACATGATGTCTTGACGGAGAAGTTGTGATTGAAGTAATACGGAATCACAGTGGACCAAGTGCAAGTAAATCATAAACCTGGGTCATATTGTGGTGCAATAGTGCCACCTACTGGCGTAACACTTCTGCTGCCTTACACATACATGGAAATATAAGCAAGCGTGTGTGTTTACTGGTTAATACACTGCTGTTTATTTAAAACAAACGAAAACAAACCAAGCCTCAGTCTTTGCTGTATCGTGAAACGTGACCCCAAAACCGAGGTACATACCGAACCGTGACATCTGTGTACCGTGACATCTAAATGAGGGCTGAAAAAACAGTAGTGCAGTAGTAAACCAGGTCAACATGGTGTTTATACCTGACCTCTGGCCAACTAACATACTTACTGTTTGGAGTGGCCCTGTCAGTCTCTGTCTCTTCCTCTCTATTGCTCTCCTCTTCCTCATCTTCATCCTCCTCTCTACCCACCCAGTCTTCTACCGACGGGTCTCTGGAGCTTCTCTTTTTTGTCTCATGCCTGACTAGATGCTGATATATGTCACCTCCTTTAGAATGGAACTTCTGGTTCATGTGGTCCATCTGTGGGTTGAGCGAGCGAGTGAGAGACAGGCGCAGACGTGCCGGGGACTTCTCTGCAGGTTTCTGTGCACTGCGGAGGTCCATGGTGTAAATGTTCTGTAGGGTACAGAGAAGCAGAGAGAAGCTGTACAGCCGAAACGTTCAGGCAGCGCAGCTTGTGGAGAGTTCAACCGAGAGAGTAAGGGGACAGTGAGAAGCTATAAAGAGCCCTAACCGTTACACCTAGCAACCTCTTTAAACATGCCCTGCTTATGTGATTACTACTATTATGATTACTTTTCATATTATTCCTTCCTTTTTCTTTGATTATTTTTTAATCACATATCTACTTTAGGACTGTAATCCACATAATTTACTGACTTTTTTTTATAATTATCACCATCAATAACTATAATAATTACCTGTAATTTCACATGATGTTCCATTTTTTTTTATGTTACACTGTACTGTAAACATTACATAATGCTTTGGTGACATCGTTCCTAAAACAATCCTGCCAATAAAGCTACTTTGAATTGGAGTTTGAAATTGAAAGGATGCACCTTACCTGCACCAGAAGCCGTTTTGGTTTGGGCCCTTTCTTCCGGCAGCCGACTGCTCTGTCCCGGTGCTCTCTGTGCGGTAAATCAGTGTGAGAATTCAGAGGGTGCATTATCAAGTGCCAGGCAGAAAAGCAAACTTTTTATTAGATTCCTGATTGTTAAACAAAACTCACTTTTCCTCATACGCCAGAACAAGCCGTGGGTCCAGAATATGCTCCTCAGGCTCCCAGGTGCTGTATCTGTAAATGAAACACACAATCATATTTATTAGTCACTATATTAATAATATTAATAACCATATCTTAACTGTAAATTCACTACAAAATTAAATTCATAGTCATTCCAATATGCATACACTAAACTCATACTTACTTTGGGGGCCACCCCTTCCACTTCAGCAAATATTCAACATTCCCCTTAGACAGACAGAGAGAGAGTATTTTATTTCAATATTATTATTGTTAGTAACAACAGTATTACTACTATTATTGTATGTAGCCTATCTGTATGCACTCTATTTAATTGTTTAATCTTTTATTGTTTCATGTCAATGCTTTAGCAACACCGTGCATGCTTGTAGTCAGACAGAGAGAGAGAGAGAGAGAGAGAGAGAGAGAGAGAGAGAGAGAGAGATTAAATTAACATTTACGTCCAAAAGCTACATTTTTGGACAGGCATCTCTGAGTTACATTTTTTATTAACAACCAAATTGGGATTTTTGTTTTGTACCAGCAGTCCCATGTGAGCCTCTCGCTTTACTATTTTCAACTGATGACGCAATGGACCAGGCGCCCTCTGACGTCTGGTGAAGCATAGAAATGACGTCGCAGAAAAGAAAAAAAGGGAAAAACGGTCTGTTTAATGAAAGCATGGTCTAAAACACAAGGGTGGTGCCGAGACCAGCGTAGGGAGGGGCCAGCCTGACGATGATGCTGCTCTTCAGCCAATCAGGGTTGGGGGGTTCTCTTGACATTTTGTCACATTTCTCCCCTCACAGAGGAAGAGAGGCAGAAGCCTCCCATCACACTCAGAGAGAGAGAGAGAGAGAGAGAGGGAGCTTTACATCACACTTAGAGAAAAAGCTTCTCATAACAGAGCAGAGCGAGATAACCTTCCCATAAGAGAAAGAGAAAGAGAGAATCTTCCCATCACAGAGAGAAAGAGAAAGAGAACCATCCATTAGCGAGAGAGACAGAGAGAGAAAGAGTACGAGAGAGATCGAGAGAGAAGGAAGCTTCGTCATTTTCAGTTTGTCTCAGGCTGTATGAGCACTTTTCCTGGCGGCTGCTCATTCACACAGACAAGCGTGGACACACTGCTCTGAGGAACATTTGGTTTCATAACACATCAGACCCGTGTGCTTTCACGTGGCTGGACTGAATTAAAGCGACCACCCCCCTTAAGCATGACCTCATGCTAATGATGTAAACACTGGGCTGTTTGCACGCCCCCTCCCTCTACACCTTACCCCAAAAACATATATTTGTAACAGTTTTGCTACAACATAACAAACAGCAGAACCCCAAAAGGGTGCAGCCCCTCACCTTCCTGACTCTCTTCTTTATGATGGACTCCACTGCAAACACTTGTTCGCCGATGGCTGACAGTTCCATGGGCTTTCAGAGACGCTTCACGCGCTTGGAGGTAAAAAAAAATGAGCAGCGCTGAGTGGATGTTCTCCTGCTCGTTTTTTTTTTTTTTTACTAACTGAGGATTCGACAACAAAAAACAAGACCCTCTCCTGCTCCGTCCTCCCTTTTCGGCTCCTCTTCGCAGCTCTGTTTTTTTAGCTTCAGTTTCAAAAGCTTTTTTTCACCCTTCCATTTCCTCGTACCAGATCTTTCTCTGAGTACAGTGACTTTTAAAATCTGCGACACATCTGCAGCGCGCGCTGCGCCACCACGCGGCATGAGGCACGCGCTACACCACACACACACACACACACACACACACACACACACACACACACACACACACACACACACACACACACACAC
>JBBPDE010000107.1:27941505-27956730 GCA_037974605.1 Nannopetersius ansorgii
TATATATGTATACAGCAAACCTCGCTTAGATGTGGTTCAGCAGTCGATTTCTGAGATTCGAGCGAGTAATTTTTCGAACTCCACAAACCCCAGAAGTACTCCACATTTTTTTTTGTTGCTTTTTAGACGTTGTTTCTCCTGATGTTGATTGGCTGCTGCCCTGTGACGCATCTCCAGAATTCCCCGCATGGAGCGCCTCGAGTGTTCTCTGTTTTTCTTTTTGTTCCTCTTAAGGCCCTATATTTGTATTACTGTAAATTAAATGCTTATACTAAAGAAAACGAGATTGCATAACGAAGAAAATGCACTACTGCATGATTTACAGTGCAGTATATACAGGGGTAACATCGCTATTTTACATTCTAGCACTGTGGGAGACAGCAGTTCAGTGTAAACTGTACAGTAAGGATACAGGTTTAGGGTTTACCTTTACATTTTTTTATATTTGTGGGCATATTTATGGTTTACACTATAAAAATAAGCATTTTAGACATTTTTTACCACTTCACATATCCATGTACTTTCACTACATGCAGGTGCTCTTGGGTAACTCAACAACATACACTACTCACAATAATTTAAGGATATCGTGAGAGACTTAGTGGATGTCACACATATGGTGTTTGTTTCACTTCGGACATTTTTGGGATAGGGAGGCAATTGTATTGGGGTGATAGACACACCTCATTTTGTGTTTTCCATGTAATGGTCTCATTGTGTACAGATGTGCCTTATATTGGAGCCAATACCAAAAGACAAACTTTTTTAATGTGGCCTCAATTTCAACATTCTGTGGGTATAAAAGCTGGTATTATCAGTAAGTCATTCCAAGTTCATCATTCAAACCGCCATGAACACACGACATCACTTAACGGTGAGCAGCGCCACCTGGCCATGGTGCGCCTTCGGGGCGGGGGTGGGCAGTCAGATGTTGCTCGTGAACTTGGTGTGTCTCAAAGTGTCATCAGCAGACTTGCATCAAGATACAGAACTACTGGCAGAGTTCATGACAGACCCAGGAGTGGAGCCCCACGAGTGACAGACCGCAGCGATGCCCAGTACCTAAGGACCTATGCACTCAGACATTGTTATGCAACTGCCACACAGCTGCGGGCCCCTTTACGAGATGCGAGGGGTACTAGGGTTTCCAGAAAAAACATTCGCAACCGACTCCACCGCTTTCGCTTGAATGCCAGACGACCGTTGTAGGTGACTCCACTGACACCAAGACACCGCCATGAATGTTTGCAGTGGGCACAACACCATGTGACCTGGACAATGCAGCAGTGGTGTACCGTCCTGTTCATTGATGAGTGTCGGGTCACCTTGCACAGAAATGATGGTCGTCAGCATTGCTGGAGAAGGCGAGGCGAGCGATACGCCGAGGTCAACATGGTCCCCAGGGTTTGCTTTGGTGGAGGAGGTGCAACAGTCTGGGCAGGCATCATCAGTCAGCGCTACACAGATCTGGTTATTGTACACGGCTCAGTCACGGCACGCTCTTACCTCAGAGACATAGAACCCATCATCATCCCCCAATTCTGCAAGCACACCCACAACTTTCTGTTCATGGTTGATACTGCTCCACCATATCATGGCAGAATTGTCACAGCTCGATTTCAGGAAGTTGGAGTGCCTCATATGGTATGGCCAACAATGGATGATCTGGATGATCGTATCCCACCCCCACGTGATCTGGCAGAACTGCGTGTAGCACTTGTGGAAGAGTGGAACGCATTGCCTCAGAACAACATCACGAGGCGAGTGAGGGGCATGAGATGTCGCTGTCAAGCTGTCATTGCAGGAAATGGTGGAAACACCTGCTACTGACAATGTCAATTTTTGTTATTTGGCTGTCCCTGTTATTGTCTACATTTTTGGGGTAAAAAATGTTAAACTAATGAAAATGGTGTTTCTTCTCATACATTATTAGTAGTGGTGGGCCGTTTTCGGCGTTAACGTGCTGCTTTACGGTGAGACTCTCATCGGGTGATAAAAAAATATCGCTGTTAATCTATTCACAAAGTTGGGTTGGGAGCTGGGTCTATACTAAGCAAGCTATGATGACATTCACCTTGATATTTTAGCGCGGATGTATACCTAGCCGAATTGTACTGTAGGGGGGGAGAACGAGTCTTCAAACCTGCGTGTATGCCTACTGTGAAACAAGGACGTCACTAGGAGGAGATGACAAGGCGGGCTTAGCCCCCAGGGTTGTAGGAAGTAATTAGCAGGTATAGAGGGCTGAAAACTTTTCACCAAACTTAAGGAAACAAGTTAAGCAGTGAACAGTTATGGACACTCATAGTATTGTTCTGTTGAACTGAGAACTGAGAACTGAGTACAAACGTCGCTACCAGACGTCCTAATGCCTGCTACCTACAGCAGCTTCAACAGCCAGTACATCATTTTAATTCAATAATGAGAGCTAGACTTATTATTTTTCATTTCAATTCATAGTCTTGTTTCTATTTGTAAAGTGCGTATGTGCGCTCAGTGATATCTTGTATGAAATGTTTGGATATATAATTTAGAAAATAGACCTAACAACGCCCATGAAATTGCCACATCAAACGTGACATGCTAACATGGATGCAGCTATGAAGCCACCGGGTTTGCTTCAGGGAACATTTATTTTTAAAGAAACTTCGCAATGGAAACCTTGACAAGAATTAGTTTACTGTAGGAGTTGAGAAACCCGTTCTCAAAGACTTGCTTTTAGTTATTATTTGGGTAGCACACATATTCCGAATGCCTTCGGCAGAATTCAAATGAGCCATTTTAATCTAGCTACGAGCCCACAGGCTGGAGCTCCACCCCGAAGGACCTGATCCTAGGGGTGGGGTCTGCAGCCCTGCCGAGTGCGGTAAGCTGGAGTGAGGTAAGCGGGACCCAGCTCGTGGAGGAGCCGACGGAGGGTCGGTGGACGATCCGCGAGCTGTTGAACGGTGGAGAGTCGGAGGACAGTGATAGGGACCTGGACTCCTGATGGAGCAGGTGGATCGATGGATCCCCAATCCTGGATCCGGAGCATTTTGTGGATCCTCACGTCTCCAACTCGTCCGACGTCAATGGAGATGTGGGGGTTCACGTAGGGTCCGTCGTCTGCCTGGTCCCCAGCTGCTCGGGAAGCCTGAGGCATCTTCCGGCGCTTCACCATTCCGGCTTGTTCAGCACCACTCCATGGGTTCAGCAAGCCTCACTCCCAGCCCACGAGGGTGGGGCTGAAAGGTGGAGCTCTCATGGGGAAACGGCAGGCCCCCACGAGACACAGGAGCTCCCCAATCAACTGATTGCGGCCGGCTTGGAGCAAGTGAGTGCGGCCGACTCGGAGCAAGTGAGTGCGGCCGACTCGGAGCAAGTGAGTGCGTCCGGCTCAGAGCAAGTGAGTGCGGCCTGCTCAGAGCAAGTGAGTGCGGCCTGCTCAGAGCAAGTGTGTGGTCGGCGCGGAGCCAGAATGCATGGCCAGCACGGAGCCAGAATGCGCGGTTGGCGCAGACCCAGAAGGCGAGGTCTGTGCTGAGCCAGAGGGCAAGGCTGGCGCGGAGCCAGAAGGCGAGGCCGGCGTGGAGCCAGAGGGAGAGGCCGGCGCGGAACAGGACAGAGAAGCTGGCGCAGCACGAGTGAGCAGACCGCGTCCCGTACCTGTGCCCCGACTTTGTCACCCTCCTCCCAGACCCAAACATGACCAGCTGCCCTCCCCGGAGCAGCCACCCACGCCAGCACTACGGCTAAAACCCCCAGATAACAGGCTAGAGTGGGAGATGCTAGACAGTAGGATTTCCGAGGCCCTTTAGAAGGAGTACAGGACGAGTTAGCGGAGCCACCTATTCCCCTACCAGGGTCGGGTGTATCTCCCACTGGGCAGGTAGCCCCCGATAGCCACGTAGCACCAGAACTAGCCTGGTTAGTAGGGTTCCTGGGGGATATATTAAACGCTGTTAGCTTAGTAAATAGGCCAGGGGAGGCTGGTAATGAGGGACCATCACCTCCAAAGGGGGGAAACCCTCCCATAACTTTTTTGAGGGGGAGCACATGGGTCTGTGTGAGCGAGGGTGGGGTTTCGGGGGTTAGGGGGTCCGTTAGCGGGGTAGATAGTGGGGCTAGAGCTAGGGAGAGACCCACCAGTGGGGGACTGGAGCAGTCATGCTCAAATGGGCTTGGAGACAGCCAGGAGGAGGCCCACGGAGGGGCCTACATGCCAGAGTGCACTAGAGGGCTCGGGAAGAGCCAGGACAAGGCCCCCGGAGAGGGTCTCAGGCCAGAGTGCACTGGAGGGCTCGAGGAGAACCAGGATGAGGCCCGCGGAGTGGGTCTCGGGCCGGAGTGCAGCGGAGGGCTCGAGGAGAACCAGGACGAGGCCCGTGGAGAGGGTCTTGGGCCGGAGTGCAGCGGAGGGCTCGAGGAGAGCCAGGACGAGGCCTGCGGAAAGGGTCTTGGGCCGGAGTGCCGCGGAGGGCTCGAGGAGAGCCAGGACGAGGCCCGCGGAAATGGTCTCGAGCCGGAGTGCCGCAGAGGGCTTGAGGAGAACCAGGATGAGGCCCGCGGAGAGGGTCTCAGGCCGGAGTATACCGGAGGGCTTGCTGGGAGACTCGCGGCAGGGTGCTCTAGAGGGCTGGGGACACAAAGTCCGAACATTGGGACAAAGATCACCTTGCCAGCCGAGGGTCTCCCTGGTGGTGGCATGGCCTCCACAACCACTGAGGGGTTCCTCGGTGAGGGACCCAGACCTCTGGACCAGGACGGCGTCCAGGGGTTCTCACCTGCATCGTCTGGGCTGGAAGGAAGCCAGCCTGGCCCAGGACTCCGGGGGAACGACGAGAGGGGTGAGCTGGGACGCTGTCCTTGCCGCCGCCGTCCCCCACACTCCCTCCCTCGTGTTTTTTTCTGTGTTTTTTCTGTTTTGGTGCCTTGCTGCTCCGGGGTTGCGGCTTTGAGGTGGGGGGGTACTGTCACGGCTCGGCCAGTGGCCGGTAGGGGCCACTGTTTTGGTTTTGTTTTGGGGGATTTTATTTTGACGTTCATGTATGGCTTGTGTTGTGTCTCTCGTTTTCAGGTGTTTTGTGTTCTGTTAAAGTGATTATGTTTTGTGATTGGGTTCTGTCTGTGTCATGTTCTGTATCTAGTTCAGTTTATGTTGGACCTCAGTATCGGTCCATCGCCTCGTTTAGAGTCACAGCCCTGTTTCTCATGCATCGGCCATCGAGCAAAGTTTTGTTTCTTGTTTGTTTATAAATAAAGTACTCACAGTCATGGATGCCTGCCTGCCTGCCTTGCCGTAGCAACCACCGCGTTGCCCGTGACAATCACATATGATATTACACCCTGGAATCAAAAGCTTTTCACATGTTTTTTCTTTAAGGGCAGGACTACTTTGTCACTCCTGACATTGTAGGTTAGTCCGACAAAAAAAAAAAAGGAAAAAAAAAAACTATAAATTGAGTCTATCATTACTGAATTAAAATGCTGCACTTTAATTTCACTTTGAACTCAGTTTAATACATTACTCTTAAAGAAAATATAAATATAAACCCAAGGTTAGATTAATTCCAAGATTACAATGAGATTAATCTAGATTAGAAAAAAAAGAAAAAATCAATCTATGCCCACCTCTAAAATACATAAATAAATAAATATATATATATACATATATATATATATATATATATATATACACACACATATATATATATATACACACATACATAGGCACATGCAGATTAGTAGGCAAAGGTGGCTTCTGATCTATGTGACTGATAAATGAAATCCTCTCCAAATATGAACACACAGACAATCACCAGTTTTTGTACATAAAGACATTTTAATGATGTCACAGCACATCTTGGATAAAACATAAAGTGCCATTACAAGCATTTGCATGGGAAACAATGGCATGAGCACATCAGGACTATACCTTCCCCTGAAAAACATTTTGGGGTGGGGGTTTGAGATTGTCATGGCAAAAAAAAAAAAAACAGAACACTTTTACAGTTTTACCAAGCACCCTGTGTATCTAAATGTGGAATGTCCCTTCTTAAACATTAAGATGTACATATTTGGGAGTTTATCGAGAATGTTTATTTTTCTAGTGCCATGACTTGTGACTTATTTCTATATCCGGCAGTTAATTAATGTGAGTGCTCCAAGAAAACCTGAGGCAAACATGTGGATTTCCCTTTTGCGTAACAGTATAACCTGCTCCCTCAATGAACAGAATATTGATACAGATTCAAATAAGCTAAACAACAATAAAGTATAAAGTTTATCATCCAGCATTAAACACAAGACCTGACATGAGTCATAACCCACACCGTCATCCTTTTAACTGTCCTTTACAAAAAGGCCTCTTTACTCTCTTCACTTTTTTTCATCACTAATTTCCTCATTTATGTTTAATCTTCCCAACCTTTCCAGCTTCAATTCCATTTTCATTTATCCATCATCAAAGCGTTCCTAGGACCACTTCATAATACAGCACACGCTGTTTGGCAGTTGGAAAAGAAGATACATCTTTATCAATGCTGAATAATCATCATAAGGCATTAATTAATTGTACCTTCTTAAACAGAATTAAAACAGGTAGCAATGGTGAAACCTAAGAACAAAAGTAATTATTTTGATTTGTCTTACTCTATTGGAGACCAACATAAATATCCAGTTATAACTGTACTGCTTCTTTTTCATCACTTCGTCTCTTTACTAAACAAGGCATAAACCACAGTCAGGCGAGGGTGCTTCATGTTACTTGCCCCAAGTCTTTTGCCAGGACCCTGCTGGCCATGCAAACACCATTCCACTGTGAGTGGTGATGCAAGAGAAGAAGTGGAGGTGCATGGCAAAAGTTTTACACAATCACAGAGTGCCAAATGGATTAAAGAGGTGACAGTGTAACGGTATTGTACATAGAAAATGCATCACTGTTCATTTCATATATCTCTTCTCCAAATCAGAAAGAAACTGTATGAAACAACAAACAGTTAACATATAAAATGCATCAGAATCCCAAATGACTGAACAAAGTTCTTATAGGACATTGTAGTGTTACATTGTATTATCCCTGTGTGTATTGTCCATTGCCGTTTTAGTCTTGAGTCCAGCATTTTGTGTTTCTTTGTGTGTGTGTGTGTGTGTGTGTGTGTGTGTGTGTGTAAGTAAACAAAGTCTGGCCAGTGTGCTTTCGTGACTGGTTGAGTGCAACTCCATATGCTCTATATGACTGGGTCCCTGATTGAACCTTGCATTCCCTCCTGAGGATGAGCTGAAGATTTTGAGAAAGCTATCAGAAAGGTTCAAACATTATCAGACCTCCAAGTCTGGTGGGCCTCCACTTCCTCAGGCACAACCAACAGGAGTTCACAGTTCTTCCCTCGAAGCTGGTGACGCAAGAACTTCCTGCAAAACCACGAAAACAAGAGGCTATAACCTGCATCTGTCCGCAAAATCTCCAAACCTGACTCAAATTAAGATATGCTAAAACTTCTACAATAAATACAAAGTGAAAAGAATTTAAGGTACCTGAGCTCATCAGCTGTTCCAATGGCATGAGGACTGCGAAGTTTTGAGTCCAAGTTATAGTAGACTCCGCCCACTTCCCTCACTCCAATCCAGTGCTGCCGTTTAAGTGGCAAACGCAGAGGACCCCAGCGCAGGTTGGATGGCACATTCAAAATGAAGCCCGTCACATTTGGCAGGGCAATGCTGCAAACATCCCTGTAATATAAAGACATAATGTAAGGACAAAGTACCAGACAGCACATCTATATGCCACTCATTTAAATGCTGTTCTGACGGAAGAAATACCTCCTTTTGTCCCACCAGACAGCTTCAAACCCACGCGTCTGCAATGCAGCCATGATTACATTGACATCGTAGTTGCCATTTCCCAGCATGCTCTTTTTGTGGGGTGTTACCAAAGTGCTAGGGGAGAGCCTGTGAACAAAGATATAAACATTAGAACTTCCAACACATTAGAACCACACCTAGGATGTTTAGAATACTTTATCTTTTACTGTGTCTGCATATTTAATCTGTATAAACTCTGCTTGCTCCTCTTTGGTGGCATGATAGACCATAGGTGCAATGAAAGTAAATTAGATCCACATAATATGCAAGTATCTAAATAAACAATACTGTGCAAAAGTCCATCTGAATAACACCACTTCTCTAAGCATGCGTTTATTCAAACAGCATTATTATCAGGACAAATGTACATAATCAGATCAGCGCTACTTTATGATTTCATGTGTGTTTGTGTTCACCATTTGCAAACCTTTTTTATGAGGAAGCCCACCATCCAGTACCTGCTTTATGACATTCAATTAGATGCTCCAAATGGAATTCAACAAAAATCAGGATTCAAACCTGTGTTCTTCTGATGGTATTCTACTAAAAATTTTTATAAACATTCAACATGTTAGATTTTTCTGTATTTATGACTCTGCTTATTGAAGTAGTATGTAGCAAATTTTCAAGCAATAAAAATATTTACTGCTGTGATAAACTAACCTCTGGTAGATATCTTGAAGTGCATCTCTGCTGAAGGCAGCACCATCCTGGAAGACATTGTTCAGGGCATGCAAAGCACATAGCTCTCGACGCTGCTTCTCATGGTAGATGGCGGGTGGCTGTGGGGCCAGAGGAGGTATTCTGGCATTTGGCCCTTCATCCCCCTCAGGGCCACATCCACCTCCAGCAGCCTCACCTTTCTGCTTGCTCAACTTCCATGGCATACAGCCCAGTTCCTGAAAACCACCTACCCCCCTCCCCTTACCAGAACATGGAGTACTCCCCATCCCTGTAGATACTACAACAATGTCATCTCCACAGCAGCCACCCAGTTGCTTCAAGTGTGTGGCAAGGGGAGGGGTAGGTCGCTACAATGAGAGAAGAGAAGCCACCTCAAAGTATCTGTTTAGAGTGTATCACTGAAGATAAAGAAAATATTAGCAAATGGTAAATAAGTGGAGTCTTCAACTCAGCACTGGCATCCCCACTCCATGTTCTCCATGTGGCTCTCTCATACACCTACTGAAGACCAAAGTGGCCACTAACAGAAAGCAGTTCTCTCCATTCTGAGATGGAGATCAGATGGGATCAGACAGATATCCAGCATAGGCATTCAGCATTCAGGATTCAGGTGACTGAGTGCAACTCCACAACATAAGAAACTGCATATAGGAATCACCTCGCCAATGCCTTAAAAGAGAAGAAACAGAAGAATTGGTAATAACTAATTGTATAGTCTACACCACAATAATAAAAAAGACGATTGCAAATCATAGCAAAAAATGCACATAGTGATACACAAAGAATAACCCACAGTTAAAACAGATTGTTTTACTTAAGATTAGTGAAGATATAATAAAGGGGAGTGAACTGAGACCTTTTACTCTCATTTTGAGCTAAATTACAGAGCTGTCAGTCCTGTGGCCCAAAACTTCCTGCTATTGCTGGCTTACTGGAAAGGCACTAGGTCCAAGGGAAGAAGAAAAACACTTCACAGGCGTGTATAAACGACTTCTTTCCTCATTTTAAGCATTACCTGATGGCGCTACAAAGCACTTTGTTCAACACACGAATGTAAACAGTTTCTCACATAATTTCTAAGATACTCCAGCTACGAGCTAGCGTTTATTATTATTTACTTCAAAAAGAGACAAAATGAGGGACGGGCTAAGCTTCTAACCCATAAAACCCCTGCCTTACACAATACCTAGGACCTTAAGATGCTTCCGTGTTCTGGATTTGCTGATTTTACCTCTTTTCTTGGGTTTGTTTATTTCTTTGTTTCTCGCACTTTTCCTTATAGCTTTCTCTCAACATGAGCATGCGCAGGACGTCATCCGCTTTCTGAGGTTACGTCATGACCAACTTGTGTACCGTAGTCCCGCCTCCTCACACCCAGAGGTTCAGAATAAAGAGCATTTTAAGTCATTTTTATTTAAAGGGCCCAAAACCTCCTTTTTTTCCTATCCAATGTCTGTGTGTTATATTTGTGCCGTGAACAGTGAATAGTATTTTCCAAATCTTAAACTGGCACTTATGAACATTGCACAGCAGTGTGAAATACTTCCTCTGCATTTAACCCATTCACCAAGTGAAGCAGTGTTCAGCGAGGAACACGGCACTCGGGGAGCAGTGTGTGGGGACAGTACCTTGTTGAAGGGTGCCTCAGTGGTGACACTAGCAGTCCTGAGATTCAACCCCACAACCTTCTGATCACAGAGCCTTACCACCAGGCCACCAGCTGCCCTACCTTTTCATACCCCTTAGAATTAAATATTGATCTATTTTTCTTTTTCTGCCTTCAACGCTGATATGTAAACAACCTCTGGTTTTATTGTGCTTATTCAAAAATCACTCCAGGTCCAAACACTCCTTGAGTAACTTCCAAGGTTGGGGGCGTTGAGGAGAAGACTGGAGTCAAACGTTATGGTCTAGTTCTGAAAACAGCATTTGTTTATTTGTATAGTAATAAAGTGTTTTACAGCGAGATATGTGGTTTTAAACAAGTACAGTTCCAAAAGCTGGACTGTAGCTAAGAAAGGCATGCCTTCAGTAACACTGTCCTACAAAGGCTCCTCTTCCATTTACATTTACGGCATTTATCAGACGCTTTTATCCAAAGCGACTTCCAATTCCTAACTACAGGGGACAATTTCCCTGGAGCAACTTGGGGTTAAGGGTCTTGCTCAGGAACCCATTGGCAGTGTGCTGAAGGTAGGATTTGAACCCAGGACCTCTTGGTCTAGAGGCAAGTATCTTACCCACTACGCCACCACCACCCTTCCATGTGACATAATGCAAAACAAAAAAGTCAACATAGGCCATGAAGAAAAAAAATGAATAAATGAGAGAAGGCTGGTAGGAAAAACATTAATTTGTAATTTTATCTGCAGGCCAAAAGCCTTTTAACTTACTAAAAAGCAGTTACTCGATTTACAGTCGCAAACAGAAACAACTAAAGACATTCTGTATATTTTACAGCTTTCTTTACTAGCCTTTTAACTAGACATGGAGTACAATTAGCATAGCACTTTACCTGGTGGTATTGGATATGCAATTAGAACAGTTCTAATAAACATACTAATCTAATAAACATACTGGATTTCTGAAAAACACTGAGCAGTTCAAATGGCTGACAAGCAAAATGACATACATTTCAGCATATACACAACTGATGAGAACAACTTGCTTTTGTACACAAACTCCACAGATGTAGCTGCAGATTTTCTCTAGTCATACATTTTTGCTTCCATCTTAATGACAGCTGGAATATACAAAACATGTTAAAAAACATCTAATATGTACATACAAGGTTTTTTTCTGAATGCAATGGTGTCTTGGATATTCATATTATGACATCTTAATCTTGATGTTAATAGAATAATATTACTCTCTTAATGTTACTGTTTCCCAACCCCTTCCAGTTTCTGAGCTAGCAGACCAGCCATGTGGTTTAGTAGATCATACCTGATTTTATCTTCCCTCCGCTGGAACTCATGAAGGTAGTGACCCTGCTGGGTTCTCATGTCCAAGACCCTTTCCAGCAGCCTCTGGCCCTCTTCCATCCTGCTGTCTACGGAGCGACCTGGACTGATGCAAACTAATTCTACCCTCTTACCACACAAAGGAAGAGCAGCTTTGATTCCTAGATAGTCTTCGTCCAGGAGCTGGTCAAGAGTGGAGGAGCCACCCCGCGGGCTTACACAAGTGAAAACCACCAGCACATAGTTAGCGGCGTCTTCACCAACTAAATTTAGCAACTTCAACAGGACATCATGTGCACTTATTTGGTCAATTTTATCTAAGTAGTTTGTTGGAAGAACAAGTAGAAAGGCATGGGGCCCTGGCGAGGCCAGCTGAATGCTTCTTAAGGTTTCTTGGGCTCGATGTCTCACACCAAGAGTAGTACCAAGGAGATCAGGAGTTTCAACAACAGTCACTTCTCTCTCATCAACCTTTGCTCTCCAGGTTGTGGTCTCCTTATCATGGGCTGTGGCTCCTGAACGGAACCCCAGCAAGCTGTCTCTCAGAGAGACACACGCTCCCCTGCTTGGGCCCAGTAAAATAAGCCGAAGCCCAGTGTCTCTGACGTGTGGTCTTAAATCTGAGTGCAAATGTTCTGCAACGGAAGCTTTAGAAAAACCTGTGAATAATCACAGAAAAAACACAAATGTAACTTGATTGTTTTTTCAAAATGTTTGGGAATAAATGAGCATATTTTCAGGTTGCAGTAATTGGTAACACTTCCATCCATCCATCCTCTACCCCTTATTCCTGCATTCAGGGTCGGTGGTGGTGGTGGTGGTGGTGGAGGGGGGCAAGAGCCTATCCCAGCTACAATGGGCAGAGGCGGGGTACGCCCTGGACAGTCGATTGGTAACACTTTATTTGTTTTATTTATCTTTACAGGAACATAACACATGCATAAGCCTTCAGTAATATTTAGAAAGCAACACGTGAGTATTTAAGAATAGCTGATGGCACCACCTGAAAGACGACAAATTTCTTTGACATAAATTACATTATACTCACATAAAGTCTTAAACTTATATGATGGACACTGCTATGAAGCAGTTTTCCCAACTATTGTGACATCTGAAACAGATAACTAAATAAGAACACTCTACATTAGTTCTATATGTTTCTATATTGTTAGAATTTAAAATAAAGAGAAAATTTCAGTACATGGATTTCCTCCCTATGATACTGTAGCCTCCACTAAAAGGTGCCTCTCGTTACACACTACTGGCAGTCAATAGAGGGCCCAGTTGTCATGGGCCACCTGTGCCCCCTAAATGACTTAATTGTGTCCCTTATATTGCTACTTACATGATTTAGCAAGTTACTGATGAGACAATTAGGGATGCACCGATTGCGATTTTTTGTAAGTGTGATCGGCCGAAACCAATTTTTCCGATACCAATTTTTCCCCAGATAACAGAAAATTAGAGCTGCTGCATGTATTTGATGTCAACGACACAAAAAAAAATGGGTTTAAACTTTTTTAATGTAACGTGGTTGTCACGGTTCTGTCGGTGGCCAGTGAGGGCCACTGCTTTTCTGCTTTTTCATTCTGTTTCTTTTAGGGTCTTGTATTTTGACGTCTCTGTTTGTTTTGTTCCATGGTCACGTGTCTGGGTGTCATATGATTTCTGTTCATGTATCACGTGTCTCTTTATTTCCAGCCGTCTTGTGTTTAGTGACTGATTGGTTTAGTGTTTAAGTCCTGTTTCTGTTCTCCTCAGTTGTCTATCCATCACCTCATTATCTCCTCGTTTATGCCTCGTTTTCCCTGCCTGGTATCCTGTGTCTAGTTCTAGTTCACGTTTCTGACGGCCCTCGTGCCTATTTCTGTTGTTTTTTGCTTTTTGAATAAACGTATCAGCATGGATCCCTGGTTTCCCGTGTGCTCCGTGCTCCGAGGGAGCTCAGGACTGAGGGCTAGCCCCCTCAGCCCTGACAGTGGTAGTTACTTTCCCTGTTTACTTTTATAATAGTGACATATGATAACAAATTTTCTTTACAAATTTAAATAAATAAAATGTAATACATAAACAAATAAATAAATAAAAAAAAGATTGGTTTGAAATCGGCAATACGTGTGAGTGATCGGCCTATCACAGATCAGGCCGATCAATCGGTGCATCCCTAGAGACAATGCAATAGTGAGAAAAAATCCTGAAAGGGTGAGAGCTGACACTGAGTCATATGAAGGAAACCGCCACTGGTCGCATGGAACAGAACGCTAATTGCCAGTTCTCTTATATCAGCTGGTGACATACTGAGTGACGGTACCCACAGAGCAAGGTTAGTTATGCCTTCCTGTACTATCAGTTATGAATAGCTTTGGCACTGGTGGGGTTTTACTAGTAATCTCCCAGTGACAGGGCCAAGTTACACCACTGCCTCATGCCACTGGAGATGTTACCAAGTGAGTCACTGTCAGTTACGAAAAGCAATAACCCATTTACACAACTTGCAAATATATTTTGAAGAAAATATTATTGCACATGTGAACGTAATGAGGCCGTGTCGTTACTGTTACAAGTATTTTGTAAAAATGCGAAGTAGAACAAATGTCCGGTTCGGCACACCTACCTTTAATGTGCTGAGGCAATCTGGCCATATCTTCACTATACTGCTTTAAGTTTATGAAAGATCCTTCAAAGAAGAAAAGCAGAAGTGAGATTGGCACCTGCGAATTTGTTTAATTTTGATTTTATTACCAGATATAGTTATCTGCAACAGTCTTGAAGCTATCAGGCACCCAGCTGATTCTGAAGAACAGGCACAACAGTACTGCCACAGACAGAAGAATAGGAAGAAATGTGGTGTTACAAGTTAAACACAAGAGGAATCCGATAAACACCAGACAATATTTAGGCTCTCACCAACGACAAAGCTCCACATGTATGCTGACCATCTCAATACAGCATATAAACCTATAAACAGAGCACGAGACTTCATTCGAGAAATCATTCAACCTGGAAAAGGCTTCTTTAAAAGAAAAGGCATGAATGAAAAAAGGACCATACCCCGTGCCATGTACACAAGATGACCCAAAAGGTTCCACAGGAAGGACAGTCCTAAGAAAAGGAAGGAAAAGAAAGACATAAAACAGAAAACATTTAGTGACCAAACATTGTGCATGGCTTAGAAAACCTGAGGGGAGCACTGGAGTTACCTGTGAGAGAGAATATGAAACGTAGGGGCCATCTTATCAATGCTGGGAGGGGGAAGTGGAAATAGGAAAACATATGAGATACTAGAAATTCTTTTGCTTCACATCAAATATCAGAATTAAAATAACAATAATAGCAACAATGTTATTAAAATAAAATACTTTAAAATAAAGTTGCACAAATACAGTACATCTTATTTAGCTGAAGTAGGTGTTAACTCTTAACGTCACTAAAAGTTCAATAATGTTGTTGACACACTTTGATTTATAATGTTATAAAAATCTAAAACTTTCATATAAAATGAAGTGTTTAAAAAATGTACCTTGTGATAGTCTGTAGAGAAGGTAACAAATCACTGCTAGGAGGCTGGTCTTCACAATATTGAAATCGATCCACAAATCTGAATGAAATAATAATGTAAAATGGCTGCATGTGTGGTGTGTAGTACTTAGCTCACATGGTGATGAGAAACAATAAAAGACAGAGAAAAGGCCACCTGTGCCACTTTTTCTATGCTGCGACATATAAAACAGATAAC
>JBBPDE010000107.1:27976458-27989909 GCA_037974605.1 Nannopetersius ansorgii
ACACACACACACACACACACACACACACACACACACACACACACACACACACACACACACACACATGTGCACACACAGAAGTCTTTTTTCCCCCAAGAATTCATTAAAAGATTCAGGTGCATCATTTTTGACTGGGTAAGTTCACAATTTATTGAATACTACTTTTTGTTGAATACTACTTTTATTGTATATTACTTTGTTGGTATACACATTCATGGGAGCGCAAAGATGGGTGCTGTGTGTTATTGTATGTGGTTGGCCGTTCTACCCCAAAATACCAGGACTATTTTTTTGGTCTCAGTCCGCCCCTGCTGTTACAGACCTGTAACTGGAGTGTTTCAAAATAGCATAGTAGTGCTGAAATATGTTTCATTGTGCTGAAGCTATTCTGTCTTGAGAATTGTTTTTGCACAAAATCTACATATCATTCCCTTCTTCTGGGACTTGCTCAAGAGCGCCCTCTTAAAATAGATTGACCCTAAAAACACACAGAATCAAGAACACATAGAATCTATACAAGTTCTGTGTTACTCCCAACTACACCTCAGTGTTGAAATGACATCACTGCCCCCTCAATTCACTATACTCACTGTTTCCCAGCTAAACCATGGGGCCATTTTTGCCTGAGTTGATGGAATAAACAGAAATTGTTTTTAGAAGACTGCTCAAACAAGAGCTTAATCATCGAAAATCATCAAAATACCATTTCACACTATTTGAAAATAGCAAATGTCTCTTTGCATTGTATTAACATTTTATGATGAATGGAACAATAGAAATTTTTAAATAACCCTTTGAAGTTTTTTTTAAACATTTGTTGTATTAACAAAGGTTTTTTATTCTTTTCCTATAAAGTTACAATTCTGAAGATGCAAAGTTTTGTCTGCAAAAGAAACAATATCGTTTTTCATTAGCTGTGCCTCTTTCTTCTCCTTTTGTAGCGGACACTGCTGCCAGAGGTTACTATAAAAGCTATCCGCTCATGGACTTCACTCAGTACCAAACCCCACCTGCATCTTTCCAGCCCATCCCGATGCACCCCAAAGACAAGTCTTATTTGCACCAGGACAAGTCCTACATGCATCAAGCACTTCAATCCCATGACATCCACTCACCTCTTTCCATCTCCATTCCGAGCAGCCACCTAGAGCGAACCCGTATCCCAAAGACCACCACTCATCCTCTGCTCTCTGGATCAGCCTTCAAAGCCTGGGACTCTGGCTCCAGGCACGTCCTCCGGCAGACTTCCCACCCTGCTCACGCCAGCCGCCGGCAGACCCATGAGGGAAGGAGGCAGTTCAGCACAGAGACACTGCCTGAGATTTTCCCACAGCATGTGACTTATGGAGGACCTTCATCTTACCAGTACCCCCTGAAACAAAAGAGCTACCAGACCAACAGCAAGACAGAAGTCACTGTCTGAGAAAAAGTTTCACAAGCAGCAGACCATACTGTATTTCATTTAACTTCCAAACCACCCAGCTGCATAGCTTTCCATAGGGTTCTTCTGTCCTTCTTTGCTTGGTTCATATCTGCTCTTCATGTCTGCTGCAGCATGCTCCTCGCACATACACTGGGGAGCGTTCATCCTGGAATGCATGAATGGCCTCTAGCCCAGAGCATGCTGACCCAACATCATCCAACAACCATCAACAAATGCAAATGTTGAGCCAATGTTGTCCCCATTAGCAGCTAAAATGTTTTAGAGCAGTCACCAAATCTGGTCCTATAGATCTACCTTCCTGAGAAGTCTAGTTCCAGCCCCAATCTGCAACAACTGCTTTGGCTAATGAACTTCTTCAGATGTCCCTGAATGGCTGGAGTATTAAGTAAAGTGCAAAGCAAAGTGTAAGTGTCTATTTCTCTGCATTTAACCCATTCACTCAAGTGAGGCAGCAGACAGCCCGCGAGGCAGCACCCTTGTGGATATAGTAGCTTGCTCAAGGGTACATCAGTGGTGCTACTGTCAGTCCTGGGATTCAAAACCAAAACATTCTGATCGAAGGGGCAACTCCTTCACCACCAGGTCACCAGCCGCCCCATATAGGGTGGATGGGGCAGTATGCTCGATGCAGATTGAGGCTAAACGCAGCAGGAGAGTAGATCTCCAAGAGGAGGGTTGGTGACCACTGTTCTAGAAAGTTCTTCGCACCGGTTGATTTGACTTGCCACGTCTGATTCCAGAATATTGTCTATCAGTATTACAATGTTGGTGTTTGTTGGAAAACATTATTCAGTTTTCTTTGGTCTTAAGGTTCCATCAGCTTCACAGGGATAATGCCTCTATCACATCAACCCTACATCTACCTCCACTGGCAGGATAGTGAGTTTGGATCACCATCCAGGCCATCTTTGCATGAACACAACTGGGAAAACAGTTCTGAAGAAAAGCTAAACAAAGTGAACATGCTCTGCAGACCTGAGGCAGTAGGTGCTGCTGAGCTTAAACATGTCTGCTCTAAGTCAAGGATGTGTGAGATTCAGGGATGGACTGAGAAAGACCAAAGGGTCATGTTCTCTGATGGGAGGTTTAGCACATCGACTGGTTGATTTGGTCAGTGAAGGACACTGGTGCTGCAGAGATGATAGTATTCCAGTTCAAACAAACTGACTGGCCATTAACTCTACCATACAAACTGTAGGCGAGACACCAAACATCTGTACCGTCTCCACTGCCAAACTGATCTTTTGTTAGGACTTCAGCCTTGTGCATCGTGAAAAACAATTACAGGAACGGTAATCACCTTAGCTTTTTAACGAGACAGACGGAAATACACAAGTTGATAACAGACATGCTCAGTCCTCATCTTTGGATTAGGGGAAGCAAGAGACTGAGAAAAGCTGTGCTGCTCTCTTGACTTTTCTTTTCCGCTTGAAACCAAGAATGCAGAAGTGGCTTAATGCAATACTTTTGCAGTCCTTTCTTTCCAAAAACCAATTTTTGAGACGATTATACTGTTTCAAAGGTCTGATCCCAGAAAGCACTAGCAAACTTTTAAATCTTTTGGTCTTCACCCAGGTTACATCAATATGCGTTTTTTCATCTTTTCTCAGATTCTATGGATAGAAGCCGGTTGCACTGTAAAACAGTGCTATTCTGAGCTGTTTTTTTTTTAACTTCTCCAACGTTTTGTTTTTTTAAACTTCTCCAACAGCTCCAAAAAACAATGCACACTTGGAGAGAAAACAATGGAGAGTAATAATCTGGAAGTGTGAATTTTCTTTCCCCATATGTATGTAGAAAAACTGCATTTGTTCCTTAAAGAGCCAAATTTCAGTGGATATATATATTATATGATATATATGTTATATATATATTATATGCATTATATGAAAGTTCTGTGGGAAAGAACTTTCATATAATGCAAAGATTCCTTACCATTCTAAGGGTAATTTTTCTTGCAAGAGCCTTTGCATTATTTAGAGGTTCTTAAACAAAAAAGGTTGTTCTAGGACATCAAGCAAATCATTCTTCCTGATACCCTTATTGTAACTCTAAGAATCCTCCTAGACCTCCAACAACTGTGACGTTTTCTCATCTGCAAGGACATTGTGGAGCAGATGACAAGTCGTGTTGCTTCATTCTTAAATACAACCTATGCAAAGGCATGGTGAACCAACCTGTGTTGAAGCTTCTACAAGGCGAGGCCTTTGCTTCATACAGACGGAGCCTGATTGTCTCCCCCTCTCAGCAGCTGAAGATCAAGCACAACAAGCATGACTGTTACCTCATAACCATTTGTTCCGTTTTACATGGGGGAGCGTTTGAGAAATCAAAGCACAGTAAGATCTATAGTCAAGTTCAAACCTACTATTAACTGTGAGCTAAAATAATAACTGTGTATCCTTTTATGTTATGGATAACAGGGGAGCAGTGGTGCCGAACTGCAGTCCCGGAGGGCCGTGGTCCTGCACGTTTTTGGTGATTTCCCCCCTCAGACACACCTGGTTCACCTCACCAGGTTTCGTGAATCTGTTTTTCGAGGAAAACCATTTTGTTGAATTTGATACCCTTGAAGTGACCACTTGACATTTGAGCTAGTAAATACGTTTTTGTTCTAAAAACATCACAGTTTTAACACTTAAAGTTGAACCAAATTTGCCCTGAACCAAATTTAACTTGCCCTAAACCACCCTTTTAGGGTGAAGTAGAAAATCCCAAATAAAATTCCCGGGTTTGAGGGAACGGAGTTAGAGATCATTTAGGAACCTGCATTTCGAGCACATTTTATCTACAGCAATACACAATGTTTTATATCTAAGTCTTTTGTTTGTAGCATTTGTACTACAGTATTTGTATGTTTGTAGTCTTGAAATCTGTATGTATTTTAAAGTGCTTCCAATCATCTCCAGTAAGGGACCATGCATTAATTCAGACCTGATGACCCTGTGGACCTCACCTCTGTGCACTTTTGTCATCTTAACATTTCCGCACAGCATTTACATTTCACTATTCTACACATTACAGGATATATGGAATTTGTTAAGCAACTTTGTAAGAGATATCTGTTCATGTATTAATATAGTAAGTGTTGAGATTTAAGCAAACTGAGATATATATGTATATACTATTGTTATTCTAATTAAGCTTTTTCTTTATAAAAGGGCTTTTCAGAACTGTAAGGAGCAAGAAATTATACTGTGTGTGGTGCAAACCCAGTAGCCAAAATAGGAACCCCCCTAAAGCAGAATATTCGTACTGAATGTTGTTACATTTCTAGACCTGCATTCATAGAGTGTTCCAGAGCTGCTGTTATTTATGATGATCTTCCTCCCACACGGAGAGCTTTATAAATACGGGTCCTGATCTGAGAAGATGGAAGGGAGGCTGAGATTTGGACCGATTATAAATGACTGAGTGGTGTCTTGCTCAACAGAATCAGTTTTGTTCTCTAAAGGTTCACATCCCTCTACAAAGACCCTGCGTCAAATTACCAATAGAATATTATAGAGACTAGCACAGTTGTGGTTGAGGGTCTAAGAATGTCACCTCTCCAAAATATCTGTCTAAATAAGCTAATCAAGCTCATAGACATGTGTGAAGATTGTGAAAAGATTCCTAGATCCACTGGTTTGTACGCTGCACAATGCTGTTGTTGAGTGTTTTCAGAATAAATAATTGTCACAGTTGCTTCTTCTGAATGTTTTTTCAGAACGTTTCTGCAGTTGCTAAACTCTTAGTAAAAAGTAGTCATCCATGAAGTTCATTTTATTAGTTATGCTTGAGTATAAGTATAGCAAGTATACAGTCCATCTACTTGTAGTGTACTAGAAAGTGCACCAAACTAATACTTCTTCTGATTTGAACACTTTTATAAAAGTATTATATAAGGTCATTTTAAGTTTACAAATATATACTTTATATACTTTTGTCAGTGAAATTCCCAAAAAGGACTTCGATAAGGTTTAATAAAAGAAGCTCACCACGAGACGAGGGGTGGTGGTAGCCCAGTGGGTAGGAGACTTGCCTCCAGACCAAGAGGTCATGGGTTCGAATCCTACCTTCAGCAGACCACCACTGGGTCCCTGAGCAAGACCCTTAACTCCAAGTTGCTCCAGGGAGAGAATGCCCCCTGTAGGTAGGGAATGAAAGTCGCTTTGTATAAAAGCGTCTGATAAATGCCATAAATAAGACCTAATGAAAGAATGATTTAATATTATCTTGCAAGCAAGGGAACAACTCTTTTCTCAGACTTGTTCCCTTGCTTGCAAGATAATATTAAATCATTCTTTTATACTTTCAATACGTCTTGTGGTGAGCTATTATCAAACCTTATCGAAGTCCTTTTTGGGAAGTTCACTGACAACTTTCTTTATACTTATCAGTATCAGTCAACTATACTTCACTATACTATTCCTCAATATATAAAATGTAGTATATAAAAAGTAAACTTCAAGTGTACAGCCTCAGTTTTAGTATAAAATAATTATACTCGTAGTACACTAATAAACTACTTTTTGCTGGCATACCATTGTCCCCAGCTGAAAACCCAGTCATGCCCTGCTTGCTGTTTTAGAGAATGAAACATGGAACTGAATCATTTGTGTCCTATATGCAGTGCAATCCATTGCTACAGTCTGTAAAACAAAATGGTCAGATCGTATTCAAAACATAAACTAGAGGTTGTGCACATTGCATTGCATAATATAATGTTACTATCTGCGGCCACCCAGGGTGAGTCCCTGCCTCACACCTGTAGACCCCAGTATAGGCTCCAGTACCCACGACCCTAGGATTTAGTGGTTACCATAAAATAATGAATGATTTTACTACTATGACCATGATCCAAATTGTCAAATTAGGCTGAATTTTAGGCCGAAACTTCTCACAATTGTTTTCCCGAATCAGATTACAAAGTCCGTAACCCCAACTAAGTGGTGACCCGTGGGCTTTGCACTTGAACTGTGTTATACTTTTAACAGTTATGTGGCTTAGCAACAAATTCTGCTGTTATATTGTATTCACAGCTAAAGTGCTTGTATGGTCGTCATTCAGATGGTGTAGGTCTGCACTGAGAATTTCATGGACTTACATCCCCCTCTGCTGTACAAGTTGGGAGTTGCAGAGAGAGTCATCTGTAAAAAACAAAAAAAAAACAGGCTTTTCACTAAACTGTGGAAACTGTGGGTGACTCAACCATGTAAGCAATTCGGTTAATGTAATCAAGAAATAAAACCTCCCTCCTCCGTATATAATCAGGCTTTAGAGCTATAGGGGGAATGTCATCAAATTTATAATAACACAAACACACATATAACAAACATCTCAACTTATGTCTGCTTAATATTTACTCATGTGTGTTCACCTGCCAACGTTAAGAGAACATGTAAAAGAATGTGACAAATGATCAGTCAATCCAAAATGCATTTTTCCTTACACTTTATTTTGTTTTTTTAAAAAATAATTTCCAAATTCTCTGAAACCTGAACCCCAACCATGACCTCCACCAGCTCGTCTATACAATTACAGAAGAAGGCGGCTTTAGTCAATAATATGTACCTCAAATACAGCAATGCATAGAGATCTGGTGAACATCACCAACCCCAGTTCCCAGCAGAGTTCATTTGATTGGGAGGTTTCCTTAAGACCAGAACACTTGCTCTAGTCTGCTTAAGTGCAAAGTTGGAAGCACTGGCATGTTGGAAGCTACTCCAAAGCCCAAGTCAGAGATTAGGAAAAGACTGGCTCTCTGTCTCCTAAATCCTTCCTCCCATCAGTGTGTGCCCGTACTCCATCAGTGTCAGCAGGGAAAGCAGTATGGCGGAGTGACAGCAGTGTGGCATAAGAGAGGTAACCCAGATATTTGAATACTGAAAGATGCAAGAAATTGGGATGATTTTTGGATAATAACCATAGAAAATCCCGACATCTTTGACATAAGCAGGAATCAAATACTATTTATCCAGGACCATGACTATCCAACCAGTTGTGCAAGCTTAAGATCAAGAAGTGAACATTCTTTGTCTGATATGTAGGCTGGTCCAGAACATTTTGGTTGTTAATGAACTGGCTTGTCATGGATATATAGTTCCTGAATCACGTGAGAAGACAGTGGGGAGTATAAATTGGTCTCTGTTGGCAAACACATCAGTGATGTAATATGTTTATGTATGGTCAGAGGAGTAGGCGATAATACTCAGTGCTTTAATCGACCTATTGAAAAGGAAAACTGCTCAGAAACGCTAATCTGGTGGAGCATGAGAAAAATGTTTTCAGCATAATAAACAGCTTGAAGTGTTTGTATGTAAAAGCCTGTACACAGTATAAGGATGAAGGTGCCATGTTGTGTGTTGTATGTATGTGCTGCGCAGTTTAAGACCAAAGCTACAAGTCCCAGTGGATCTGCAAGTCTGAACTGTCCAAAAAGTCTGCTGAAAACACACTGGGAGGCGCATGGGAGCCCAGGGGGGCTAGAACAGTTCCCCCTCCACTGCTTCCTCCACCCATGGATATGTCCAGCCAATCCATGCCATCTAAGGCGGGGTCTTCGAAGTCCAGGCTGGTGGGATGAGGAGAGAAGTTCAGGTCACCGGTGTCCATTGGGGAAGGGGGATGATCCAGAATGCTGGGGGTGCTCAACATCTGGTTGTGGAGATCGTCGATAAGAGTTAGAGGGCCATCAGGCTCCACCCCGAGCAGAGGTGCCCCAGTTGTACTCTCTAAGAAGTCTTCCAGGCGGCCTGTTCCTGAGCAGGGCCGCTCGTGCGTGGCAGGGGGAGAAGCAGGGTCAATGGGAGGGGTGGGAGGAGAAAGGTGCAGTGGGGAGGAGGAAGGGGAGGGGGTTTGAGGATTAGAGTGCAGGTCTGAGAGGGAAGGGTCCGGATTGGCCTTGAATCCAGCTGAAATTTCTGCATCAAATAAAAGGGAAAGAAAGAAACTATTTAACAGCTGTGATGAACACAGTATTGCTACTACCACTTGAAACATTTACTGTCACTGCTTCACTGAAAAATATTAAATATCCACTTTGCTACTGGCCATGTAAATGCAGATTCCCATGCTTATTACTTTTATAATAAAGTAACAAACTACAATTTAATACCATATAATAACACTGGTAACACCGTTTAATAAGAATGTATCATTAACAGTCACTAATCATCAGCGAAGTAGTGTACTTTTACATTAGGCGAGGGCTGTCAGCAACCTGAACAGCAGATTTTTTGTTCTTATATGTTTGGTCATGTCTGTACACTAAGCAGCTAACAGCTTTAAACATGGCTCTGCCAACTAGAATGATCTACGCCCTTCACTATGAATGACATTCAAAATAGGGTTTATTTCATACCTCCACTCTTAATGAGAATGTCAAACAAGTCATCTATGTGCTGATTGTTGGAACCGTTCTCCTGTGGAAAGAACATATCAATACAATTATTTTATATTTTATTTCCTGCATCATCAGGAAAAAAGAAAAAATTCTCTGACATTTAATCACTAGTGAGGAAAAGACAGCTGCAGGTGAACAGAGAGAAGAGGAGGTCATACTTTGAGGTGATGAGGGGGGTGGCATGCCAGTTTTGGAGAAGGAGGGGTAAACAAAGTGTGTCGGTCAAAAGTTGGACACACTTCTCCCTGCAAGAGAGGGAGATCAAAGTAAAGGATACAGGATATGAGACAGAGAAAAGGAAAAGGACGAGATTATTTTCAACAAGTGTATGTAATATGGGAATCAAGCGGGGAAAATGAGATGTGTTATAAGATGAAATGAAACAAAGCTGATTCTGCCAGGACTGGATGATGTACCTTGACAGCAGGGGGTGAACTGGGCTGAATGAGAGGGCTTGCTTCTTCGCTGAGGAAGAACGGCTGGAGATTGGGTGGGGCAGACACCGGATGACTCGACTGTTGAACAACAGGAGTCTCTAAATGCAGTGCTGTTTTCTGCACCTGCGGGAGGGATCAAGTATAATTATATAGTACAATACCTTTAAATTTAACGTGCCACAGTTGGACTTGACTGGTCATTATTAGTAGACAGGAAATGCCTGTTCTCTGCCAAATTAAGAACTGCAATCACAGTTGTGGTTTATTTAATGTTGTATAATAATATGCATCAAAGTGAAATCAAGGGTTTATTCACATACTTTGGGACTGGGCTGTTTGACTGGAGAAGCTTGCTGGGGCTGCTGGGACTGGGTCACAGGTTTAGCCACTTCATGAGCTGACTGACTAGGTAGCTTGACAGGGGTGGACTGTAGCCTCTGATATGAAAAACACAATTCACAAATTCATTCATGACAAGTTCTTATATATATACACTCATACATTCCAATAAATATACAAAACAATACAACATGATTATGTTACCCATGCACCTCACCTGTAGGGTGATGCGCCCGTTGGATTTGTTTTGTGGACATTCACCATTCAAGCTCTCTAAGCTGTTATTAGCAAGTGCAATCAGATAATGGTTGCCATTGCCATCTGTAACAAGGGTAGGTGCTGGGTGAGCTTTCAGAAGATCCAGTGGGAAAGATGTGGTCACCTGAGTGCCAGTTTGTTGGTTTATAAACACTTGTGAGATCTGTGAAACACAGGTGAGAATTAGAGCTCGGAAGACAAAAGAAGGTAAGTATAACTAACAAGATCATGCAAAGCCTCACATGATAATGTACATGTGTGAAAGCACAAATGGATGTTAAGTTTAATCTTCAAAAGCTATTGTTGATAAGTTTTGTACTGTTTACCATTTGACATAACCAGACTGACCTGTTGGGTCTGTAACGGCCGCTCTTTCTGCTGCTGGTGCTTTTGTGGCCTTTGCTGCTTTCTCTGATTGGCATGTAGCTGCTTCTGTTTCTGCTGGCTTTGTTGGATGATTAACCGTTGGAGCTTCTGTTGCTGCAGTAACTGTTGTTGCTGCTGCTGTTGCTGCTGCTGTTTCGTCTGCTCCACCTGCATTTGCTGCTGTTGCTGCTGCTGCACCTGCAGCCGGTGGATCTGTTGCAGTTTGAGCAGCGTCTGCTGAGAGCACTGTGTCTTCCTATGTGGCTGCGGATCTGCCGAAGTCTCCATGTCCTCCTTCACTTCCTCCTTCACTCTCACTGCCTCTCCATCAGGCAAGGGTGCTTTTTCCATCTTGATTGTGGCGTCCGTGCCATCTGTGGATGCTCCACGTTTGCCCTGTTCCAGCTGAGAACGCAAGGTCTCCACCAGCTGCTGTTTCTGCCTCAGCATCCGTGTTAGCTCCTCAATTTGTTTGTCTTTCTCCTGCAGCATCTGGTCTTTGTCCAAAAGAGGCACAGTGAGTCCAAGTGATGGGGCCACCAGGGGCTCCTGAGGCTGAGAATGCGGAGGTGAAACAGGAGTGGGACGGGACAGGCGGCATGAAGACTGCAGTTGCCCTAGAGGCTCTTCTTTAATTGGGGAGGGGTGCTCAGGAGATGGGTGCAGACTGAGCTGTGTGAGAGGCGAGCTCACCTGGCCAGGAAGAGAGAGAATCTTAGCTTTGAAGAAAGAACTGGTACAAAAAATACTAAACTAAAAGTCTTGTGTTTTGGTAAAAAAATTGCTTAAAAATGCCTATTTTTATAGTGTAAATCCTAAATATGCCCTGAAATATGCTCCCAGAACACTCTGTCATTTTAAACTCAGTTTAATGCATTACCCTTAAAGAAAACGTAAAGGTAAACCCGTATCCGAATTTAAATTCCCTGCTGAGATATGCAACTCGGAAGGTCGTGGTACAAAAGTATTTGGACACCAAGGTGTACGGGTATATATACATACACACACATATATAATTGTATAGAAATGTTAAGTTCACCAGCCTTGTTACTGCACTCATTGGTTTATCAGGTCTGCCTATCACCTTTTCATACAGGTGCATGTTGAAGTTTACAACCTGTAGTGCATCTGTTTCTCTGCATCATTTGCACAAGCCCCTTTACACTATGTTAGTTTGTGTATATGTTTGTTCTGCTGGGATTTTTTTAAACACTTACTGATCACTTTATTAGACACATCTAACCTGTTACTCCACTTACAGATGTGAAGTTACTGATGATCACCTGATGCTGCAAGGTTTTAGGCCACAGGCCACTGTGCGCTGGGTATTTTTGGTTGGCAGAATTTCCTCAGCCCAGCAGTGACACTGAGGCATTTAAAAACAGCAGCACTGGTATGTGTGATCCGGTTTGTACAGCACACACGAGCACAATGTCACTGATGTACTGATGATCTATCGCGCAAATAAGACCTTGTGGGGGTTCTGACTTTTGGTGTATGGGATAATGGGGGTGATTGGGCATGCAAAGAAACAGATGAACTGCAATTTGCAATTGTAAACAACAAAGTGCACTTACATGGTGAGTCCAGATGATGAAATGAACAATGTGAAGATATGAGGGACGTTTAAAAAAAAAGTTTCTGCACTTTCATATTTTTGTTGGAAATGGTGAAGGCTGGAAGAGTAATAATTGGGTGTGTCTCAGAGTTTATTGCCATATAGCACCATCTGATCTGCACCTTTTTGGACTGCTTTAAGGGGAAGAAAATTTTGATGTAATGATGATGTGAAAGAATCAGTGGCTTTGCTGATGGCAAAAGTTGGTACAACATTGGAAATCGCAAAGGAAGGTGACTATGTACAAAAGTGATGTAATTTAATGAGCTTAATAAATCAAGTTAAAATTGAGGAAACTTTTTAAATGTCACTAGTATTAGCGGATCATCAGTGTATAAGCTGTAGTTTAAAAACAAAAGGTGAACTGAAAAATATGATTGTGACATGTTGTAAGGTCAGCAGTGAACAACACAAGCATTGTCAAGATTTCTATATATACTTCCTGAGTGGAAAAGAGAACTTACCATTTCTCCAAAAACATCCCCATTACAGCTTGCCTCATCTGCACTCATTCCAGCCAATGAGCGGTCAGATGGTGTAGGAGACACAGGAGGGGAGGAGCTAGTGCTGCTGAAGCGCATGATTTGAGATGGAGCTGCAGTATGGCCTCCGTTAACCATCGCCACCGGCTGATAGGCTGCTGCTTTCACAGCGGCATCTTTAGATTGATGTACAGCAGAGGCAGAGGATTGGGCTGCTGCTTGCTGAGGTGTAGCTATGACCGCTTTCACTATTCCAGACCCTGCTGATGGTCCTGCACCACCATTCTGCTCCTGGTAGTTCTTCAGCCTCTCTATCAGGTCATTCTTAGTCCCAGACACGGTCAAACCCCTCAGTTTCAGCGCCTGCTTTAGCTCAGCAACCTGGTTTAAAAGAAGGTCAATCTTCTGAATACAGACACTAAAACAGGATAGAATAATGTTATTAGAAATATGACTTACTTTGAATTCATCCAAGTTTGCAGGCAATACCCCTGGTTTGGCCCCTCCTGCCTGTGGCTGGCTCTGACGACTAGACCCGTTCTGACTGGATGATGCAGCAGACGTTGTGGAAACTGAGCGTGCAGGGGAGGGGCCAGTGTTGGTGGATGGTTGTTGCTGTTGCTGCTCTGTAGGAAGTCTAAATATATGCATAGAGTATTAAGCTTCATTGTTATTGTGTACATAAATGTTTGCATCAGCTGATCCATTTATTATTGCATTGAAAGTAGGGCTGTACAATATTAGGAAAACGTTGTTGAGTGCTGCGATGGCAGTAGATTTGCTGGTAACATAGCCTCACGATGCTGATTAGTCTATGTAGAAAATAAAAATCAAATGCAATATTTCCATCCAACATGTTTTTTTTTTAAGAATTTACTTAAACAGAGCATTTAATGCCTCCCATAAAACATTTGAACCATTGAACGTTGTTTAAAAAAACTGATTTTTTAATATTTTTTTTAAATCTTAAATACATGTAAACATAATTTAAATCATAGTATTTAGCCAGAAACAAATAACAAAAGGACAATCTATAACAGCATCACAGAAGATGAAGAAACTGTCCAGTGATGTTTTTGCCCTCTTCTCTGTGGCTCTGGGTGAAGAGTTTTGGAAAAAC
>JBBPDE010000107.1:27995613-28016075 GCA_037974605.1 Nannopetersius ansorgii
AGTCGTGGAATTCTTAAGCACTGATGTACGTCGCTCTGGATAAGAGCGTCAGCTAAATGCCGTAAATGTAAATGTGACAATATGGTCTGTATCATGCAGCTCGTGAAGTGTTTGTGATATCTGGATCAATGAAATTGACTGTTTTTGTTCATCGACTGTTTTCTGCCATGCTTCGTTTTGATCAGTCTTCTACTTGTTATCCAATGAGGCATATGTTTTAGTTTGAACCGCTAAAATATTGTTCCCGGTGCCAATCAGGTCAATGGAATATGAGAACTAAGCTGACAGGCTAAAGCTGCACTTGTAGCATGGTCAGCTGTACTGAGTTCCTGGTCTGCTAAAAGCCTGTATGATATGAGTGTACAACAGTCATCTGTGAACTTCACTGCTATAAAGTTCAGCTGTAGCTGTGGTCACACTTCCTCCCTGACACAGATAGGCAGAACAGAGAGCAGTGTGAACAGTGTGGTTCTTCTTGTCTGATGAGCAGAACCCAGAATAAGGAAGTGGAAACAGAGGGGGAAGGAGGACCACCCGATAACACAAGTAGGTCCTTTCACAATGACTGAGCAGTGACACTTGAAGGCCGGATAAAGACTTACACTTACCTATACCCGGACCTTCAGGGGCAAAATCAGCCATGTGACCAAAACAATAGTTATGACACTGACTGCCGTGCATAGCGCAGTGAAGTATAGGGACATATGTGCTACAGGATGAATGTATAAACCAGGTGATTATACGGTGCAATAAAAGGAACATGTATGTTGCAAGCAAGTGCTTTTGTAAACGATGTGAAATTGACTTGAAATTTGAGACTAAGAATGAAAGGTTCGTAATGAACCCCCAAATGGACTAATCAAACAATCTCTTAGACATACAGCTTTACAGCAACAGCAATAGGGCAGTGACAATGTCATTTACTTTGTGTTGCAACACATTTTAAGTGAGGAAACCGCATGATCTCCGTCTCTGTCTTCATATCAGCCAAGACATTTGAATAAGTAGAGCCAAAAATAATCCTTGTCCTCTGTATTTAAATTATTCTAAACATGAAAATATGGTCTTTAATGACCAGTTCTGTTAAGGATTCCTTAACGTTGCACAAGATGACAGATGTTTACATCCAACATTAAGATGCAATGTTGCAACAGCTGCATGATTTGACATCTAGCAAAACAAATAACCATTGCCTGCAAGAAGGTGCGCAGACAGTACCTCAGCGCTTGGAAGAAAGTTGAGAAAGAACTTACGTGGCATAATTCCTTGGCTGACAAGCTCCTCTCGTGTCCTCCTCTGTTGTAGTTTGAGCTGGAGGACTGCATTAGAACAAGAAGAAGAGATGTTAGAGAGCAGAGAATTCTAGCTACACGCTCTACAGTCACATCAGGATGGCAATGCCGCGATTCTTTCTTCGCCTCTTAGGGGCTCCTCCACATATAAAGTCACAGGCTTTGTGTACACGGAGGATGAAGTATGCAGTGCAGAGTGTGTCTTGAGTTAGAAAGAAACTCTTTCTGTTTCTTTCATACCACAGTACATGCTGAGGGGAGGGACTGTGAAATATGGTGGCTATTTGCTGTTACACACTTCCTGTTTCTCCATGCTCAACCGTTTTCTTTCATTTGAAAAAAAAAAAAAAAAAAACACCACATAGAGCAAAAGCAATGGAGAGAGGAGGGTAATGGCCAAAAACAGGAACCTGCATAGTACTGGCACAAGAGAGGGTAGAATTACTCAACAGTGAACAGGGTGGGGTGTGAGGCCAGCCAGCATCACTGAATTTTGTGAAGCGTGTTGTATTGAACAGGAACACATTATGTTTTGTATATAGAAATGTGAATGCATTCAGAGCATTCTAAACAACATAGGACCTTCAGAAATCATTTAGCTGAATGTAAAATATGTACAACCTTCCCCTCACCCCAAAAACAGTCAATCAGCCAGGACATCATTTTATGGCATACTGCTATGGGTGGGCGATAACAATAAGAAACTGATGAAACTGTGAAAAAGAACCACTGGTGCTACCCAAAAACCTAAATAAAAAATGGTTTTACACCCTGCACTTTAATTAACCCAAATTAAACAAGTCTACTTACACTTTGCAATGAAACATGCATGACTGGTGTTTCAACACCTTTAGAGGGTAGTGGTAAGTAATGTTTATTTGAGCTCGTTGAAAATCTCAGCAATTTAAATTTGAGCAGATAAAATGACAATAAATCACATTTCAAAAGGTTGAGATGTGTGTGCATTCTGGTGGGAGACTGCTTGGAAAGAAAATTGCTAATCAAAAAGTAACTAAGTTGCATACAACTGACAAAAAAAGCAAAAAATAAATAAATTAAAAAATCAGCTAAAATAATGTGACAAGACAAATGATAAATGTCACTATCTTGCCCAGCCCTGTATACAGTATTGTAAAAAAATGGACAAAAGTAAATAGCACGACTATTTGACCTTAGCTAAAGTTGATCAGAGGCACATGTGTATGGCTTAGATATTCAGTTTGTCCAATGTAATCATGTGATTCCAAACTTCCATTACGTATTAGCTAAATTAGTGCTGTAGGTTTGGTGCAAAACTAAAATAAGAAACTCTGAACACCAAACATGCCTTGGCTTACTGTCTGTATTCTGGATAAAATCGAGTAGTAGTGGGGTAGCAGTGTAGTGGGGTAGCAACTAAATGCATCCTATCTCTGGTGAGGCTGCCACTCTTGGTGCAACCTATAGCTAGAGTGCACCTGTCACCCTGCAGAAATGACATCATCATGGGCATGGTCAGCTGTTCTGACCTTCATGGGCACTGTGTATGGGGATTAGTGCTGGGCTTTATGGAGCAATAGAACCATTCACTCTCTCCACTGCATATGCACTTGTGCCACACAATGCCAGACATGCCGAAACTCGCCAAAGGACATGTATAGCACAACTGACTGGCACTGATGGGAATTCTATTCCAAGTATGTGAATTCAACCCTCTCACCTCAGTCTGGGCTAAATCATATACAACCCCCTATTCCACTCTCCCTTGTAAAAGTGGATGCTTTTGTAAGTTCCACTGTTACCCTGTGTCATCTAAATTCTTCTCATTCCCATGATAACTGCAGCCTTTAAACACTCAAATACCCCACTCCTCCCTTAAATACTATTTCGGTCCCAAGCTCACCAGAGAGGAAACACAACGCCCCCCACCCCACATCTATCTGAGGAACTGGGTCCGTTACTGTAAATCAAGCAGACACCTGAAACGCAAGCGCTCTCTGCTTATTTTGAGAGATGAGAGAACTAAGAACCGAGTCAATGGAAACCAGAGATTGCTGTACCTCTATATCTACAGCTACTTGTCCTTCGGAGTCAAAAGAAAAGGATCAAGAGCCCAAACTCAAAGTGGCAAACTGGGTTAATCCCTAAGCCTGCCAGTTGGTTAGTTCAATTGAACACATCTCTTGTCCCCAAAGGCACTGAAACAGGAACATCACATAGGTCAGCCTGGCACACTCTCTTGGCTTCACACTCCCACCAACTATCAGGGGCATTACCTAACCTTTAAAGCTTTAAGCTAGATCTAATGTGTTAAGATACCTGACAAGTTCTAACAGACATATTAGTATTTGCCTTGTTCAGCCTATACAACTACAGTTATTAATCTTAAGACTTATTGTCCAGATACATTGTCTATGAAGCTTTCTTGAATGATGTGTCAGTGGATATAAAGAGCCTTGCAGGGGTTAACATATTAGAATGGTAAGTAAATCTGCATGGCCTGTATTTTAATGATCAAATTTCAAGAGTTGTCTTGGGCCCACCTTCCTTGAGGCTATGATAGGCATGTCTGTCATAGTCCAGCCTCATAGGCTGCTTATCTCGAACAGTTCTGGACGGATGATCCTCAAAGGAGGATGCACTGATATGAAGGCAGTGGTTGGTGTCCAGCATGACTGAATCCAGTGTGGAGGATACTGATCCCAGTAGCGTCTCAACTGAGTATAAATGCTAAGAAAACCAATATTCCCGCAGTTCTTCCTGAGGTGATAAAATTGGTCTCATTTGAAGCTGATCACAGACGGAACGTCTCCATAATTGTCAGGTTTGTTCAAAAGGACAGCAATATTTCCTTAATTGAGCTCCTAAGAAGTTCACACAGAGGTTCCACTTCTTCTGTCTGGTCAAAAGGTGTTTCCACCCGCCTCTACTTCCCTTCTTGCTTGAAATCTCTTCTTCTCTTGAAGCCTGGGTAAATGGTCTTTCTCAAAAATGAACACAGAGGCTTCACCCATGAGTTATATCCAGAGAAGCCAGTGAAAAAAGAAGCAGAGAGAATGGGACTGCACAAGCTGTAAGCAAGACAAACATGCACTCACAGCACTAACCCCCTCCCAACATACACTAAGAGGCAGGCAGCGGAAAGGCTGCTGGGTGCCAGTGGCTGCACTGTCTACCTCAGCTGTTGCCACTCGTTCACTCATTACAATCTGCAGACCCTCATACACTTCTCAGCTCCATTACACCAGCCCAAACTAAAACAGCCACTCATATATCACATATACACAAATAACAAGGGCTGCGGCCAAAGCTATTAGTGGCCATTATCAGTGAATAAAAACAGTGTGCATTGAACACACTGACATGAAAAAAACATTCTTAGTCTCAGATACACATGTACGATGTATGTTGAGTGCTTAGGTGGCCTCGGCTATTGGAATTTTGTCAGTTACACTCTAATTGGTTATCTAAATTACTGTTTGTAACATCGTTTTTACCAGTCCTGTGAGAAACAAACTTTTCTTTATCAAGGTAAAGGATAGCCAGTCTCTACACCATCACAATTCACCTATTGAAAGAAAATCATTTTAATTATTGTGGTAGTCAGTAGTGAGTATCTGTGTATTTGCTGATGCATAACATTTCGTTTCATGCAGGGCTGTTTTTGTTTTAACACCAGTTTGACAAGTGCCTAGCCCTTTACTGATTTACAGGACTACAGCATTAACAAACTCGTGTCATGAAGTTCACAAAAATAATGGGAATATCTCTTGACCTTTCTGACCCTTCTGGGAGAAAGACACAGGGGGGACATTTCCAAGTATACAAATATACCCCTGCCTCAATCCTCCAAGTGGCTCTTGCAGAATTCTGGCAAGGTCAACCCCAGCCCCCCTCTTGGGTCCTCTCCCAGTTTAAAATAGTAAGGCCAGCTGGCCAAAAGGCTCTACATTCAGCTCAGTATCACCTGTGCAGGCAATGGATAGAATTACCCTACATTTGCCTGGACTAGGACATCCACAATTATGATGACACACACATTTGCAGACATTTCAGAGTGACGGTGAGGTTGAGGAACACATAATTCATTTTTCTTCACAGAAAGGAGTAGTTCTGTATGCTCTCAGAACAACTCTGAGGTGATTTCCAGTTAAACATGAACTGAAACTGAGCAAAACCAATTTGCTTAAAAGTGACTTGATATATCATTTATAGATATATCGCTGTATGAATTACAGGGAAGATAACAGAAGTCACGATAAAAAGGAAAAAAAGCATGTAAATGCATGTTCCTTGCTGTCATTAGCAACAGCTGATGTTAGTCCAGCAGAACACAGGTGTTATTATTTTCTGTGGATTCTCAAGGAGAGACTGCTTTTGGGGTTGGGTGGCCTTACATTTGTTACAGTATCATTTTAATATTACACGGTCATGGATTATATGAAATTTCCACCGGCCCTAAAATATTTGTAATGCTGCTGTCATTGAGTAGCAGGACTCTGAGGCGTTGGATGTGAGACTGACCTCACAGGAAGTCTAATGTAGTCTATAATCAGTCCACATCTACCCACAGGCATAGACACCACCTTCATCAAACAGAGCACTACCGAGAAAAGAGTCCAAAGTCCATCAGCCCAAGACATAAGAACTATGAAATGACAGACAGTAAGTACATATGTACCTCATCATTAGTAATGCAGCACATGTGTTATGGCTCCAACAGTCATTACTGGTCTATTGTTTAGGAAGTTACAAAGTTAACATGGTGGGGTGATATTGTTAATCTGCATTAACACATTTGCAAATAAAACATCAGAAAGGTCAACTACAACTGCCTGATAAATAATGCCACTAGAAAAAGCAACTAAAAGCATGCAGAAAAACATTATAGAAAACTTAAAAATTTATTCTGAGCTTACTTACACAATGTTTTGTCTTGTCTGTTATTCATGAAGTTGTTATTGAGCAACTGCAATTATCACAAACTCAAGGCTCATTTATATGCAATAAAGGTTCAGCTGCATGCATCGGGTGCAACTCTCAATAACAATAACATGAATGTGTCTGGTAAAGGGTTTGTCATGGGATTTAAACAGGACTACAGGAAAATAGGTCATTAATTCCAGAACTGCTAGTCTAATGCATTGAAACTACAGAGGTTGCAGGTTAAACGATAATTAAAATCTCTGATTTTCTTGGAAACCACTTAAATACCACACTGAATAAAACTAGCCTAAGTCATAAAACTCACCATGATGACATTCCTCCCTATTCTCCTGCACAAGCCTGTCAGGCCTTCCTGCCCCAGACTCACTCTGTACTATACTCAGGAAGGAAGAGAGTTCATCACCTATTACATACCACTGGGAATCTGAGGTAGATAACACATTCAAACACCATGTTTTTCTCATGCCTATACAGTTTAGGAGGTGCACAAGGCAAAGTTCTAACAATGGAGTAGAAAACATGTCATTACAATTTTTCATTATATGACTTTCTGGCCATTTTTGAATCAAAAATCTCTTCTCTGGTAGTTTTTTCTACTTTCTCTTACTTACATTTGTCACGGTCCGGCCAGTGTCCGGTGAGGGCCACTGCTTTTCGGTTGTTTTTCTGTTCTGTTCTGCTCATGTTTTGGGGTCTTTTATTTTGACGTTCTTGTCTGTTTGGTTCTGTTGTCACGTGTCTTGGTTCCATCTGTTTTCTGTTCATGTGTCACGTGTTTCTTAAGTTCCACCTGGCTTGTGTTTTGCCCCTGATCATGCTCAGTATTTAAGTTCTGTTTGTGTTGCCTCAGTGGTCGGTCAATCGCCTCATTTTGTCGCCTCAAGAAAAACATGGTGTTTGAATGTGTTATCTACCTCATGTGTGTTTTTCCATGTTCTTGTTTTTTGTTTTTCTGTTTTTGTTAAATAAAAGCAACAGCATGGATGCCTGCCTGCCTCCTGCCTGTTTCATCAGAGGTAAATCACAGAAGCGGATTAACCCCGTCTTCCGTGACAACATTATTCAACATTAAACAGACTATACATTCATATTAATATCTCTCACCACCATGGCTCTTCTTAAATTCTACTCTCATGCCAAATAATGCATTGGTACAATACAGTGTATGAGTTGAGCTAAATCACATCACCGCAGAAGTTTTGCACAAGAGAATGGGATCAGACTGCAAACATGTCCACCCAGCGTGCATCTTATTATTCCTTTGAGAGGAGATTAAAGTAAAAGAGAAGACAGAAAGAGGAAGATGAAATTTGATCTCGTTGCTTGCGTGAGGTAATGTGAGGCACTAGAAGAAAGAGGCTATGGTGTATTCTGCAAATTGGATTTTAGGAGGATGTTCACATCTAGGCTTGCTGTTTAAGTCATAGCAGATTACATAACAGCCAGCTGAAATCATTTTAATCTGCACCCCTCAACCTCCTGCCCTACTTCTAAGCTCCAGCAAAGCCTGTCTGCAGTAATGAGAGTCTGGGTTTCAGGGTTATAAAACCTATAAAACCTATAAAAGTTTTGCATAAAGATTTTCTTAAAAACCTGATTAACTGCACAACTGCATTATTAGCATTTCTAGCTGTGGTGAAACAAGTCTCGACCTTACCTCGATTATCTGTTCAGGAAAGAGGCTGAGGTATGTCAAACTGATCCCTATCTCTTCACTTTCAGCACATGTTGTTCAGCAACGACGAACCAGCAGTGGCAATCCTACACAACAGGCAAGTTTGGCATTCCTGAGCTGATAAGTGGTCCTCTAAATCTGTGGTGGCTGTCACTTTTTCCATTTTTAATTAACAGGTTAATAATTAGTGGCGATGGCTCTCATTACTCAACAAGACTAGGTAACTCTCTTATAAAACTGTGCTATCATCATAAATAAACTATTACTATTCATATTTTTAATACATTTGAAACTTTTATTCAACATCACACAATAAAACAAATGTAAACCAACTTCAGCTCTTTGTAACGAAACACATGAATCAGTGTTCTTTAAGACAATATTATGATACGGTCAGAAAAGCACACATTGTGACTTTAACACACCAATGATACATATTTTTGTATGTATTTTGTATGAACCTCAAAACAAAGTTAGCTATGAGGGTCCCAGTCAAAATGGTCTCACAATTAGTCCATCTGAACTGCCCTCAACAATGTACAAGAAAGAGTGCTGTAAGAACATCTGGCTGATGAAGCACTTTCTATAGCTCAGGGACACGATTGCCTCACTGACTTTGGCTCCCCTAACCAAAAAAAATAAATCAAGCAAGTCAAAGCTGCACTGATGCAAGTTCATACAAACCAAACACTTTGTTTTGGAGGTCTGTCTGAGCATGCATTTGCGTGCCTGTTGTCAACAGGGAAACTATGAGTTGTGGGTGCACATTTCTGACTGTATTTTGTAATCTTCGGGGGGAAATATTAAAGCTAAACTGTTAATGGTTAAGAAAAGAACCATTTCTCTTCTGGTAAGTGACCTGCATACATGCATGGGTTGTTGTTGCTGGCTGGGGAATTAAGCCCAGCTGTGCATGTTCTCTACTCAGTATAGACCAGAAGGGTTCTGCTGCCTTGCCTTTCTTTCTCCCGTTCTCCTACAACATCCATCCCACTCTGTTTTGGGCCTGTGTAAACGTGCTGGAGCTGGAACTGGCATCCATCCCACACTGTTACATAACAGAAAACCATGGAGCAGCTCAGAGACAGAGCAGTAAGGCTGCTGCCGTCTCCCTGTAGCAGCAGCACTAATGCGATCTACCCTTCACAACACAAACAACCACGCTTCTCTGCATTCTAGCATCCTTAATGCCACCAGTGCTTTAGTATCTCCATAGAGAAAAACACAACAGAGGCAGATTTTGAAATATTTGAACATTTGTGCCGTAGTACTGCATTGCCCCAGCTGTGCGAGATGTTGCTGGATGAATCACGTCTGCACTGATTTTCTGATGCCAGCTGTCTCAAGACATGATTTACACAGAAATTGTGTTTAGAGCTACATTGTGTTTAGAGCGAGTCATAATATCTGTCCAACGTTCATGAAATGTATTTGAAAATCAATACGAAAGCAACATTATAACTGACAGTTATCGGTAACAGTTACTGGCCCGCCTATTGCATGGGAAGTACTTAAAAGCACTCTAAACAAATCTAATCAAATGTAGAGCAGGCCTTTTACCCAACTCCAGTGACAGTACACTGACACATAACTTTAGTCCAGAACATGACTCACCGGGACAGAACCGTTTAAAGGCCTAAGAAAGAACAAGGTGGAACAAGATCAGAACACATGAAGGAACCACAAAAGCTCTCCAGTAATCCGTCTTGGCTGGGTGCCATTTTCCGGCTGGTCCGACCTGCTGATTTGACCAGTTCAGGTCTCACATTCTGCACTGATGTCAGTGTGTGGACTGATTCTTGGTCTCTAGTGGTTAAGGCTCCACTCCCAGTCCCCAGGGAGTTTAGAGAAAGAGACAGACAGAACTTGTCCAATCCATCATTCCAAACCCCGCCCCTCCCAGCTGGAAACAAGTCCAGGTACAGCATCATTTTGTAAAGCATCATTTTGTCATTTTGTAAACTTACTGAACTAAATGCTTTAAAGACAAAAACATTTTTACTAAAATGTGCTGGAACAAAATTCAGCCACCACTTATGACTGCATTTAAAATCACCGTTCCAAAATTTCCCTTCCCTACAACTTTTGACCTGCTGCGGTACTGCTTTTGACTGTAGCGGTCTTGGGAAACCTCAATGCAAACAGGGCAGTAAAACCTGTACGCGACTTCTAAAAACAATGAGCCCAGCCATTAAACAATAACCCTGTTACCTCAATCACAGTCACCACACCCTCAATCAACCTCCTGAGAAGTGGCTCTATTCAGTTCCACAAACTGCATACAGCGAAAAGTAAGGACTGTACCTGAGTATATGGCCATATCCTTCCCTCTCCAGAAGGAAAGAAAAATCTTATCAAGTTCTTAGTATTTTGAAGCTAAGGCAAAAAGGAAACAAAATGCAAGTGAAAGAATAGAAAGACTGTGACAAACAAATGACAAAAATGCCAAAAAGTCTAGTGTGTTACAAGAAAAACCCAACAGTCTATGTGCCTCTTACCTTCCCTTTGACTGCATCCAAGCTCTACTGCGTTGGCGTGTGTGAGCACGCCCAGCTTAAGTGGGTGTGTGTCAGTGCAAGAATCTGAACATTCTACGAGGCAGTTTCTTCCTTCTTATTCCGTGTACTGTCCACCTTACAGTTTGAGAAAAACTGGCAGCTCCTTGAAAAGTGCCCTTATTTTCCCGCTCCTTGAAAAGTGCCCTTATTTTCCCAAAAAAGGGGTGGAGGCCATTCTGGTCAGAAGTCGAGTCCCACCCTCTGCCTTTAGTCAGTCTTTAAGAAGTCTGAGCACAGACGGCAAGAAAAACCTGCATTCAAGATCACCTTTGGCCCCTGAAACCCTCCCACCCATTCTCTCACTGAGTGGTTTCTACTCAGCCCCCTTTCCTTCTATATACAATATTACGCAATCTAATCTTTAGGAAAACTCCCCTGTTTTGTTCCTCTCATGCTCCCCTTACCTCATCCTGCCTTTTCCCATACCTCCTCCTAACAATTCTGGCAAAGCTGTTTCTAATGCACTTCTACACTTTACTAACATTAATGAAAAACCATCTTTATCGCCCTTCTTCATGGTGTCCAGCCTTCACATAATGCTTAACATACTGTGGCTGCATTCTTAGTACATTGGGTTTTGTTTTTACAATACTGATCTCAGTATGCAACAATATGTTACAATATGCATATTAAAGTACAATACAACCACTGTTTTTGTGCTGTGTGGGTTATTAGCATCTTAAACCAATCAGTTCTACTTGACTGTGTCTGTGTGACTTCTGAAGTATGTTCTTTTGGCCAAAATAATGCAAACCAGTGTTCAACCATGTCCTATTAATGATTCACTAATACATTCCAATATATTCCAGGAAACTGCAACTGCAATAAGCACCAATATAACTGCACTACGAGTATTTTGTCCATATCCACAATCCATGCCTCAATCCACTAACAAATACATCCACCAACCACAGTGACCACATTTGCAATAAATATCAACATATCATTCAGCAGTACGCAAACTTTCTAATATCACACGCATACAAAGGTCTGCAAAAGAAAGAATACAGTCTGCAGTTCATTTTTTTAAACATAATTGACAAAAGCCTCAGGCATCAAGTCTTATGTCAGAGTGTCTCTGGAGTTACAGGGTAGGGGGGTTCTGCAATAACATGTCTTCTACAATGAAAAAACCCTTCAGGGGTAGAAGTGTGAAAGAAAAGAAGAGGTGGCTGCAGGCCAGGGGCTGTGAGAGGGGAGCCGCCCCCCAACAGGTAAGAACTACTCTGGAATTGTAATTTATTCCCAGCATGGTCACCACTCCCAAACTCCACAAATAGTATAAATTCCAGATCCTGCATTTCTATAGCAGGAAATTCAGTACACTGGCTCCAAAAAAACTCAAATAATTGAACATTCTAAATGTCAATAGCTGTAACAAAACATGTGCATTTTTTCAAAAAAGGAATATAAAATACATTTAGAACAGCATATTTCTTAACATTTTATTACTGCACTGACTTAAGCTCTAAAAACCATTCTTAAATAATGCTAAATGTCTTACCATGTCTTAAGCTTGCCCATTGTCACGGCTCAGCCACTGTTTTGATTTTGGTTTTGGGACTTTTATTTTGGTGTTTTGTGCATGTTGTGTCTGGTTTCACGTTTTCACCTGTGTTGTGTTTAGTTTATTGATTATGTTGTCTATTTAAGTTCAGTGTTGTGGGACCTCACTATCGGTACATCGCCTCACACGCCTCATTTAGATACTCTGTGTTTTCATGTTCTGGCCCTTGAGCCAGGTTTCCTTTGTTCCTGTGTTGTCACGTTTATGTTTAATAAAGAGCCTGAATTCATGGATGCCTGCCCGCCTGCCTGATTTCCCCGAGGTAAATAACGGAAGCGGGTTAACCCCCGCCTCCGTGACACCCATAATCCCGAACTACTGTACAAGAGTTAAAATTAAATGGTATAATAATATGTTGACTAATTTTGTAGCTTTTTAGGCTGATGTATCTTTTACCCAGTGTAACAGCTAACTGAGCCAGTATGTTATTTCACGAACCAAGCCGTATGAGAATAAGCTTCCAGAATGAGCTGAAGGTAAGTTTACAAAAAGAGTTAAGCTTTTTTTTAAGCCATTCAAAGCTAATTAAACAGTATGTGCTAACTAATGTAGTTCATACAATGAAAGCACAAGCAACTCCTCCAGGATCAATAAAGTTTCCTGATTTTTATCAATATTTAATTCTTTTTCAAAGTAGCTGCTAAATACCTCTCATACAGAGAACCAATATGGCTTATATTATTCCAGTGACTATTGATTGAGAAAATGCTTTCAGACTTATTTCTTTTTGAGTTTTCAACTCTAGTTTTTCTTTTTCTTTTATTAACCTGCCCCCAAAAAACTGTTTGGCTCTTTGGGTGAAGCCACTGTCTCGTTTAGGTTAGACTTGTGAAAAAAAAAAACACAGCCAACCATTTTTATAAAAAATTTTTTTAGAATTGTGTTGATCAGTGGTATTTCTGTATTTACATATTTTCACAGTGCCAGTAAAAATAGACTGCGACTGGTAAAGAAATGGGCTGTGCAGATATGTGCATAGTGCAATATGGATTCCCATGAAGATTTAATGGAGATAGCATGCTGGGTTATTTTCTTACTATTCCTTGACAAAACATTATGTAAGAGGAAATGCTGAATCCAAGACGTATACATAAAAGCAGACGTGTGGTCTTTTCATGGAGGATGTTATTTTTTTCAAAAGCAACATCAGCACAATCTATTCCTGCTCTCAGAGGACAGCAGACAATAGATCAATAATGGATACAGCAAGCGTCACTAGCGAACAGAGTCATAATGGAAATTGTAGGAGGAAGGAAAAGGAGAACAGATAGAGAAGCTATGCACAAAAGAAACATTTCAAAGGGGTGTGTTACAGAGGTGTAAATGCGATTTGACGTTGTGCTGTATCGGTATAAAAAACTGGCAACAAAGCTGCATCGATTTTTAAATGGTCTATAATCGATTCCAGTAATAAACAATGAACATTTGTTTTTATGTAAATATAAAAAAACAATGCTTCATATACTATATTTTTTTACTTTATTCTACTACTGTGTTTTCCAGTTCCATTTATTACAATTATATTACAGTTATTCAGTGTGTTTTATAAATGATTCAATGCAAACATGATCAAATTAAAAGGAAATTTGTTTCCTATACAATCGTAAACAACATTGAATGCTTGTGAGGTCAGGAATTTACACCCCTAATACATTATCAACTCACCATTCTTCCTCTCACTCAGGGGCAGAAGGCTGGGCATAGACTGCAGAGAGAGCTCCTTCAGCTCGCTGGTGACCGCCTCGCTCTGAGGGCTGGAAGCGGAGCCTGAGGCCGCGGCAGACACCATGCTGCCAGGGCTCAGCTCCTCCCCAGCCTGGGCCTCGGAGGCTGCCAGCGTGACACGTGGGTGATGACAGTCAGACCTGCAACAGGTCATGAACAGAGGTGAGTTTGAATCAGACATTGTGTTATGCTGCTGACAGAGCCAATGAGAGGATAAAGCGTCTTGACATTTTGCACAAGTGAGATGTCAAAGAACAGAGACATCATTCAGTGCCTGTTCTTTAATGATGCTTCCCCCAGAAGTAGCCCAGTCAATGAACAGGAGACTCATTTGATCGATCATTTCCACCAAAGCCAAGAGCATGTCGACCAAATGTTGTCCAGCTAACAAATCCAAACCCAACAGAGAGTAGGTGGGATAGCCTTCAGTCACACTGTTATAGAACGTTCTCCCTCATTCACACTGTTCTAGCATGTTTCCCCTATTCACACTAGCTCCATTGGTTTTGCAGTTCTTATTCTAGAGCAGCATAAAGACAACCGCCAACATTTTGATGCCTCTTGCAGAACATGGGTTCAGTGTGACTGTGTCATGACACCTTAAATTTCAGTCTGTCACACATCAAACACTGCCAGCATCAAACATACAGGAGGGGGTTCTACTGCAGAATATCTGTGCTCACTGTGCCCTGGTCCATTAACCCAAATCCATGGCTCTTAGTTTAATTTAATCACTTGCTCATCATGTTACTGTGAGTGCTCTGATATGTTTTATAAAACATGTACAGACTCAAAGCTCTGTAGATGGCACACACCATGGAGAAAGATGGAGAAAGATGGAGCAAACAGCAAGTTCAGACATGTTTTATGATGAGTAGCGGCCCTTGTGCAATACCAACAACTCTGAGAACACCCACACACCCCAATCAGGTAGAAAGGTTGAGGTTCTTTTCCAGCAGTCAGAAAAAATCAAATGGAGACTCGTTTCCTCATCCTCATGCCTTGCTGCGACAAGTTTCCCTAAAGGGTATGTTTTTCAGTTGTTGTATGAGACACAAATAATTCTTTCAGCCAATTTATATTATCTGTTGAGAATACCAGGAGGTAATGCCTCAAAACAAAGCACAGTCCACACTGAGAATGGCCCTAGGCTGGTCAAGAACAAAACGAAACACACATTAGGATTCAAACACTATACCACTGTAATTATACTATAAAAACAGGAGTTGCATATTGACTAAGATACAGCTGAAGGCCATTAATGCTGTATGTCAATAATCACGATATTACGAGAACAAGACACAGACAAGTGTTCACTTGTAATCTGTCTATTAGTCAGACCTTCGGTGTGTCTGAAACCGCGCACTACGGTCAGTGCACTGAGATGTAGTGCGTAGTGCGCACTGCCTTCTGTAGTGCGCACTGCCGGGGATAAGTGCTGTCCGAAATGGAACACTAACGTTTTGCACTTAAGCGGAAATGACGGACTAACATTTGCTGGTGATTCTTCAGCAGCCAAAATATCTGCCGGTTTTCCAGCAGTGTAGGTCAGTAAAATAATTTTATTAACGTTACTTACATTTATACAAACCAGCTGCCTCCGCTCTGGCTTATATTTCACTGTTTGCCGACATTATCCAACTCGAAAACATGTTGAAAGTCCCGCCCCCTCCGCTACGTGGTCAAAATGGCGCCCGTTTAGTGCGAGTAGTTTGCATCGTTTTGCACTGCATTTTCTGGCCGATTTCAGTGCACCATCCGGGTACTTTCAGTGCACTGAATTTAGCTTGGCTGTCCGTGTGAACGCACTACGCACTAAAAATCGCGCACTAAAAGTGCGTAGTGCGCGGTTTCGGACACACCCCTTGAGTTGACAAAATTCAACCCCATGTCATTAGATAATACCTCCATATTACAGACCAAAGAGTTTCAAAACAAGACAGAATTAAAAGCTAGCAGGGAACAAATCAGTGCACTGGATTCATTTTTAAACTCCAAACACTGCAGGTAAAATGAGTCACGTCTAAGCTCTGGCCTCCTGGCCTTGATAGCCACATATGCACGAATGTGCATGGCTTGGCATAACACATCTCAAATTTCAAGGAAGCAAGATGTCTAGAAGGAACAGCCTTCAGTAAATCCCCAGTGATCCTTTGAAAAGAAACAACCACAAGAACACAACAGATTTTGCCTCCTGTTGTCCTGTCTCAAGTCTGACAATCTCCAAGATATAGTTACAAATATACAGCATTCAGAAATACTACCCACATTCAGTTGCTTTAGAAATAAACATAGAAAACAGGAGAAAGATATGCAATTGGCATACATTCTGACAACACCCTATAGCACTGGGTGGATCTCTGAGGTTGTGAATGTTCTGCCAGTCTCAAATAGAAGATTCTTAACTGTCCTCTGAGCAGAGCAATTCAAAGATCCTGTTAAACATGGGTAATAAAACAAAGCCCGATGTCTTTTCCTAACAAAAGTCTACTACAAATAACAAGATATCAACAAATCTTTTGGTCATTTGAGAGTGTCTACTGACAATATTTTTATTCAATGGATTCATTTGACTCAATTTTTTAGCTTATATAAGCTATATACAGATATAAGCTCAGTGAATTCACTGCTTTTATTTGTAATGAATAATTTTGTAATAGGGATACAACAAATGTAACAGCTTGTCAATTGTGTCTAACATGTACCAAGTACAAATTCTCTCTAAAACACTTCCCTGTTTCACTAATGGGTGGAGATCAATTGCTGTAGACTGAATAGAAAATGAATTTGTTTTCATGGAATCACGGCATTAAAACAATGAATTCAAAACAGTTTTTGCAGCCGAGTTTCTATACATAGAACACACTTTTCTCAGAGGTGGTGGTTGTATGTAATGTTTACGTACTACATCATACTCTTAATTTAAAAAGGCGAAACGAATTTGGTTTTGCATGGTACGTACTTTAAATACTCATCATGAAATGTGCATGAGTTTTCCTGTGGAAGGAAAGGCAGTGTTCAGACATGTAGTATGAAGTCTAACTACAATGTAAAGGGGAAGGACACATTCCTCATTTTTCAGGCCCACACCTGTCTGTAAAGATCACCTACAAACACAATGTCTGAGAAGCATGTCCTGAGAAGCAAGGGTGCTGAATAGTAAAGTTCTTTTCTGTCCCTGTGAGCTTTAATATGGGCTACATTAGCAAAAATGCTGGCCAAAGTGTGTTTCTGAACAGTGTCAGCACAGTGGGTGTTAAATCTCACCCACAGGGCTCAGTTTAAAATGACACATCTTGTTTGAAATGAGTAATCTAATATGAAACAAAAAACAATGCCTCTAGAACCCTATACACTTTCACACACTAATAATAATAGTCTTGGTTGAGAAGGGTCTTAGTTTCACACTTAATTTTGTCTACTGAAAATACAGTAGCAGGACAAGACCTACCCAAAACGAAAACTCTAGAAACCATCAATACATCTTTCTTATTAAGATCAGATGTGGATGGTAAAGATAACATATTAATGTTAGATCATACAATAAGACACACAAAAAAGCCAGATCTCTTAAAGACATTTGGGCACATGACAGCTAACATCCAAAACACACCACAAAAACCCTAGAAACACTGAATGCATCTTTCTGATGAGGGCAGGGTGTGGACTGCATTGTCAGCTCATACAATAAGAGACAAAACAACAACATTTAACAACATTTGGGCACATGACATCTATCATCTAAAACACAACAACACAAAAGAAACTTCTAGAAACAATGTATACATATTTCTGATGAAGACGAGATGTGGATGGTATTAATGTAAGACCACATATTAAACACAAAATAAAGCCAGATCTCTTAACAATATTTGGGAATCTGATATCTAACAACAAAACACAACAATTCTAGAAAAAAATGAATGCATCTTCCTGATGAGGGCTGGATATGGAGGGTAAAGAAATTGTATTAACATCAGATAATTAAACGTACACATGATATCTAACGAAAACACAACACAAAAAAACTCCAGAAACTCTGACTGTATCTTCTTCATGAGTACTGGATGTGGAATGTATTACGGTCAGTTCATCCAATAAATATACAAAAGACAGCAAGATCTCTTAAATGCATTTGGGGATATGACTTCTAACATCTAAAACACAGCAACACAAAAAAACCTCTAGAAAAAATCACTGCATCTTACTGATGTGGACTGGATTGCGGAGCGCAAAGGAATTGTATTAATGTCAAGTCATACGATAATAGACACAAAAGAAAGTCAGATCTCTTTTAGGCATTTGGGCATACGACATCTAACAACTAAAATTAATATGAGAAACGGGTTATGCAAGCAGTTCACTCCAGAAATGTGATTTTTTTTCTTCTACTGTCCAGACTCCCCTCCATAAGCTAGCTAGCTAGCCATGCAGCAAAACACTAACTCTACATCTGTTGACTGTGAGTAGGTGTGTCTCAGTACTGATTTCAGTTCAGAAATGCTTACTGTTTTGTCGTTAGGCGTCATTAAGGCCTGTGGGTGTGTTGTGGGCTCGACACAGACAGAAAACAGTTTTTTTTAAAGCAGCAACAGTTTGCAAATAACAGAGCTAGGAGAGCTAAGCTTGTTAGATTAACTGTCATGGCATGGCGACACGACAGGAAGTGCGGGGTAAAACAAAGGTTTTTTCGGTGTGGCGTTTAGAGCTCATAAATACAACTACGGGGAAATAAACATACCTAGAGACGTCCCGCACTGGTTATAAACGCGAGGAGAAGGATTAAAAGTGGACTCTAAATGGGTGCAGTGCAGCTCTCCTCTCTCCAACGACACTGCAGTACTCCAGACCCAGCTAACCTCTCTCCACCCAGCTAACTCTCTAGATTAAACATCAAACCGCACCTGTTAGGCATGACCGGCATGTCTAAAAACACTTACCGAGTCGAGGGGACCTAAATGTGGCAACGACCTGGATTCTGAAACTCGACATTTATTCAGAAAGCGTGAGGAGACCTGGTTCAGCCCGTGCCGAGTATCTCCGCAGCGAGAGAGAGCGGGGGAAGCCCACTGCTTCCGGGTGACCCCACTCTGCCTTCTTTTCATTTTCCATCAGTTAAACAAAACAGAAAAGAGAAACAGAAACCCTTAACCCCAACAGAACACTGTTATTACACTATTATTACTGTAAAAAAGTAAAAGTCATGTATCATGTAAAATTTTAATTACACTAAGAAACGCACATTATACATCATTTATAATGCATTTTAATCACACGCTATATTTTATCTCGTAGCATTATTAGTTTGTTTTATTTGCAGTTATAACATTATAACACACTTTTTACTAGCAATAACGTAACAGTTCGTGGAGAAAGCTCTGTGGCAGCAGCAATGCACACTGTCAGAGATGCTTAAGATTTTCAGGCTCATCTTCCCGACTTAAACAAACATGAAAGTGGGATGGGACACGTTTATTTGTGGGTTACAGTGAAGAAAACACACTTGGAAGGTACGGCCCTTCGCTCTTTTCTATTCAGTTCAGCATTACAGCAGGAGATGTGTTTTGCTGACAGCTTCTTTCAGCCGCCTGACAGCTGTTCGGTGTCCTCTCACCTCAGTCTGGTCATGATGAACGTCTTGCTCCACCTGCTGGTATTCTAATAGCAGCAAGAACAGGATTTAAATAAATGAGGTACTTCACCAAGCCTGAGGATTTGTATCTGTACACCTGTAGCAGAAGTACTAACCCCATTATCTAGGGAACTCCTATTTAGAACACATTTGTTTGACATTGGTTCATGTTTACAAAGACAATTGGATTTTTTAATGGTTTATTGAGGCACTTACACAAGTCAAATATGAGTAGTAACCACATTCGCAATCTGTAGTGAACTGTAAACGTTTTAAGGGTTATACATTCAGACAGTAAATGTCCCCCATACTGTCTTACTGGAGATACAACTACGAAAATATTGACTATTAATTCGTCTTTGATAGATATAAAATGATGAACAGACCAAGTACAAAATCTTTGTTTGCAACGCTAAACAATTTGACGACGCAAAAAGAAAGCTCCTCTAAAATAAGGCCTCCTCCTGACCACAGATAGTCGAACAGGTAAATATACAGATGTAAAATCCCACGACCATCTTATTACCAAGTTGTTCCACAAGCTACTAGAACGAGTAGGCACTACGTAAAAGCTATCAGAAATATAAACAATTAAGTTTGAAATGTTGTTACTTCAATTTGTCGACTCCAAGAGCATGTCTGGGCGGTTTAGACGGTGACACCATGACACATATTTATCTCTCTGTGTTTCCTCTTCCTTGCTCTGTAAGTTCCTCTATCCTGCTCCGTCATGTTTGGTGACCGTTTCCCATGGGCAGATGATCTCCTTCACTCCTCTCGCTGCACCAGGACTCTCTTCATCCTCATCCTCAGAATCAATAGGGTAGATACGACACTCAGGAGGGATGTCCACCTTGATCTGGAAAAAACTGGTGGAGAAAAACACAGTTCTCAAGATGATTTTCTGATGGTACAAAATGAACCCCATCAAAATCAAATACATAAAGCCCTCAACACTGCAAAAATGTTAATGTTAACAAGCCAATAAATCTGTTAAACTGACTTATCCCTCCTATTCTCCTCAAATTTACTAACACTTTTCACCCTCAGGGGTCAGTTTGACTCCAGGGATATTTGCCTCCAGAAA
>JBBPDE010000107.1:28107838-28121802 GCA_037974605.1 Nannopetersius ansorgii
AATTGATCACGTTTACTCCTTTGAATTTTGTCCCTTTTAGTATTGTATACTGTAGTACAGTGCATTGTATGCTGTTTACTCTACAGTGAACAAATTGTATGGCCCAAAACATTGAGATTAAAAATTTGCTTCTCCCTGAGAGCTATATGTTTTGAACAATGTGTTTTTTGTTTTTAGTTCTATAGTTTACTGACTGCTTGATAGTGTACATCATTTTGATCACTTTGTTTATGATTTGGGTGCAGTGCTTGATTTTGAACACAGGTTAAACTGTTTTTAGGTGAAAGTTTCATTTTGCAAGAGGAGTCAGATGTTTTGTAAATAGTGCTTGAAGATGAGGCTTTGCATTTAGTGGTTTCAGAAAATGGAGTAAGGTTTCAGAAGTTGTGTTTTAGCAATTGAGAAAAGCTGTAATAGGGTGGTTTTAGCTTTAAAATTAAGTTTTTAACCAACAAGAAGTCAAGTTCTGTCATGTTAAAATATTTTTTTATTTGAATGTAAGATGAAACAAAATTCATGGCTTTTCCTGTTTCACTATAAAAGAAGGAATTTTTATTTGAATTAATTACTGTTTACTAGTAAGATAAAAATTCAGTTTAAAAGATCATAGTTTATCCTAAGATTTAATGATTTTGTGTTGTTGCACCCATTGAAGTGAATTGCCATTAATTCCTATTTGGTAGAGCTGAAACATTGCATACTAACTTTTGGTAGTTTATAATTGTACTTGGCAAAATATTTCTTAGTATATACAAAAATGTGTCTATGTATGTATGTGTATAAACACTACCAGTCAAAAGTTTGTTTCCTACATTGTACATTAATATTGAAAACACAAAAAAGGAACATGTGAAATTATGCAGTAAACAAAAAAAAGTTTAAACAAACCAGACTTTGTTTTGTAGTTAGGTAATTGTGATTTCTTTTTACTTAGTTAGGTCGTTCTTGCCATAATACGGAGTAGAACTGTAGTTGAATATGACTGCCAAATGTGTACCAACCCTACCATTGTTGATGGCAAGAAATTACTCTAGTTAACTCTTGACGGAAAACAAATGTTATTAAACCTATTCCAGGTGGATACGTCATAAATCTGACTGAGAAAATGTCAAGATTGTGCAAAGCTGTCATCAGAGCAATATGTGATGTTTTCAATATTAATCTACAATGTAACCAATAGTTAAAAAGGCAATAAAGTTTTCTGATTCTGATTATTTACCTTTACATTTTCTTTATGGGTAATGCACTAAACTGAGTTTTAAATGAAATTAAAGTGTTCTGTGCGCAGATTTGGGGGCATATTTAGGGTTTACATTATAAAAATAGGCATTTTTAACCAAATTAGTAGGAAATTGTAGTGTGTCTAAACAAAAAGCGTATTCATAATAGATTCTTATTTTGTGCCCAATGGAGGGAGTGGTGTCTGCCTGGATGAACTACATTACCCAGCATGCCATGTGTCCGGTTAAACACTTCAGACGGACGGGCTGGCGGCAGCGCGGGTTCAGGTAACACGGTTTATTTCTGGAAGTTTATGTGAGTGTAAGACGTGAGGTTCCACAACAGATTATTTAAGACTAATTCGTTTTAATTTCTTTAAGTTTACGAGGGTTGAACTGACGTTACAGTTTGTGTATCTAGTTTGTAAAATCCGCCGGTTGTCTAACAGACCAACTCTGCGTACCAAACAGTGTTTTCAGAGGAACACACTTTATTCGGTGTTTTTTTTTCTCTTCACAATAGGTGAGTAAGTGAAAGTGAAAGTGTTTGGTTGATGCGTGCCTTCCGTGTTGGGGCTCAGAGTGAAAGTCAGGTTCTCAGTTTTATCTGAATTCTTCAGGTGCCTTTAAATCACTTCACTCAGAACAGCTGTGTTAATTTGAACTCTGGGTTGTGACAGGTGTTTTTTGTCGTTTTCCAGGTAATTTAGTGTTGTTGCGGACTGTAGATGAATGACAGCACAGAAGAGGAGATGACTTCTCAGGCAATGGAGTCCTCCTGTTTCTCCCAGGTGGTCTTCATGGATGTGCCACCCTCGTTCCCTGCGAACGCCTCAGTGTCGTGCACCTTCACAGTGACCGGGGGGCTAGAGCCCAGCTCCAAAGACTGGATTGGAGTATTTAAGGTGGGTCATTTTCTGTGGCTTTACTATTTATATGTAGCATTTTTTCCTTACCCACCCCCTGCTATATACCTTTTACCAGTTTATACCAGTGTATCCACTAGAGGTGGGCAGTATTGGGAAAATATAATGTGATATTTTAAAGCATTTTTATTCTACAGTTTTAGAGAGAAAAAAAGCAAAACTGAGGGGCCACATCTAAAAAACACTGGCACACACAAAAACACACACGCAGAGTAATAAAAATACATGGGTTTCAGAAGAACAAAATGAAAAACACGTGAACACTCAATACACTCAAATTTTGTAACATATTTATGCTATTTGTTGTTTAACATAGTTGTTATTATTCTTAAATTATATTTTTCTTAATAAAAAAAATTATATATTGCCATGTAAAAAGCTGACACGTCCGGGCCTTGTGCAGCATGTTTCCTCATCCGTGTGCTGGGTTGTTTATGTTTGGGTGCAGAGGTTAGCAAGGCAATCAGCAGCAGAGCCTCATTCTGTTCAGCTGCGTCTGATTGCATTGCAGAAGATATCAGTGGTTTCTGTGAATTTGCTTGAGTTTCCACAAACAATTATTAGTTTGGTTCTCATTAAAATCCTGGGTTTACTATATATACATACAACTAAACCGTTTGGATGAATGAAATGGCATAGTGGGCATACAGTTATCTACTTGTTACTATGTAGTTTGTGCAGTTTGTGCATTGTTCTTTACTGGCTCTCTAGACTTGGTGTGATTTTGAGTTATCTTTTACTGCAGTACCTCTACCATGTCATCATATTGCCTAATGTTCATCTATATTTCCTGCATTACCTGTTAAAAACAAGGTTTAATTCACTTCTAGGTTGGCTGGAGTTCTACACAGAAATACCACAACTATGAATGGGTGGAGCCTACGTTGAACCACGGGGGGACTGAGCCCCTTAAACTACAGGTTGTGTTTAAAGGTAGGAGGACTGTGCTTAAATATTACATATTAGCCTACTAATTGAGGGCAGCATCTGCGAAACCTGAGGAGAGCCAGAGAGCTTTTGCAAATCATGTCACATGTTCAGGGGTCTTAAACTGGGTCTTGTGATGTAATTTGTACCTCAACAAGAATCCAGTCTCCCACCACTAGCCATCTTCCTGGCAGCTGATGATGTGCTTGGAGCCAGTGGATAGGCACTGGCAGGGTGGGGCCTAACGAATAGTTGCGCAGTTATGTAAGCATTTGAACTTCTTATGGTACTGCTGACTCATCCGAGTGTCTCTAGCAGTCACCAGAGAGATACCATGGCTCTAGTGTTCATTGGTGTGTTTTGCTTTAGAGTACCACCTTCCTAAAGATGACGGGGAGTTCTATCAGTTCTGCTATGTGGACAGCTGTGGTCAGGTCAGAGGAGCCAGCACACCATTCTGCTTCCAAAGCGCAGCAGAGTCCAGCTTAGAATGCAGCCTGGAGAAAGACCTTTTAGTCATCACAACACAGGTATTTACCAACACAGCTTAAGGCCAGCAGGTACAATCGTCATCTGATACTATCTTGTTTTGTGAACTGTGTTTTATGATTTGCATACCTTCCCATAAGTACAGCCTCTCATATTTTACATGCTTAGCCATTGTTTTGGAAAATGTAGACTTGCAGCTTGTTTTCAAAACAGTGGCTGTAATGCTGGTCAGTAGTCAAAAAATAAAGGTGCCAGAAACAGTCATGCCATCGAAGAGTACCACATTTGATTCCCTTCCAGCGGATGGTTCTTTAAAATACCATTATTTCAAATGACAAATTGGTACGAAGAACTTTTTAAAAAATGAAAGTGCCTCCTCATAATATAAAGGTTCTATACTGAATAAAGGTTACGTCACGGTCCGGTCAGCGGCCGGTAGAGGCCACTGCTTTTCTGTTTTTTGGTTCTGGTTTTGTTCATGTTTTTGGGGCTTTTATTTTGACTTTCTGTTCTGTATCACGTGTTTTTGGTTTTCACCTGTTTGTGTTTTGCTCACTGATTTCTGTATGTATTTAAGTCCTGTTTGTGTTAGTCCTCACCATCTGTCCATCGCCTCATTTCGCCTCACATACTCCTAGTTTATGCCTTGCCTGTACCCTGATTCCTGTTATCTGGTTCCTGTCCCTGACGGCCCTAGTGCCAAGTTTTGTTTCTTTGTTGTCAGTTTGTAAATGAAGTTGATTCAGCATGGATCCCTGGTCTCCGTTTTGGGCCGTACCCCGAGGTAGCTCACGGCTGAGGGCTAACCCCCTCAGTCGTGACAGGTTTAGTGTCCAAGCCAAGGACCATTTAGTGACCTTGATTTTTCAGAGTCTGGAGCAAAATTATAACTTGATAAACATTTGTTAAAAATAATGTGTGGTTATGGTTACAGGAACAAGCGGAACAGATGGAGAAGGAGAAAAAGAGCATACTGGCAGAGATGGAAAACTTAAAAGAAGAAAATGCGATTGTGAAAAATGAGCTTGCTGACAGACTGCGTGAGATCCTCCATCTCAGGGTTGGGTTCTTCACTGTCTCATTTTGTGCTGAGGTTTTATAACTACATGTGACCCTGTTACTAAGGTAGCTGTGGTTTCATGTCCTGTAGATGCAGATAGATGTGTTGAAGTCGAGCTGTTCCGCTGAAATGCAGAAGGCTGAAATCTTTGAAGAGAGTACCCAAGAGCCACAGCTTCTCTCCCACTCTGTGGCAGAAAATGAAACCAAACAAGAACAAGAGGTACCCACTGCAGCAACACTGGATTTGCAAAAGGTGTGTTACTGCTTTTATGGCCAGAGTAAACATGTACATAAATGATGGCCCCTGTTCTCTTTCTCTGTTTGAATGTGCTCTGCAGTCACCTACTGTTCTCTCTGACAAGTATGAGAAAGCTGTGCAGAAGATCCACGCGCTGAAGCAGGATAAAATTCTGCTAAAGCAACAGCTCGACGCCAAACAAGCTGAGATTTCACAGTAAGCTTTAACCCTTTGATACTTGCAAAAGCAGTTTGTAAGCTATTTGCTACTTTTGCAGTTCAGTGTTATCAGTGATCTCATTTATTGTGATGTTATGAATGGGATTCAGCAACCATTACAGCACATCCAACAATAAAGGCAGCACACCAAGCTCTAATACCACAAGATGATATATTTTACTGCCCTATGTGGTTATAACCACATTGTCATCACTGTGGGTAGATTTTAAGGGACAGAATATATTACAAGTGGGACATTAAGTCTGATGGAGTAACAGGTAATTATTTATTTATTATTTATATCCACCATTCTAACTGACAACAGCATTTTCTGTTTACTGCGTACTGTATTTAGTACAGATTATTTTCTAAGTAGAGTTTTATTTTTACTTAATATAGTTTTTTCCCCCATTCTGACTAAGGTCTATTATCCAGCAATCAAGATCTAGTTACTACTAATAATTTTGAAGGCATCTGATGAGATGTGTTCTCTTCCATTGCCCTGCAGACGAAGCACCAAGATAAAAGAAGCTGAGCAGGATTCTAATCGGCTTCAGGATCATATCCAGTTGTTGCAGGTCTGATGGTTTTGCTTACTTGGCATTTTTAAATAATGTTACAGTACAGATGAACGTCTTTTTCCAAAATCATGGAAACATTTTCGGTGCACTGTAACTCTCTTCCTGCCTCAGATTGACAAGCAAAGCATTAAGAAGGAGAATGAAAGGTTGAAGGCAGAAAACCAGGAGATGAAGGGAATGAAGGGGGAGGTTGAGGAACTGCGGGCAGAGAACCAGGCCTTACGTGCAACCTTGTCAACACAAGGACCTTCAGATGAGGACCAAAGTAATGCAAAGGTGTGCAGATTTCCAGATTAAAGGAGTGTTAAAACAATGTACCTCTCTAAACATATTATGTACTCAGTAGTGACGAGGAAATACAATTTTGTAGGTCCAGATTCAGACCCTCCTGAAGCAGCTGACAGAAGCCAGGGCGACTTTGCGCAAAGAGATCGCAAACAGTAATGAAACAAACAAACGGGCGGATAAAGCTGAGCAGGAGCTCAGAGAGCTGAAGAGAGAGCTTGAGCAAAAGAGATCGACTAAGGAGGAGAGCAGTAGCCACACTGAGGTCTCTTTGTTTTCGTCATCTAAAACAGTGGTCCCCAACCCCCGGACCGCAGACCGGTACCATTCCGCGGGTCATGTGGTACCGGTCCGTGGGCTACACAGAAAAAAAAATAAAAATAACTTTTTTTGTGGTAAATCTTCAATTATTTTAACAAGATGCTCAAAATTTACCATGGCAACCAGAGCGCTTTAGCGTGCTGAGTGGGTGTTACCCATGTTATGTTGTCAGCTCATTGTTATTAAAATGCTGTTAATAAAGCTGCGAGTACACATTGGATTTGTGTTTATTATATTTTAAAGATACCCCCATTATTATATTTTTAAAATATCCCCATTTTTATGCGTATCATTTATTTGTATAAATATGTATATTTATCTGCCACTCCTTAAAGGCCGGGCCGTGAAAATAGTTTCTTATATTAAACCGGTCCGTGACGAAATAAAGGTTGGGGACCGCTGTTCTAAAACTTTTCCTTACTTTTACTTCTCTTAAAACGAAGGATTGACCTGAAAAAAAGTCTTTCCAGTTTTTCACTGGAGCTGTAGAACTGGGAAGTGAGAATTTCCAATAAGGGAGTTTTAACTGGCATTCCCTCTGAAATCAAATGTGCTACTGGGAAAGTTGGAGGAGCCTCACCTACTCCAGCTTCATATTCCAAAATGGCTGCTCCCTGCATCAGCAGTGATTAAATCTGTAGGAAATACTGTTTATAAAACCTTTTTCTTATTTCTGTATCATTAAATCTGTTATTAGACAGTACTGTTTTACATGTTGCTATGATGTTTGAATGCACTAAATGGGGGTGGTAGTAGCCTAGTGGGTAAAACACATGTCTGTAAACCAGATGACCATAAAGTTGCACGTACGAACCCCCACTTTTCCCATTGTATACTTGAGCAAGACCTCAACAGGACTGTCCCAGTAACTAATGATTAAGTTGCTCTGGATAAGGGCGTCTGCCAAATTCCATAAATGTCAATGTAAATGTCAACGTTATTAACTGGTATTGCTAACAAAGGTTAACAATGGCTAACCTAGCTAGAACCTGGCTTTCCAGCTTATACTGGAATGTGATCACTTGGGTGTGAATCAACTATGTCCCACTTCCCACTTTCGAGGTACATAGAATGCAGAAGATGCTTTTATAACATCGCCTTGTACCTCCAGATCAAAGCAATAGAAGCTACAAATGTGAATTTGGTCTGCTCAAGCCTTGCATTCTGTACTGTCATTTCAGAAGCAGCTTGAAGAAGCACAGAGGATAATCAACGAACAGGCAAACATGGCTAAAGTAGCGCGATTAGAAAAGGAAAATCTTTCTGAAGAAAACAAGGTGATTTCCTGTTGTTCCTTAGAACGATGATGTAAATGTTCACATTATGTATATATTAATAACTATATATTAAAAAGGTCTTTTTATTCTTTCTTTGTCAGGAACTCAAAACAAAGATGGCAAAATTAGAAAAACAAATATATGATCTCGAGGTGGCTTCAGTAGCTGCAGCTTCTCAACAACAGCCCAGTCCTCTCAGTCCATCATTTACTGATCCATTCAGCTCTCAGCCACAGTCAGCCTCCCACTACTATGACAGCATCACTGAACTAACTGGTAGGTTTTTGTATTATATTCTGTATTTATATATAGAGAGATATATATATATATAGATAGATAGATAGATAGATAGATATTAGACCATATTCTTTGGTATGTGCTGCCGTTTTTTGGTACAAGCATGGTAAATACGGCTTTAAGAAGAATAAAATGACAAACACAAACACTTGACATTCTCCACGTGAGAAATTCTAGACTGCAGCTACATCAAAGGGCAGCAGCCAATCAGCAGCAAGGAAAAATAAATAGCGTTCTCGGATTGGCAAATTTCAAACCTCCTGCCTCGGAGTATGTATCCCAACATTTCTTTGTGTTCTCTGGACAGTACCAAAGATGTATAGTTATATTTTATATGGAAATGTGGCTGAATTTGCATTAATATTTGTTACAAAATATTTGTCTTAGTAATTTAGCACTAAAATGCATGGAAAAAAAAATATATTGAAAAAAGCTGTGCCATGCGGCCTTGTCCGCAAAAAAAAAAGTGCAATTTCCACAACAGTTATTAGTTCGGTTCCACGTTATGATCCACGTTAAAGTGGGGTTTTACTGTATATATACATTATATGTATATGTACTTGAATACTTTCCTCTGAGATTTTTCTTCTTATTTGCAATTCACTGAATAAAGGGGTTAAACAAAAAAGTTCGCAAAACTGTGTTGTACTGTATTTCAAATTTTATGTTTTTCCTGTTCCTCAGGGAATCCTGCTAGCATAGAAAACAAGGTAATGTGAAACAATTTACACTGATACATACAGATCTCATTCTGCGTTAGTATGTCTTGAACTGCGTTAGTATGTTATCCTAATTTTTGATGTTCTTTATTAACAGATGTGTCGTCATTGTCGTGAAAGTTTTCCCAATATCAGTGAAGATGAACTGGCCATGCATGAGCTATCTCATAAAGTGTGTCCTTTCTGTACCCTAATCTGTGATGATTTGGGGCAGCAGGAGTTTGAAGATCACGTCTACGGCCACGAGTAACAGACAATCCACCAATGCTCTTAAAGACAAGACATAATCATGAAAACATGAATATCTATATATTTACATATTCTAGATATTTCTACTTACTTTAATGCTTTCCTGTAATATTTATTTCTTCTTATTTGCAACGCACTGAATAAAGCTGTTGAACAAAAAAGTTCGCAAAACTGTGTTGCATTTCAAGTTGCTACAAAAGTAGAAAATAAAACTTTATAATTCATACAGGAAATAGTTACTATAAAAATAAACAGAAATTCAAAAGAAACCAACGCCTAGTAAATCAAACCATGCAGTAGGTAAACAGATTTTAAAAAGAATAAATGTAAAATTGATTAGCTCTAGAAACTTGTTTCTGCCAAGTAACACATTTTTGCAATTTTTCCAAAATTCTAGCTCATGTAAAGTTATTTGCTCAAAATTCTCAACATATATGTGGGGAAAAAATGACTCCAAAGATGAATGACTTAGGGAAGTTTCACAGTTTATCCATTTTTCATTAATGTATCTTTATTTTTATTCACATTTTATTTGACCAATGTATTTGTTTTATCTTCTGTGTGTGTACTGGACTGTCTTTATCAGTCTGAGCTAGTTGAAAGGAGGGGCTCATGCTTTATGAGGGACAGGGGATTGTTATAGGGAACCAAGCGTTTTGTCTTATTAGTCTCATCATTTTTGTGAACATATGTTTGTGTGTACACCTGTTCCAGGTTTTATTATAATAAAAAGATTATTCAAAATTAATAACTCATTTCAATATAGTAAGGCAATTTTTTTTTTTTTTACATTTATAGATGGATAGATGTTTGGGACCATCATGTCTTATTACATCTCCATGTTTCAGTAGGTTTAATAGAACTGGGAGAAAATTATAATAAATAATGTAATGTTATTTGCTATTATTATTATAGAGTATGTTTATAGTTTTAAAATATTTTTATTGTACATAATTGAACATAAACGTAAAATGGCACTGCAGTCTTTTTATGGAATCATATGAAAAGTCAAAATTACAAAATTCCTTACAAGAAATGGTTACAAAAATAAATACTTTTATTATTCATTTCAACATTTATTCTTTCAGTTACCTTTCATCAAGGAAAAAATCATGACATAATGCAAGTTTATTACATTAAATAAAAAGTTTATTTTAACTGATTACTCAGCTCATAACAAGCCATTACTTCTTGTCATGGTGTCATTTGGTTAGCCTCCTCAGGGGTGACATCACGAGAAGTGAGTTCGGAGAACAGAGCAGGCAGCCAGTACTCTGGCTCACCCAAAGCTTGAGAATCCAACCATGCTAGACCCTCTTTCAGCAGGTGGTCCTGAAAATTGGAAAAAGACATAATAGCTTTAGTACGTTCCTGGGGTGACTAATTCTATATACATGTATCACACACACACACACACACACACACTGTATGGACAAAAGAGTTTGGGCCCCTACTTCCAGTGAAAGGCAATCTTAATGCTGCAGCATACAAAGTCATTTTGGACAACACTATACACAGTTTGGGAAAGGTCCTATTCCTGTGTCCCACAGCACGAAGCAAGCTCCATAAAGACATGGTTGGATGAGTTTGGTGTGGAAGAACTTGACTGGGCCTTGACCTCAACCCTATCCAACACCTTTGGTATGAACTGGAATGAAGATTGAGAGCCAGGTCTACTCGTCCAACATCACTACCTGAGGTCATAAATGCTCTACAGAATGAATGGGCACAAATTTCCACAGAAACTCCAAAATCTTGTGGAAAGCCTTCCAAGACGAGTGGGAAACTGTTACAGCTTCAAAGGGGAGTTCAGCCCCATATTAAAGTTTATGTATTTGATAGCAATATCATTAAGAGTCAGGTGTCCCAATACTTTTGTCCATATAGTGTATATAATGACACATAAATAAAGTGCTTCTTGAACACTTACAAGGACATGACATGCTCGTTCTTTCTCCCACTTGAGGCTGTCTCTGATCTCACTTACTGTGACATAGCCCTTTTTCTGCAAGAAAAAGAAAGTATTTTGCACAAATCTGACAAAGCATGAATGGAAGTCGTCATTCTCTTTGCTTTCAACACTGATTACCTCAGCCAGCTGAAGTACGACAGTGTGATCCATATTGAGCTCGGCTGGGACTGACTGGACTAAATAAGAGCCTCCGACAGGAATCATTCCAAAACCGCTGCCCATCACCTTGAGTTTTTTGATGGCCCGCACCAAGTCGTCTCTGGCAGAAACAAAAATATCAAGATTTGTAGAGAAATGAAAAAAATGTGACAATCTTTACATGCATCTCCCCTTTTCCAGTTTATATGAAGTCCTTCACTGAGGCAAAACTTTGAGGGACTCACTGGCTCACATCCTGAGCGAACTTTCCTCTTCCCTTTAACACACGCTGATGAAGTTCATCCAATGTAATAAGGCCTATTGGAACCAAAACCTTGTTAGTAATCTCACAGGTTGGATTCTTTGTTCATTTTTCAAATGTCTCTATTGTGTTCATGTAAACATACGTTGAAAATAACATTTTCCAGGCATGGTTAGACCAGGTTCGGATCTAAAGTTTAACTCACCGCCATTTCTGTGCTTTAGTGCGAGACAGACTTCAATTATCTGCACACCCAGCTCATAATAGAAATCTCCAACTCCAAGCATCTCCGACCAAAACCCTTTACCGGCTGTTTGTGACAAAAGTTCAGAAAAAGAACTTAAATATGATACTGAATACTGAATACATACCAAGTACTAAAGGAGTGAACATTAATGATTTAATGTTAAGTAATTTATTATCAATGTAAAGCTTATAAGTGCCTTACAATTACCAGTAATTTAAGACAAGTTTCAAATGAAAATGGAACTGAGGAACACACGCCATTTTTAACCATTACACTAAACCCAGAACTTGGGTGAGGAGTACTTACATGCAAGTGGATCCACTCCTATGGTAGCGCACATTTCTTGGAACTGAACCCTGAACTGTGAATTCTTGCGAATCTCTTGTTTGTGCTTGCTGGCAAACTCCTCCAAATGAGTTTTGAACATTTCTATCTGTTTAGACATCTACAAAGAAAAAAAACACCCCATTCAGCATAACCTGTTATCCTGTCCAGCCTTATTAATTAAATTCTTGGAGAGTCCACACTACACTTACCTGTACAATCTGATCCTCAGCCAGGACAGTCCCTCTTTCTTTGTACTTGGCCTATAACAGTGAACACAAAATGCATGAGAGCCAATCTCAGATTGCATCCTACATCCAGTTCTAAGATACTGCTTTAGCATTCACTCCACATTTCACTGATACTTAAAATTCAATATAAAGAAGTGTATATCTTAAACCAAAAAAACTAAATAAAAGAATGTGGTGGATGAATGATGAATAAAATTACTGCTAAAGTAATTAGTGGTTAGAAAGAACCATTAAGAAAGAATACACATCTTAACTAGTACAAAATATTCAGTATAGAGAGCAACTAGAACCACTAACTAGTGGTTCCAGTTGCTCTCTATACTGAATATTTTGTACTAGTTAAGATGTGCATTCTTTCTTAATGATTAATTATCTAACAACTGATCCTCCCATAAAATGGACTGAGTGTGCAGTAACAATGTAAAATACACTATATGGACAAAAGTATTGGGATGCCAGACCATTACACCATTCAAATACATTGACTAATATGGAGCTGGTCCCTTTGCAGCTGTGACAGTTTACACTCTTCTTGGAAGCCTTTCCACAAGCTTCTGGAGTGTTATCTGTGGGAATTTGTGCCCATTCATTCTGTAGAGCATTTATGAGGTCAGGCACTGATGTTGGACAAGAAGCCTCTCAATCTACGTTCCAATTCATCCCAGGGGTGATGAGCTCAGGGCTCCACACCCAACTCATCCAACCATGTCTTTACAGAGCTCGCTTTATCTACAGGAACAAAGTCGTGCTGGAATAAAAAAGAATCTTCTCCAAACTGTGTCCACAAAGTTGGAAGCACCTTGTTGTCCAAAGTGTCTAGGTATGCTGAAACATTAAGACTGGGCTTCAATAGAAGTAAGGGGCCAAACGAATTTAATAAATAAGAGGTGTGTCCCAATACATTTGTCCTAATAGTGTGTGATCCCTGCCCTTACAGTGTCGGTTCAGTTGTATTAGTAACGTTAATTGTTCAACTGGTGGCTTGAAGCCTAAAATGATTGTCGCATGTGGACAGAGAAAATGTTTAAAATAAAGCGGTTCTTTGTCGTGTAGAGAGAAATACCTCGGCCAGTTTCTTCTTGGCGATGGCCCCTGCTCCCACTCCTCTCCTGTGCATGTTGATGTTCAGGCAGAGGACCAGTGTCAATACTAGCTCGAGATTAACAACGAGTCTCTGGTCGATTAGTAAAGAACGTTCAGACTGTTGCTGATTATGTAGTGAACTTGGTCTCAGGAGCTTTCAGAGCTCTGATCAGCGAACCCCTTCAACTCACACACTCAACCGAGTTAGCACTGAGGAGCAGCAAGAGGAAACATCTGCTCTCCTCCAAAACTGAAGCTGCAGAACAACGGAAAGGTGACGCAGCAGATCCTCTCCAGCAACTTGCTGTCAGATTTAACGCTGATTTCCCTTCTTTCTGGACAGACTGCTTTTTCCGTGTTGAAGTGGGAAGAAGTGTTTGTTCTTCTGTGGAGATCTAAGAGCTGCAGGTTCTCCGCTGCCACCTACTGATACACAGACTTCACAGCGTTCCCTTTAAAACCAACCACTTTCACACTGGTTTCACACTATACACGTATCTATATATACTGTATGTTATTACTCATACAATTTGTGTGAGTGTGTCTGTGCAAAATGTGCGTGTCACTATTGTTTTATACCCTTTTGAAGAAAAATGTAAAAAGAACACATACAAATCATTTATTATACCTTGGAAACGTTAAAACACTCTTACATGATTTTACAACAATTAAAATAGTAATGTTAGCTCTGTTCCATCCCATCGTCAAACTGCATCAGGAGTGAAGTTGCTGGAATACAGCACATAGAATAGCAGCTATATACAAACTACTGCACTTACAACACATGTGGAGGCATTTCTTCTTTTTACACACACACACACACACACACACACACACACACACACACACACACACACACACACACACACACACACACA
>JBBPDE010000107.1:28124623-28138262 GCA_037974605.1 Nannopetersius ansorgii
AGCTACTACCACACCTATTAAACTAATGAATAGCTGTTTCCTACACATTTCTTTGCTACATATCTTCACTTTGTCGTCACCAAAGACACATTCAATTATATGTAAAGGCAGATATACATATTAATCTATGAACAAAAGATGCGAAATCTGAAAGTTGCATTAAGAAATGTCAGTATTAATATTTTGGGATCCATCCTCTCATCACTACTATAGACACATTTTATTAGAAAAGACAGAATTTAGAGCTAAATAAATACATAAATGTGGAAATAAGGGTGATATCTTGCCTGTTGTCAGCAGCTCTTGCACCGACTCCCAATACACCGCCCAAGCAAAGGAAACACAGTGCAATCATCTCTGCCTTCATCTTTATCTTTCACAGTCTGAAATTCACGCCAAAGATTAGGCACTCACATAGATAGACGAACTGTGGTGTAGTGAGTGTATAAATTCTGAAGGAAGTCGTCTCAAGGCATACCTCACACAGCTCTGGTGCTGCAGCAGTGATGGTTTAAGATTGTCAGGTCCTTTACAGTGAACTACAGTAGCCTTTTATATACTACACACTGAAAAACCTCTGGAAAAAAAAACTTAGTTCCAGATCATTAAAGCAATTACTAATGTGAATGATTGTGCAGGTGGACATACTGATAAGATTTCCTTCTCACAAGTCTCTGTATGCTGCTTACATTCTTAGAAAGCTGAACCGTTAAAGGGGGTCTACGTGGTTTGAATTGGAAAAATCAGTCATTATGTCTAATGCTTTTAAAGCTTAAGTGATCATTAAGCTCTGTGAATGATGTTAAGCCTGTATAGCTTTTACTGTATCCTAGAACTTATCTGATAAATGAAAATATGTAATGTTTGTGGAACGGTTTCCTTCTCTGGTATTGGTCCAGACTGTTTACTGGCCCTTGGTCTCTCTCTCAGATCTTTTTTGAGGATTACAGATATCTTCAGAAAGTGAAGCACTAAATGCAGTACACTGTTTTCTAACATACCCCAAATATATAGTGGACACTCGATTTCTATATCATATTTAAAAGCTGTTTATATGAGCAGTGTTTTTTCACATTAATATCATTACATTTACTAAGTACAACTAAAGAGCATAAACAGATAAAAAACATTATACATCAAATAGTGATTTTATGTACAGTCTATCCATGTGTTTCTTGGTGATGCCTAGTATTACTTCAATCAGAAACATGGTCTGACTCAATCACTTCTTCCTTAAATTAAATCAACAATTTTTAACAAACACATCAAAATGAATAATGCTTTCCTGCTCTTTAGTGATTTTCTTGTTTGTTTGAATTCTCTTTAATGTTAAAACCACTATCACACACAGAGGAAAATTAGTGTATATATATACAAACACACATTATATGAACAAAAGTATTTGGACAGCTGACCATTAAAGCAACAGGGACTTTAATGACATTGCATTCATACACAGAATTTAATATGGAGCTGTCCCCCCTTAGCAGCTGGGACAGCTTCCACTCTTCTTGGAAAGATTTCCACAATTTATGAGATCAGACACTGATGTTGGATGAGAAGGCCTGGCTCGCAGTTCACCCTGAAGGTGTTGTATGGGGTTGAGGTCGGGGCTCTGTGCAGGACAGTCAATTTCTTCCACACCGAACTCATCCAACCATGTCTTTATGGACCTTACTTTGTGCATTGGGGCACAGTAGGGTACAGTCATACTGGAACAGAAAAGGACCGTCCCCAAACTGTGTCCACAACGTTGGAGACATAGAAACCTGAAAAACATGCCAGTGTGTGTGTGTGTGTGTGTGTGTGTGTGTGTAAATAGGTAATAAACATTCTTAACAACCTCGCGCAAGTTCATGAAATGACAGTTTATTCAATTCATGTGTAAAACACAACTGGTGTTACCAAATTATGTAAAACGTTTAAAAGGAAGAATTTCATAAAATGTTACATTTTTTCATAAAATGTTACATTTTGTTTCAATATTCGACGTGAAACCGTTTTTTTAAAACGAATATAGTTACCCTGTATAGTTTCCGTATGGCTGCTGTGGTTGTAGTGGTTAACTGACAGCACACGCAAAATGGAGGGAAATTTTCTTTCGCACTTTCTTTTCGATGTTCAACAGCATGACACGTTTCCTGCTTTTTTGCATAATGCGATTTCTTAAAAATCGTTTCGTTACATTCTACCTCAGAGGACGGAAAACAAGATAAACAAAGAACATTCATTACGGGATCACTATTGCACTCAAATTGTCTCAAATAACATTCCAGCATGAAAATAGATCTGTGCACTCAAGTTACAAGTTGCTGAGCTTGTGTTCAGTCTGAACGAGCTTAATAAACGCGATAAAGTGCAGTTTTGCTACAATGTTTTGGTCAGAGAGCAGAGCAGCTGCTATAATCTCCCTCTGTAATTTTGTAAACACACCTCGCCTTGGCGCATGCGCAGTGCGCGCCGTTTTAAAACGACTGAGCTCTCAACATGGTGCTGAGAATCCTGCAAGAAAATGGGGGACACTGATAAAAGTAAAGTATAGTATCACTTTTCATACTCTTCTCCTCGCCCGACGAGAGCACGTCCGGGACGGACCGCCACAGCTCAGCAAGGGCGCACCTCCGGTGTCGTGAACCGGGCAGTTTGAATACCGTAGGTGTGAAAGGTTTTGTTTATTGTTGTGCTTCTTCTCGGTGCAGCCGGCAGTTTCCAGCACTGCGGATCAAAATGGAGGCGGACTGCTGAGTAGGTAGCTACGCTGAACAATTTAACATAGTTTCGAGTTTCTCGTGCATTAGAGAATAACACAATTGTGCACAGTTTTTTTTATTTGTTTGTTTTTGAACACCCGATTTCGTCTGTAAACGCGTCGTTATTGAGTAGCGAGCTAGCTTCGCAGGCTAATTAACTAGCCTCCAAAGGCGCTGCTGGTGTTTCAGGCATCATCATGAAGGACTTGCAACTTTCCTCCCAGGCTGTTCCAGGTGAGACAACACTGTTTCTTCAACTGTTTTTTGTTTTTTTCATTTTCAAATTCTGCCTTCTTACAGTACTGGTTAATTTGTTAATATGCTCTAATCACAGGTTAGGAGCATTAACCGGTCTCTTGACTCGTCTTCAGTGGCTGCTCACTGGGGTCTAAACTGCTGTCTCCGCCATTGGAGCTATGGTTTGTTCAGTTGCTTGCTGTTCTCGCCATGAATATGCGCTCCGAGTCCATTTCTAACGCGGGACTGTGCTCAGAGTCGAATAATTTTTACCTGTCGAAAGGAGGCACTGCTGGTGTCCCGAGGAATTCGTACACTTTCGTGTCTGAAACGCAAAGTACGCTTGGCGCCCCCCTCAGCGACGCCGGAGAGCACTTGGTTGCATCCAGAAACCTGGACAGGGGTCTCAGTGGAAAGACTGCTGCTCGACCCTTACTGTCTTTAGGACAGAACAAAGCGGTGGCTGTTCTTTCTGGAGCCAGCTCTGAGAGCACGGACCCTATTGCATCTCAAGCCAAACAAATGGGTGGAGAAGGGACTCCTGTTAAAAGCAAAACTCCCCTCGGACAGACCAACGCTGGTGATAACAAAGCAGAATTTGTTTCAATGAATTCGCACAATTCCAGGGACTCAGGTGTGGAGGATAGCACCAAAGGGCTGGACACTATGGGGCCCCACAGTGTAGCATCTCATGAACACACAGAAAGTAAACGAAAAAACATAAAGAAAACCTCAGGCCATCCTAATTCCCAAGCCAGTTGTCTTCGGCAGCTCCTCCTGCTTCAGCTGGACCTGATAGAGCAGCAGCAGCAGCAGTTGCAAACCAAGGACAAGGAAATAGATGATCTAAAAGCAGACAGAGACACGGTATGTGAAGTAGTTTTAAATTAAACATGAACTCTTGTTTAAATGATGGTGCCCTTGCCACTGAGGCTAAAGTACTGGGGCTTTTCATCCCTGTAAGTCCAGTTGCATCCCTGTAACTTGTGAAGTGACCCGTGTCTTTTAAAATGACTCTTTACTTTTTGACACCTAGCTTCTGGCCAGGATTGAGCGGATGGAACGGCGGTTACAGCTTATGAGTAAAGAACCACGCGATAAGCGCCTATTTCAGCCTTTAGAGCGCTGGGTCCCAGACAGTGATGACTTCTGGGATTCAGATGCGGGAGAGCCTCAGACCCAGACACCTAAAGCCCCTCAAGTCAGTCGAAGCAGCAAGGTGCAGAAAAGGTAACAAATGTTGTGGTGTTTGTGTTATGAGCAGTCATGTTTCAGTCTTCCTATATGGATGTGTAATTTGCTGGGGGTTTTTTGTATAGGAAATGTGGCGTTGCCGATTCAAAAGTTCAGCGGTCACAGGGGAAAGCTTCTAGGTTAACCCCACAGAAATCAGACCCTGCTGGTGACTCTCCATGTCCGAGGGACCTGCGAAACAAAGAGACTCCAGAAAAGACTGAACTAGAGAAGTTTTCAGGGCAGATAGAGGCCCACTCAGAAGTAGAAGATAACTGTGAACATGAAGACTTGCCATGCATGTTGACGACAGAAATGTACTTGTCTTGTTGGCACCAACCTCCTGTCTCCCCCCTGCGTGAGATGTCTCCAAAAAAAGAGGAAGATGTTGACAGTAAGTGCTTCAAATATTAAGATTTCCTTTAAATTTCTAGCTTTTCAGGCATATATGTAATGAAATGTGTATTTTCAAATGTTTTCACAGTCCCATCCTGGAGGGAAAACAGCATAGAGCCTTTAAGTGAAGATGCGTTTGATATCTCTGAGGTGAGATCATAGGCTAATATGTGTATTTTTGTTCTCCACCTTGTTACTATTGCAATGGACAGCAAAATTCTTTGGCATACACAGTTTGTCATGCATTCTGTTTTTCTACTTACTGTAGAGTGTTGATGATTGCGTCTTTCTGAAACGCCATGCAAAACTAGAGCTGGACGAAAAGAGAAGGAAAAGGTAAGGGTTGAAGTTTGTTTTGGAGGACGATGTCATTTTTCTCTATTGCTTATATAACTTGTTACTTTGTCTCACTTTAGATGGGACATTCAGAGGATACGGGAGCAGCGTATGCTCCAGAGGCTGCAGCAGCGCATGGAGAAAAGAAAGATAAATGTTCAGGAGATTGAACCAGAGTTGTTATCATTTTATCCTGAAATTGATGATGGTAAGGTTTTTCCTATAATTGGAAACTTTATGGCAGTAAATTGTTAGTATTTGGGATAAAAACAAAAACTGGACTTTCGCTTAATCTGATTTTCTTACCCCCTCCAATGCACTTAATGTTTTTGCAGTGGAGTCGATTATCATCACCCCTTTTCTGCCTGTTGTGGCCTTTGGCCGGCCTTTGCCCAAACTTACTCCACAGTAAGTACATTTCTGGTTCAAGGACAGTCGTGTTTAGGGTGTTTTCACACTTGGCCTGTTTCAGTCCTTTAAGCGAACTCCTAATCAATTATTATATACGACCACAAAAAAAACCTCAGACCCCTTTGAAACAAACCGAACCGTCTCAGTCTGGTTCACTTAAAGTTTGTAGCACAGTTTGGTTAACTCAGGGTCGACAGTTTTCTCCCAGTTTTGCTGTAGGTAGATCACGTGGTACAGCCCCAGGAAACAGACAATAAAGAAATAAAGAAATAGAAACGAATACATTTTAATACTAAATTTTAAAAACTGATGAATAAATAAATGATTTCTCTACCATGTTGCACAGCCTCAAAGCATTCTTGCTCTCCATCAGTTGAAGGAAAAATAGTAGCATAGATCTTTGTGGAAAACGTAGATGTTTAACCACATGTGGCGGCAGGTTAGATAAGGAACTAAAGTGTGAACAGAAAAAAAGAACTGCGGCCCCATATGAGCTGAAGAGCTGAAGAGAGAGAACCATGTACCCTTTTCAAGGAACTTGCACTGTGAGCATTAAAAGAACCGAGTTACCTTTCTGTTGGACCGTCCTTCCTTTTAAAGAGGACTATTAAAAATTTTTTTAAAAAGGGCAGCTGGTAGCCTAGTGCTTAGGGCATTTGCCCTGCGATCGGAAAGTCCAGGTTTGATTCCCAAGACCTCTAGGCACAGCTGAGGTACCCTGAGCAAGGTACCATCCCCACGCACTGCTCCCCGGGCGCCGTGTTCCTGGCTGCCCCCTGCTGCACTTCGTGAATGGGTAAAATACGGAGGTTGAATTTCGTGCCACCGTGTGCTGTGGTGTGTTCACGTATGACCGAATGATCACTTTCACTACTTTTCACTGTTTCATATGTGAAAACACCCTTAGAAGGCATGACTGAGTCTTAAATCTTTTGTAAGTATCTGATCTTTTCATCAATTTTGACTCATTATTTGACCTCACACCTATACAGGAACTTTGAGCTGCCATGGCTAGATGAAAGGAGTCGCTGTCGAATAGAGAATCAGAAAAAACAAACTCCTCATAGGACCTGTCGAAAGTAAGGCAGTCTCGTCGAAAATGAGCACATATCCAAGCTGAATGCTGCAGAGGGTGACGACCCTTTTTGAGGCCACGGGACACTTGATCAGCTTCTGGGTTTGTAAATGGGTTTGTGCGGTTTCATAATTAAATGGCAATAAGACCACTTGACAATGAGAAGAAATGACAGTGTTGCAAATGTATTTATATACTTTATCATTCGGGGATCCTAATCACAGAATGCCCTGCAATTTTTAAAAAACAAAATACGTCTAGTGAAGAGGCTTGATTGATTGCCGTATAAAATAGTTCTGGTCCTGCTCTGTTTATTTTTACATAGATGCAGGCACTGCTTTAAGCAACAGTTTTATGTGCTATACCTTTTGAATAGACTCTCTGATGCATATTTTGCATGTAATGCCTCAGTGGACATTTGAACATCAAGCTGTGCTGTACACAACACCACAGAGGTACAGTGAAGAGCGTGAATCAGAGCGCTCATTGAAGATACAACGGCTGAAAATCTAAAGCCGTAATTTTTTTACTTTACAATGCATGGTTGTCTTGAGTCAACATTTTCCATTTTTGTAAATGCAGTTGAAATTCTATTAAAAAAAAAAAACTGTTAACTTTACATATTCAAAGTTGCATAAGCAGTGCGCGTTTTTGTTTCATAGCAAGTAGTTCATCTTTGTGAGCATAACATCTCTGAAGTTGTTTAACATGCCACGCAAGTGCACTGAGGACATTTAATGTACACAGGGAGCAGCTGGTAGGTCATTGTTTATGTTCAGGATCTGACCTTGTGATCAGAAACTTACATTGATTACATTTGTCTCAGTTTTCATCTGCATCCAAAAAAAACATTTAAGTGTCATGTCTGTTAACGGTCATGATATACTTTGTGCCTCATACAACAAAACTTCAACAGAAAACCCAAAGCCATGCCTCATCTTTGTAGTTACCCTGATATTTTTTTTGTTTTGTTATATTCTGCCATCACCTTTTTTTTGACTGTCAGATTTTTGTGTCTAGCTTCATATTTGTAGAATGTATATAAGGGAAAATGTTATTTTTTTATTATTTATGGTTGTGTTTGTTCATTATAGATATTATATTAATAGAATGTTGACAACTGAAGACAACTGTTTTGCAAAAAAATACAAATCTTATTACTTCTGCATTTGTCTTTTTTCCACTAACATGCATGAAACTGCTCTGCAGAGCAGTTATACATAGTGATTTGTGCACCGTTACGTTCAATTAAATATGTCAAAGCAGGTTTCGTTAGTAAGCATCTGGAAAACACATTGCTGCTTGTAAGACGGGTTTAAAAACATCCAGCATTGACAGCAAAAAAGCTTGATGCTTAATTTTAAGTATTTTAAACAGGGTTTAACACAATTCCAGCCTCTTCGTAACAGTTCACCTACACTGCTCATGTACACTAGGAATTGGATTCACTGCAGGACCCAATTAAATCTCAGCTAAATGTGAAAAATATTTATTGAGAAAACAAAGGCAAAATACATCCCAGATTCATTTAGTTTTAGATAAATACTTTGCTATGATACACTACTAATCATACAGTTTGCTTCTCTGAACCCTTACTAGTTTTTTTCTTGTAATGTGGACAAACTAGAGAAGAAAGAAGGCTTTTAGATATGTAAAACCCAGCAGGTCATTACATACCTTGATGAGTAAAGAAATGTAGTTAAGCATTTTCTGCCAAGAACATTTTACCAGGGAAAAGTTTTGAGAATTGTAAGATTACACACATTGTATCAACAATTTTGCACCACTTACATAAAAAAAAAGGTTTAATCAACATTTATCTGACTAAACAGACTGTAGGCCCCCTTTTCAAATAAAGTACTACTTAGTGTTTATTCCTCAACAATATCCAGCAAGGTACTGGAGATCTTTTATGCTTTTTCCCAGTAAAAGCTTTTCTTAAAAACAATATGATCTGAGTGGCATGAATGACCTGGAAACCACTAGAGATCACATCTTTGATTGGAGCATTTGTTTGGTAGAATAACATTGAACGCTATGTCAAGTAGATGAACAAAAAACAGAAGAACAAACATTCACACGAGTGTCTTACGCCAGAAACAGACACTGCATCCCATTTCTGCAGTGTTCCTCCAACCACTGCATTAATCGCTCAACATTTCAGTTAGGTGTTAGGAAACTTTATACTCATATTTGTACGAAAGCATTAACCAAGTCCAGTGTCACTCAATCTCTCCTGAGGTTATTCAGTCTTTCCTCCAGGTCAGCATCTGCATCTGCCAGAGTTGGCTGTGGCTCTGCTTTCTTTCCACTGGCGACAGAAAGACTCCCCCCAGTAGTGGGTAGATCTGTTTGAAAACATAGATGTTTAAATGTCTGATTAAACAAAAAGAAGCAGCTTGGTGAGAGATTTCTGCTGTATATGAAATATGGAGTTGCCATACTTGAGAGCTCCTGTGAGAGATTAAGGCCCAGCTCATCTAGCACTTGGGAAACCACAGCATCACTATAAAAAAAAACAAAAATAAAAAACATGACTCAACAGCCACAGATGAACATTTCAGCCGAAGAATAATTTTGTATCTATAGTTGCACCTTTCTTCTTCATCGTCCTCATCTCCCATCGCATCATCAATTGCATCATTCATCATCTCCTCCTTCATGTCCATAATTTCACTTTGGCGCTCAAACTCCATCATGATCTTCTGAATCTGTGGCAACTTCAACTGTGTAAAGTCAAAGGATTTAGCTATTTTAGTGAACACTTGAGATCTATTTGTGATTCAGTTTGGTCCGAGTTAAAAACACTTCTCACAAGCCCATTGTGTTCCATATTGCATGTGCTTGATTTTATTAAAAGCATGCAAATATGAAAATAAAAAAAGCTGCATTCACACTAACCTGTCTGTTCATTGTTGCCATGGCTTTGGTGACTCCTTTCATTGCCTGTGCCATGCTATTATTTGACTTCAAGGTTTGTATTTTGAGACTGACTGCTTGGATATTGGCTCTCATCATGATGAATTTTTTTATATATCGTCTGGTGCGGACCAAGTCTTTAGCCATGATCTTTACAGCATCCTGCAACAATCAGAACATCAAATTTAGTGAGGAACATATTTTTTCACACATCATTTCATTGTTTATCATCATAACAAAAAGACAAAACGTTTGTAATGTCTTCTCACCATCTGTCCTTGTTTGGCCATTTTCTTAATGTCAGCTATGATCTTCTTTTCCTGTTGTTCCAGTCTCTGACGCTCTCTGTCTAGGTCTCTCATAGCTCTGTTCAAGGCTCTCTGGTTCTGTCTCAGCATCTCCTCTGGAGTTTTTCTCCGCCCAAATAAGAACTCCATCTAACATATAAAAGTGCCTTGATGTTATTCAGTCCGAACAACGAAATTCAATTAAATTTCCAATCTTTAATGAAAGGATGCCCTTAGATATTTGGTACAGAATGGGTGATGTGCTGTGGGACAGTCACATGATAAGTTAGGGGAAAGAATGACTCAGGTAAGGGAATGCTGCTGACATCATCTTGACAAAAACACCTTAACACACTTCTCCTGCCTTCTGTTTGAGTTGTAGAATACTACAGTATTATAAACCGTAGTCTTCAGAAGTTTTTTCTTTAGAAAATTCTAAGGATTTTCTAAAATGTGGATTTTCCACATCAAACTCACAGGTGGCACATTTAAAGTCTTGTGTCAGGTGTCCCACAAAATAACGTGGCATTTCTAAATTCTTGAAATCTTTCCCTGACTGATCATATAGCTAAAACAATAAAATAACCATTAGGTAGTAGCTGTTACTAACCAATTAGTTAGGTTTAATGACCGACAGTTACTACCAAACAATAACAGCTAGTTAGCTAGCCGTTCAGAAACCCTGAAAAATTGAACTGTTACTCCTTGGGTTTCAGTGCCTCATACAGTGAGGAGAAAACGTGTTGAATATACTATATATTTGAAGCTACACAAGCTTTGACTTCACTTGGTCCATTTAATGTTGAAAATTATAAAATAACATCAGAAGTTGCTAGCTGGTGGCTAATGCTAACTGCTAACCTAAACTCGGCGGAGTTTAAACAAAACCTTAATTTAAGACTAACCTTGTGTTTTGGCTGATTAAGTCCTCCAGAAAACAAGACACGGCCTTCAAACACAGTGAGTACGAACTGGGGGTTTTCTCAGGCTTGCTGTCAGCGTCTAGTTTTTCGTTTTGTTTTCTCTCTTCCGCATGTCAACACTTCCTATGGAAAGTTGTTACGTCAGAGGAGGCATTTAAAAATCTAGAGCCAGTTTTACATCCAAAGCAAGACAATCACACCTTTATTGATATAGGTATGACACACTAGTGGATACAAGTCAGACTTTAAAACATTAAACCCCTTGCAAAAACGATATACAGCACACCGATACAGTGCCGCTGCAGCAGCTAAAATAATACACTGTGAGCAAAAGTATTGGGACACACCTCGTAATTATTGAATTCAGGCGATCATACACTTCCAATGAAGGGCAGTCTGAATGCTTCAGCATACCAGGACATTCTGGACAACGCCATAGTTACAACTTTGTGGGCATTGTTTTTTTTGGGGGGGGGAGGCCATTTTCTGTTCCAGTATGATTGTGCCCCAGTGCACAAAGCAAGGCCCATAAAGATATAGTTGGATGACTTCACTGGCCTGAACAGAGCCCTCACCTCAACCCCATCCAACACCTTTGGGATGAACTGGATTGAAGGTTGCGAACCAGGACTGGTCGTTCAAATTCATTTCCTAATATCATAAATGCTCTAGTCTACAGAATGAATGGGCACAAATTCCCACAGAAACACTACCACAACAAGTCTTGTGGTATGCCTTCCAAGAAGAGTGGAAACTGTTACAACTGTTACAAAAGTACTTGAAAGCAATGTCATTAAATTCCCTGTTCCCTGGAATAATGGTCAGGTGTCCCAATACTTTTGTACATATAGTGTATTCATTACCATAGTTCTGTATAACCTTTCTATTATAAACTGTCCTTTTGTCATCTATAATATAGCAATATAAAACCCCTAAAGTGCTGCATTTCGGTAACTTGATCTAAAATACTTGTATAATATTATATAGTTGTGTACATTTATATTTAAATATACGTTTGTTCACCCTTCCAAGCTGTGTTTACTATCAACAGGTGACTACTACAAATTTTAATGCAGCTTAATGTTTACTATATATTTTTGTGTACAGTTGTTGTTTACTGTTAATTTTAACGCACCCTTTCTGTTTACTGTTTATTTTAAAGCACGCTTACTGTTTATTTGTTGAAATAAAAATACTTTTTATATATATTTTTGGGACCTGTGTAAGTGTTTCACCCCTGATGTGGTAAACTCAGCAAATAAATGTCATTCTTGCTCTAAAATTAGAAGCAAAATGTCATATTTAAGTCTGTTCACAGGACATGTTAGATGAGTTGTCCACACTTTATTATAATATAAAGTGATTTTGTTATAAGACTCTCACAGAAAATCTTGTAGTATTTTTGTCTTAGGGGAAATGTTATATTATCTATGGCAATTAATAAAAAACTTTATAAATGCACTATATGGGCAAAAACATTGGGACGCTTGAGCATTACACCAATAGGTACTTTAATGGCATTGAATTCAAATACATAGACCTTAATAAGGAGTTATTACCCACTTTGCAGCTATAGTAGCTTCCACTCTTCTTGGAAGGCTTTCCTCAAGATTTTGGAGTTTCTGTGAGAATTTGTGCCCATTCATTCTGTAGAGCATTTATGAGGTCAGATGTTGGATGAGAAGGTCTGGCTTGCAATCTTCGTTCCAGTTCATCCCAAAGGTGTTGGATGCGGTTGAGGTCAGGGCTCTGTGCGGGCCAGTCAAGCTCCTTCACACCAAACTCGTCCAACCATGTCTTTATGGACCTTGATTTGTGCAGTCATACTGGAACAGAAAAGGTTCTGATCACAAAGCTGTGTGGTTTTGTCCGGAATGTCTTGGTATGCTTGATTTTATAGACCTGTGGCAATGGGTATGATTTAAATACCTGAATTCAATAATTAAGAGGAGTGCCCTAATCCTTTTGTCCATATGGTGTATGAATCATACTGGGTGAAGTGTTGAGATCTCACACCCACCCACACACACACACACAAACACAGAGTAAACACCTGTTCGAGGTCACAAGCAGGTGTTTGATGAAGAGAGTGTGCAGATTTATATTGTCCAGTCGTGTATTAAAAAGGACACCCTGCCGTGAAACCTGTAAAACTGTAAAAACGTGGAGAGCAAACAGCACAGTGACTGCAGTCGTAAATCGTCTGCAGAATTTCCAGGCACACGTGTATCACTATATGCACTATATTGCTATGATGTGCAGTGGTCTGCCATGTGCAATACTGTGCAGTGTTCATCATCATTTCATTATGTGTTATAGTCTTACCATGTGCTTTTAACTACTTATGTCAATATTACTTATATACTACAAATCTATACTCAATAACAAACTCCTAACCACCATCTGTGTACTGTAAGTTACTTATCTGTAGTAATTAAACCCACCATTTGTGTATATAGTATAGTGTATTTTGTATTTCATACCCTTTTCTACAGATTTTCTTTTACTGGATTAATTTAGACTTAATATTTTATATTGTTCTTGTCTCTGTGTGTCTTTGCAGTTGTAACAGAAGCAGTTTCCTCCAGGATCAATAAGGTTTTCTGATTCTGATTCTTATTCTGATAACTACATTCTGTGTCATAATTTACTGAACTGTAATTTACATCTCAATAATATTTACACCCAGCCTTTGTGTAAACCCCACAGTGTATTTCAGACTGAGTTTTTTCCTACAGATTTTTATTGGATGTATTTAGACTTTGTATTTGATATTGTTCTGTCTCTGTATGTCTGTCCAGTAACTGTTTTATCTATTGTATTTATACCCAGCATTTGTGTATGTAGCATTGTGTATTTCAGATTGAGATCTTTACTGGATTTATTTAGACTTTATATTTTATATTGTTCTTGTCTCTGTATGTCTTTGCATTTGTTACATAACCAGTTTCCTCCAGGATCAGCATAGTTTTCTGATTCTGATAACCACCATCTGTTTTGCTGGCAATTCCCTGAACTGTAAGTGACTTTTCTATTGTATTTATACCCAGCATTTGTGTAATTATTTCTACA
>JBBPDE010000107.1:28138362-28161357 GCA_037974605.1 Nannopetersius ansorgii
TTTTGCTGGCAATTCCCTGAACTGTAAGTGACTTTTCTATTGTATTTATACCCAGCATTTGTGTAATTATTTCTACATGTTTTTATTTGCATTTATATGGTCTTTATATTTTATATCGTTCTTGTCTCTGTGTCTTTTTTGTAAACAGATTTTTGAAATTGTGCTTATTTAGACTATATATATTTATACTGTTCTTGTCTCTGTGTCGGTTTTCTCCTGGATCAGTGTAGTTCTCTGACTCTGTCATTAGTAATTCACTTAATTCTAAGTTACTTATCTACAGTATATATACCCAGCATTTGTGTATATTGCACAATGTATTTCAGGCTGAATTCTTTTTCTGCAGATTTTTAGAATTGTGTTTGAGATTTTTGTAATGGATTTCTTTAGACGTTGTATTTTATCTTGTTCTGTCTCCATGTGTGTATATATCACAGTGTTTCCCCCCCAAAAAAATCCAAGGTTTTTATATGATTGACACGTTTATATTTTACACTCTTCTTGTTTGTGAGTGTCCTCTTGGAACAGTGTAGTTCTCTTTTCTGACTCTGGAGCCTACAGGCGGCAGTGCTGCTTGGTGCTCGGCTCGACTCGGCTGCCCGTGAATCGCAGAGGAAAGGGAAAAAAATCGACCGAGGCACACAATGCAGTTTGACTGTGGGGTTTATCCACCCAGGATCCACGGACTGCCAGCTATTCACAGCGGAATGGGGAGCGTTTTTCTGCTTTTTAGAAGATCGGAGTTCGCTCTGTTGTTGTAGGAATCTGTCTAGAGATAGTCTTCGAAAGAGTAGACCGTCCAGACTACGACAGAAAGTGGAGATTGTTGGGTTTGGTCGGACCGAGTGGATCAGACGGAGGGCCGCGGGCGGAAGGAGGTGCCCTGCCCGGCCTACTCTCCAGGGCTCGGCCGGATCTCCTGCAGCTGAAACTCGAGCTCGGGGCCTGGGGGCCTGCTCCGGGTCTTGTGATCTGATGGGGAAACGAAACGGGCAGAGAGATCAGACACCTCGCCCCTTCCAGAGCGGTGCGTACCATCGTCTGCTAGCACTAATCCTAATAAGGGTGTGTATTTTATGGTGTTTGGAGGAGAAAGGGATAGCTTCAGCTGGTCTACGGTTTCTAGCAAAACGGGACCATTTTGTTTTGCATTCACCTTCCTCAGATCAGCTCGTCAAAAGATCGATAGCTTTGCTTAGCCAAGATTTTTTTGTTTAAACAATTTATATCACTTAATGATATTAGGTATGCGAGAGGGGTCGCAGTGTGTGGAAATATTTTTATTTAACTTGGGTTAGCAAACAACTGGAGCTAGCGGAGGATATCGCAGTTAGCAGAAAAAGGGCTATAAATGTTTTGCCTCCAGCTGTTTCACTCGATGCGTGTAAAAGAAAGACGCAGGGCCGAGAAATGGCGTTTTTTCTTTTGTATTGCTCTCTGTAAGTGCCAGACACACGGAGTATTAAGTTAGTGTTAGTTTATGTTTACACTGAGTATTATCAATAGCGTCAGCTAGCAGGTTAGCATTATGGTAATTACCTTACCGTCATTTATGGAAGATGCTAGCCTGTGAGGCCACTTAACCTAGCGAGCTAACTAGCCAGCCGTCGTCACCGTTGGAAAAAATAGTAGACGGTGCATTTTGTAATTTTTATAAAGCCGTTATAATGCGCAATACTGTGTTTGTTCGTATTTCTAGTTCAGAATAAAAACATACACAATTTTCCATGTAATGGATTACATTTGATGTCCAGCCCGATTAGATGAACCTGTCACTTTTCAGCTTGCTAACTAGCTAACCAGCCTTTAACTAGGTGCTTTTAATACTTGGTTAAAGTTAGTCAGATGAATTATAGGCACATTATTTATCTATTTTTGTAAAGATTGCTTGGTGTGTTTGTAGCTTGTTTTGTATAGTGCCATTTTTTGTTCTAATTCTTATGTTCGATGACCCTCCACGTCCATGTATTTTAGTGGCTTCCTTCCTCTCAGTAGACCTAACCCTCTTCTAAAAATGCACTTATACAATGATGCGTTTTTTTCTCTGCTAGATGTCCTCAAATGCATGATGCAATGCTTTCCCACAGATGTCGTTTGAGTGAAGTAAGGGTAGGCATGTGTTGGTGTTAATGTCTTTTTTTTTTTATCTTTTCTCTTTTTTTTTCCCCTTAGGTGAGACTGACAATGGCTTGACACAAATCCAATAATACAGAAGGGAATATCCAAAAATAACTGGAAAGCAACCATTTTTTTTAATGGAAACTGGCTCACAGATGGACAGGCATGACTCTCATGAGACAGCAGTGTGCTGACACCATGCGGTCTTCAGCTGACACAAATCTATAGGCAAGAACGTTAACTGTGCAGTAAACTGGGATACCTACATTTGTGAAGGTTTTGGGTGTCCTCAATCAAAAAAAAGGTCGCTCCACGGACCAAGGTGTTAGTGCCTTTTGTGTGGACTTGCAGTATATTTTGACATGGACGGTCCGAGTCGAAGCGGAGGGTTAAGACAGAGTCGTCGCTCCCGTTCTCAGCGCGACCGAGAGCGACGGAGGAGGAGAGCAGACCTCGGGGCCTCATCACCTTCCTCAGCTTCAGATCAGGAGCTTTGCAGAGGAGATTCCCTCCTTGGCGCGGGTGGTGGAGAATGTCGTCCTCTCTTTCCTGGTGCCAGACACCGGCCTCCTCGCCGGAGGAAGCGAGAATCCGTGTCCTGCGAGGAAGACATAATCGATGGGTTCGCAATAGCCAGCTTCATAAGCTTAGAAGCCTTGGAGGTGTGTGGTGTTTGTTTCCATCAAAATGCAGTAGAAGTTATAAATGTTGCATCAGTTTTATGATGCTTAAATTGTATTGGTTTCCTAATGCTGTTTCTTTGCATAATTTGTTCTTTAGAGATTGTTGGGGAAGCTGTAAAGTTGCAGCTTAGATTTTTGCTATATATTTTTAACAGTGTGTGGAGCAAGGCTGTTTTGCCTAATCCCGTTATTATTGCATCTCTATGCATGTATGCATCATGTTATAATAGATGGACTGTTCTCTGAAGCCGCCAGAGCGAGCTGGTATGCTGATGGGGAGAGGGAGCAAAAGGAAGAGAGGTATGGATGTGCCACTTACTGAGCCTGAGGAAAGAGCTCCGGCTACGTACACTATCAGCAGCTGGGTGAAGCACAGGAATGAGAAAAGGAAGAGAGAGGCTAAGGTGAGGGAAATTTCAATTAAATTTCAGCATTTACTGTAATTCTTTAGATCCTGTTTTTAAACTAATTTAAAATGGCATTACACAAACCAAAAGTGCAAAAAGTCACAATGGCTTTTAAAATCAGATACCTGTAATGGAGTGTGTTTTTTTTTTTTGGAGTGAACTATAAACACATGAGTTGACTGCACATTTTTGTCTAAAAGTGCTCTCTAAATACATTATAAATCAGTGGTAATATTCATACCTCTTTACTTTTTTACATCCATTATTAAAACTCTTAAATTATTTAATCTTGTTTACTTGTTAGAAGTTTCCTGAGGGACCAACGGTTGTTTGGTTTGTATCACAGGTCTCAGGAAATATCATGGAGACCGGATACATTGTGAGTCTTCTTGGAAATCTTTTTGCTGTGTATTTACAGTATTTGTTTTCTATGCTTCAGAACTATGCCTATTGAATGTATTGTTGTACATATTCTTGTTCATGACATTTACATTTACGGCATTTAGCTGACGCTCTTATCCAGAGCGACGTACATCAGTGCTTAAGAAGTCCACAACTGTTTGTTACCTGAAAAACAGCTTAAATCCATGTCAACTATTTAACTAAGATACTGCAGTCAGAGCATCTATACATGAGTGTCTTAATGTTCACCAGTACAAAATGTCATTGATGTACGTTTTGTTTTTGTGTCAGTGTGATACGGAGAGTGAGTCAGGAGATAAGGTTGGTTATTTTCTTTGTACTGATGTTTTTATAGAGCTGGTGTGTTGTTCATTTTGACAATGTTGTTTTTATTACATCAAACCTAGGCCTCTGACAAAGATATGGAGCCTACCTTCATCGTTAGCACGAGAGAAGGTAAGAATCTTTCCTTATTGTCAGCAAATATAGTATGTGCTTCACTTATTGATGTTACAGACATGTCCTACTCTTACAACCAAGTATGTCTTGCCACAAGTGGTGGAAGCAAAATTAATTTATTTTGATCTACCATATACGTATATTTAGATTGCATTGGTAAGAAAGTACAATTATGTAAAACAATGAAATTTTTTAGTTCATATAGGAGTTTTGCTGTGGTGTTTCAATTAAATGTGAGCAGCCTTACATAGCATGAGTAACTACAAATTTGCAGAGTAACAAAATCCACAATTAACAGTAATTTACTAGACATTACAACATAAGCTGTGTCCGAAAAGTGCACTTGTTCACTGTGTAGGGCACGTTGTAGTGAGTCAGCCATTTTGTAGTGGTGTCCAAAATTTCAACCATCAATTTCACCCACTAGTTAGGGCACTACAAAATCGGCCAAAATCTAGTTTTTAGACACTACACTACATTAATACACACATACCATCATGCACTGCTCTTTTCTTTTACCGTGCCCTACATAGTGAACGAGTGTACACTACTGTTATCGTGCGAAAGTCAAAAAGAAGAGGGAGGAGAGACGAGGGGAAAGTGGGGCTTCAAATGGAGGAGATTCAGTCACACTTGCACTTTCTTTCTCTCTCTCTCTCTCTGCGGAGAACAGTAGTACCCAGGGCTAGACAGGGACAAAAAATCGGCCCGTGCATTTTCAGCCACAGTCCGGTGGTGGATTTGGTACGCTACCCGGGCCGGCAGACAAATGCCCTGTATACCTGATAGCCAGTCCAGCTCTGGTAGTATCCCCTGGACGGATCTGTCTGTCAATAAACAATAGTGCAACACAATTACAAGAACATTGTTGTTACAAAATAACTAACCCTGACATTGCTGTGTGTAAGAATTAGTGATCTGTACCAGCTGGTCAGTGGTGCCAAATGGTCAATAAAAATTACTTGGTGTTAATGCAATAAAAATAAATCTGAATTCAATAAAATAGCAGCAGACGAGGGAGATTAACATTAAGTAACATTTGATCAATTTACAGATGAAAACAACTGTTATATATTTGTTAGATATGTTTTGTGCTGTCTTATAAGCTATCTATCTGCTCTGGTAAAGTAATCTTCTCTCTTCACATCAGTGGTATCCAACCCAGTGAGCATGGCCTCTACAATGAGCAACGGCTGCACCCTGTTGCCTTCCAACAGTGGACCGCCCCGTCTGTCAGTGACGCCTCGAGTGTCAGGCTTGGAACGGAGTCAGGAGAGGAGTCTGGAGCTGCCTTATCCTGAAGCCACCTCTACCTCGTCCTCTCTCCCTGGCCTTATGCCCCGCTCCCCTGCCTCTGTTGCCACCCCACTGTCTGAGCAGAAGAATGGAAATGTTGGACCACATCACCGTCATGATTGCAGTCCCCCAAGACACAAGCATAAGCCCTTTCTCCCCTTCCCTGGTCGGTCACAGCCTGTCTTCGGTATGGGGAACAACAGGTCAGTATAGTTCAAGATCAGTGCCAGTACAGAAGCACTCTTTGGATATCATTAGTTTTATATGGGAGTGTGGGATAAAGCAACCTTTACTGGCATTTCTCTGTAATTTCCCAGTTATTTGGACTGAATGCTCAATAAAGATTCAAGAAAGATTTCCTGTCTATAAAATAGCTGTGAAAGTAACCACAGGTTATATTAATCGTGTCGAAATATGCATCTCTGTAAAAGTATTACGTATTATGTGGAGAATTCTTTTTTTTTTTTAAATTAACTTTCTTGTATTCTCTATAGCTCAAGTCATGCCAGTATATCCTACATAAGGTATACAGCTAAGAAATAAAAACTCTGCAAAACATACTCAATATGAAAAACCATGATAAATAATACAGATGCTGGGACACAAATCCTGTATATAAATTTACAGTTAAGTGAATTACTAGTAACAAAATCATTTTTACATGTTGGTACAATTACCTCACCTTGCCCTAAAAAGTTAATTCCATCCTAATAGTACCTTTTTAAATAGGTGGACGGACACCCGTTGAATGAGTCAGATTATTGCTGGACGATGTATGTCTATCAGTGTTGCCTAACTTTTAGTCAAACGGTTTTACAAAGCTTTATATGTTTATTTGTTTATCAGGAACAGTACCTCAGTTAAGCCTCCGTCTTCATCTGCCTCTTCATCATCAATACGACCGCCCACACCCTCAACTAGTGTGTCTGGTGTCCGAGGCCCATCTGGGGCAGGAGTTCTGCGACCATCTTCTCGGCCCAGCCCTGGTGCTCTCTTCGCCCCTTCCCCTGGCCTCCCTCCACCTCCTCCCCTCCTGCAATCCCCTCGCCCTGCTACAGGTATATTTGCCTGCACAATTCTCTAGATATGGGCATTTTTAAAAATCTATTTTTGCTGTCAAATCATCTTTTAAAATGGACGTTATTCCAATGGGAATAGGTTTTCATTGATAATAAAAATGTTACAGGTTTATTGTGAACTGCTAGTGTAATTCTTCATACATGTTTTTTGGTTGATGTAGTGATTTACCTTTGTGATTTTGGCTGATGCATCTAAACATACCACCAGTTGTCTTATGGAAATTACTCTGATCTTCTGGATAAATTCTTTGGCTTTCCTGTATGTAGATCAAGACCTGTACCGCCAGGAGTTGAACTCGCACTTCCTGAACTCTCAGAACCAAGAGAGAGAGAACAGAGCTCCAGGAAGCAGTACTGGAGTCAATGCAAGCTCAGCATCAGGAGGACCGTCCGCCTCTACCTCCAGCTCTGGCACATCCAGCAGGGCTTCACAAGCCCAGGCCTCCATTCCACCCATGTATCAGTTCCATCAGCACAACCATCAGCACCAACACACCCACACCCACCAACACTTCCTTCATCCACCTGCTGCAGCACCCCCTATGGTAAGAGGGCCACAGATGATGCAATGTGAATGGTTTTAATATAAGTGGTATTAGATATTTAATTTTTTTTATTAGTTGTGCTGATACATTACTATTAAATATTGATTGTCTTTATTTCTCTTTTAGTATGAGAAATATCCAGGCAAGATTGATGGACTTTTTAGACACCCGGTATGTTTTATACTTTAGAGGCTGCAAAACAAAAGCTTTCTGAACAAAAGCTGAAATAATCATACTTTGATTTTACAAGTAACTTTCAAATTGTGATTTATTATATTTGTGGTAGTTTGCATGTGCTAGTAAAGTGACGTTGCTTTTTGTTTTAGTTTTTCCCTCAGTACCCACCGCCTGTGCCTGGAATTCAGCCTGTAATTCCACCTGCTGGACCACTTAGTTCCCTGCAAGGAGCTTTTCAGCCCAAGGTAAGGAGCGTCACCACAGTATTTTGATTGATTTCCATCTGGTTACAGTGTTGGTCAGTAAATTACTACTATGAATGTATTACAGTGTGTGAAAAATATTAGTTTTAATTTTTACTTACCTGTAGTAATATTAGCTTAGGTTTAAGATACAGGTGACTGATTAATAATTATTAAATATACTAATAATTTCATTTTTATGTCACCATAGTCCATTTTTATTTAAATGGCATTCCCCTACAGAGGACTATATTCCTTGGTTAGTTTCTCCCATGTAAAATCTAATGCATGCTTTTAGAAAATCTGTATTTGTAATGGGTTAAAACAGTGTCCTGTGATTGACAGCTTGTTGCCCTTCAGGGACCTGCCCCAGAGATGACTGCTCGTCTAGGAGTGGTGCCTCCCCACCTGCAACCTAAAGACCCTAGGGTAGGAGATCCTAATATCATGTTTCTCTGCTTTGGTATTGAAGGCCTGTCTATATTATACAGCTTTTGTTTATTCAGGTACTACAGTTTTTGATAGACTCTCAGTTGTTGAAAGAAAATACTGTAACCACCCTCTTGGGGAAATACCGCTGTACTCAGAGGCGGGAGGTTTAACAGTAGCCAATCCGAGAACATTATTTATTTCTCCTTGCTGCCGATTGGCTACTACCCTTACTGTACATCAGTTCTAATCGGCACTTTCTCTTTTCTGTCTCCATAGATTACAGACCCATTTGCACCATCACTAAAAGTCAGTAATGTAAAATTATTTTTTCTGTCTTTAATACTCTTCATTTGACTTACTTTTTGATAACTACAATTCTGTTTTGCTTTCTTTGACTCTGCAGAAGCCTGGAAAGTGGTGTGCTATGCATGTGCGTGTGGCCTGGATGATTTTGAGGCACCAGGAGAAAGTTAAGGTTTGTATTTTTCCCCCTGTTCTGGTTGATCTTGAATTTAAGACTCTGATATTTTATAATGACTATCCTGTATTATCCTATGGCTAGAATTCAACTGCTTGTGTTACCTTTTATAAGTAATGATTTAAAACTTTGCTCTATTTTAGTTGATGCAGGCAGATCCTCAAAAGCTAGACTTCCGTAATGACCTTTTGCCACGTCTCCCTGGGCCTGGTGGAATGGGAGGAATGGGGGGTCTTGGAGCACTTGGAGGTCCCATGCCTCCAGCCCATGAGCTTGCCAGACCAGGCAGCCTCTTTGCAGCTGCTGGTACTTTTTTCTTCTTCTTCGTTGTCTACAGATGTACCATGGCAGAAATTGTTTGAGAGTTTATCTGATTAATGTATGCTTTTAGATATTTATGCAACCCACTGTTATAAGTTGTGAAAAATCATTTTATTTACAAGATACAGAAGGCATTATCAATAAGCTGGTCTGTGCTGTCTTACACACTGAAATAGCTAAATTATGTGATCTTCTAAATGGCTTGGAGAGGACAAGGAACATTAGTACCAAACAGACTCGCAACACTCTATGGTACTCCATTAAAGGGTGTTAAATAAGTATTTGAGTTGACCCCTGTGTCTTCTCAGGTGGAGTCAATCCATCCTCTACTCCATTCATCTCTCCATCAACGCCTCACTCCTCTTTCCTCACCCCAGCAACACATCTGGGTAAGAAACTAGACCACTGAGCTCAATGTGAGATTAGCTGTAGCCTAGCCTAATCTTCCAAATGTAATAATATAGGGAAAGTGGTCATGTTTTTAGATGTTGTCAGACATCAAAATGGATGATAGAACACTCATTTATATTTTCCTTAGGTTTCATTTTTTCTCATTCAAATTTGTGCCCAGACTAGCATCATTAATGCTGATGCTTTGGGTAATTTGTTTCAGATCCGTATGGCCGCTCACCCCCGTTCCCACCCCTGGGAGCCCTAGGCTCTGGTGCCTTTGGAGGACTAGGTAGTCCCTCGCTGTGTGAGTTCAAACTTGATTATGGAAAAACAACTTGCCTAGTCACATTCGGAGTATTCTGAATACATGTATTGACCCATTCTATTTATTCTGTCTCTTTTAGCTGCTAGTTCTGTTTTTGGCCATAAGGCAGAATCTTCTGCAAGTGCAGTAGGAGGACTGGGTAATCCGCATGATCCATGGAATCGCCTACATGTTGCCCCTCCCTCTTTCCCCTCCGGGCCCTCTTGGGCTAAAGGACTGGACAAAAGGGATGAGAGAGATAGAGGGAAAGACATGGAGAGAAGAGAATTAACTCATATAAAAGATGAAAAGGACAGGTAAACAACAACTACAAGTGTATGTATGTACGTGAGACACAAACTCAATGTCTGGTACTAACTGATTTTCACTTCACCTCTTGCAGAGACAACATGATGTATGGTCGCCCACCTGTGCGAATGTCTCCCAGTGCCCCATCACTCAAGCACCGCAGCAACACCCCCAGTTCCCATATGAATGGCCTGGGACCCCTGGGTGGCCAGTCAGATGGGCAAAACAGGGAAAGGGAGCGAGAACGGGATCGTGAAAGGGAAAGAGAGAGAGATAGAGACCCAGACAAGAGACAGCATTCAGTGTCTGCATCTAGGGCACCAGCATCAGCTTCCTCAGCACCAGACAGACCTCGATCATCTACGTCATCTGTTCTTGCAACTCCTCCTCCAAATACCTCCTTGGCACCCTCCCCTCTGGACCTATTTCCCAGACAACCACATGCTCTCAACACAGAACCCTCACATCCATCCCAAAGAGAGAGCAGTGGTCCATCATCATCCTCCTCCTCCGTCAGTTCGCTTCCGGTCAAGAAGCCTGATCGGACCACGACTCCTGTCTCTAAACCACCCACTGGTCCTCAAGTGAAGGTGAAAGAGGAAAGAAAAGAAGAGCCTGAACAAGTGCCCATCTCTTTATCCCATCCAGCTGTACCTCCTCATAGCTTTGAACGGCCGAACAGTCGCCACACTCATCATCCTTCAACCCCTTCATCAACCCTCTCATTGACTCCCACGCCTGGAGTGCCTCTTCCACCTCCTACCCCACACCCTACCCACCATTTCTCTCTCCTGGATCGCTCACGTATCGAGGCTTATCTTGGTGGACCTGGCAGCTCGGCTGGACTGGTTGTAGGGCCCCCAGGGGATCGATTTTCAGTTCATCCACATACACCACCACAAGCGCACTCACAGGCTCCTCACAGCTTCCCCTGGGATCCTTGGCGAGATCTTGCTGTCCAACAGCAGCAGCGTAGAGAAACTGTGTTGGCTCTACGGCCAGATCCTCACCTTGCACTGCGGTCCGACCCACACTTGTCCCGCCTACTTCAGCATCAGCACTCAAGATACATGGAGGCAGAGAGAGCTGCAGCAGTAGCTGCAGCGGTGGCAGCTGGCCCACATCATCCACAAGCACCTACCTCTTCTGCTTCTTCCTCAGCGATCCGACCAGATTTTGGATTGATGGCTCATCATTTTGACCGCCCTCATCATGGCGGTGCTCCTGGTGGTGGGCTGCTGGATGAGGACCAGCGTGCCCAGATACTGCGAGAGGACTATGAGAGGGTGCGGTTCATTGGAATGCATCCGCATATTTCTGCATCTCACTTGCCCACCTCTGCAGCCCACCTCGAGCAGCTGCATGTAGGCTTACTGTCTCACTCTCCGCTCCATCCTGCTGGAGCTTCTACACCATCACCACATCACCCAAGTCTCTATTCTCGCTTGGCTCCCTTGCATCCACATTCTCACATTCCAAATGGAATTCTTGCTAAGACGCCCGGTCTAGTAGGGCCCTTGTCAGTTGGAGCGCCTCCACCGCTTATTCCATCTGTGACTAGGTCCTCCACTCCGCCTCGTAGTTCCAGACTTGCCGGGGCTGGAGAGTTGGCCCTCTTCAGTACACACAAGGATGGCGAGTCCAGATAGTACTAGGAGAGACTGGAGCAGTTGAGCGATACTGCTTTTGAATTGCTCTTCCTACTAATGGAAGGACATGCAGGAGCCCAACCTGCTGAAGCTAAAATGATCATATATGAACGTTGAGATGACCTGAGCGGAGAACAGAGACTTCACAGGACTGCTCAGTATATTTATCCACTGTGGTTATATTGGTGCAATTTAAGGTACTCCCCTTCCCCCACTTCCTGTGCTTTTGGTTTATATTTAGGGGTTTGTTTCTCAAAAAGGCCTGTGGACTAAAGACCTGTCATATGAAGAGATAAACATACCTAGCCCTGCAGGGCTGTCTCCAGGCTGATGGATCCAGAATTCTGAGATAATGTTTGCATTTCAAAACATTGGTTGACATCTGTTTCCCTCTATGAACTCATGGCTGTAAAAAAAAAAAAAAAAAAAAGGCCTGCTGTAGAGATTGAAATCTGCATATGAAGATGTGGGGAAAATTAGTTGAACAATGGCTGAAGTAGTGCTCCTCAGATTGTCTAGTGTGTGCTCTGTCTATTACTAGGGAGGAGAAAAAGCATTGTAAAATTAATTCAAAGAAATCACATCTTCAGCTTCCTGTTCTTCTTATTCAGTCTACAGCAATCCGAGACACAACTTCCATGAACGTTACAATGAACGTCTGCAGAGTTATTTTATTTTAATCTTTAAAAAACTATTATTAACTGTACATCTTGTTTGATAATATTTTAAAAATTTAAATGGGAAAACTCATTCTCCCTCACTCTGACTCAATACATGAGCTGGGACAGAATACAGTAGAATAGCGATATTGCTTTTGTAATAATTATTGTTAACATTAATTACCTTATATAATAAACATATTCACTGTTTGTCATAATGTCATTGTTTCAGGTCTCACCAGTTGCACTCCCTTGTTAAAACAACTTACTGTTTTGATCCAGGATATGGCACAGTACAACTTCTACAAGAAAGTATGGATATTAAATGCCAGTGAACTGGGTTTGTAACCATCACAAAGCTTGTCCCCTATGCTGTTCGTGTTGGTTGCTAATATATATATTTATAGATGGTGAACTTTGGAAGTCCACATGTGGACAACATCTTCAGCAAAAGATGCACGTCTGACCGATAAGGGGCATCAACTGGACAAATGGAGTGCTTTGTACTTGCAAACCAACAGCAGGATTGAAGGGATTTTAACACGAGTACAGAACATTCTGGGTTAATTATTTGAGCAAAAACAATTTTATACCTTTGAAATATGTTCCCCCTGAAAAGAAAGCAACAAAGATTAATTATTAAACAAATTGGTTATTTACATGCATTGGTGTAGTGATTCATTGTATACCAATTTCTTTGTTTATATTTGGTGTTGCTTTTTAGTTTGTGTATTAAGGTTCAGTAAGGATTTATTTTGCTGAATAACTATCCTTTGCCATGGTATGTTTTGGATTCAGCTTCAGCTTAAGCTTAGTCTAAAGGCTGAATAATAAAAATGGCACTATAGAACAGGGGTCAGCAGGCATGTTCATGAAGGGTCTACATTTGTTCCAGGGAGACCCAAAATCATTAAGCCAATCAGTGCCTTCTTAAAAACCTGGCTAGTGGGATTTGAGGGTGGTTTACAAGGCAGGATTTCTCACTTAGCTGGATAAGTTCAGCCTCAAACTATGAAGTGACCAATGGTAATGTCTCTCACTGCTTTTGAACAAACCTGACTTCAGACTTAAGTTACATATCTTACCAAACTGCTTTTTTAAATTACACCCTTAGTGTTGAATTTGAGTTAGTGACCACTGATTTAAAAAAAAAAAAAATACTTGGAGCTGTCATTCTTTTGGCTAACACCAGGTCAGTCAAACTGTCGGCCCTCTGCTGTAACCTACATTACTGCATCTGTGAAAAAAATGATACATTTCTAACATTCACTACATGGACAAAAGTATCGGGACACACCTTAATTATTGAATTCATGTGGCCCCTTTCTTCCAGTGAAGGGCAATCAATGCTTCAGTATACGAAAACATTTTGAACAACTTTGCTTCCAACTTTGTGGACACAGTTTGGGGAAGATAATTCTCAATTCCAGCATGACTGTACCCCAGTGCACAAACACAAAGACATGGGTGAGTTTGGTGTGAAAAAACTTGACCTGACCTCAACACCATCCAACATCAGCACCTGGCCTCGTTAAGGATCTACAGAATGAATAGGAACAAATTCCTGCAGAAAGGCCTTCGAAGAAATGAAGCTGTTATAGCTGCAAATGAGGGGACCAACTCCATGTTAAAAGTCTATGTATATAAATGCAGTGTCATTAAAGCCCCTGATGGAGCAATGGGCATCTCAATATGTTTGTCCAAATAGTGTATCAATTCACATTCATTTCAGACACTGTTTTAGCCATGCCAGGTGAGTTTTTCTTTCAGCTGACAATAGGAAAAACAATTTTTATAACTAAAAATTGCCATAACAACAGCATGAAAAGAAAAGAAAGAAAAGTAATTATATAATATACAGGTCTAGTGGTAAGGGAGGTTATGGATTCGAATCTCATGAGTGCTTGTGGCACCAGAGGTACCGTTGGGCAAGGAACCATCCTTGCTCCTTAGTGCTCCCTAGTGGCAGTCCACTGCTTCACTTAGTGAATAGTTAAATGCAGAAAAAATAGTTTACACTGTGTGGTGTGCTCTGGTGTGTTTACATGTGACTATGAGGACCACTTTACCTTTCTCAACACTGCTAGTCTCTACAGAAGTAAAAGTTAGCATTACTCGGGCAGCTTTTCCACTTTTGCCCAACGTTCAAGTCTATGCGATAGAGTAAAGGGTACGTTTCGAAAGAGAGGGAAAGGCAGCGATAATGCTGCGACCAAAATATAAAAGTTGTAATAAATATCTCCAAAAGCATGAACGCGTTTTCTTATGCTGCAGTACGGTGATTGGAGTCTCGCGAGATTTCAAGCAGCTCTCGCAGAGCCAGCCGCTTGCGCCTCCATTTCGCTGCGTCGAAAGTCTCCTCCCCGCGACCGCTCCACTCAGAGAGCCGGACCCAGTCTCCGTTCGGAGCGCTCTTTAACGTGATCTCACCGGCCTGCCAGTACCTCGTTGGGTACCGGGAGATAGTTCGGAACGGCCCAGTCACGGATTGAGTGCGATTTGACACGGATGGCGACTCCTTCAGCGAGAATTTAGTAAAAGAAAAGTGCTCGGAAATTTCAGGTAGGTGGGAACTTAAGATGGCGGCGGTAGATGGGGGGGAGGAGGAGGAGGTATGAGGGGGAGGAGGTATTGGGAAGGGGGGAGGAGAGATGAGGGGAGGGGGTGTCTACAGGGACTGGGGGCGCTTTGACATGGCGGGATAAGTTGACTGGCTTAGGTGTTCACTTCATAAACAAACTGATATGGCTGACTTTACTGGGCTGACTGTATTGTGTGAGGTAGAAGACAGAGTTCAGGCTCTCTGTCACCACTATTTCACTCCAAACCATCAGTTTGGTCAGACTGAATTGGGTTCACTTGGAAACGCAACTTGCTCTTAAGCAATGATACGTCACAGAGCGGGTCCTGGCATGTTTTATTTGGTATTTTCTACTCCGTTGTGTTCCTAAATTCATCCCAGCACTCCTTTCAGTGCATCGACTCTCCTTAATCCTCCCATTGTTAGGATGCAATTTTGTTTCATCCTATAGTATCCACATATTCGATTCCCAGATTAACCATTTAGATTACATCCTCAACCAAATTGCATTTAGTAATCATTTTAAAAAGTATATACACTGCAGAATTTGTTGACTCTAATATTTTGGCCTCTCGTAATGACGTCACATTGCCCCTCCCTCCTCCGCCTAAAGCTAACATTAGCCTGCTTAGCTAGCAGTGTATGAGAGAATCAAGACTGTTGGCTACTTTTACGTTTTGTTCAGTATTGACCTTTAAAAAGTCCAAAGCACTACAAGAAAAAACAAATAAACGCAGGCTTGTAAAGGCCTCTCTTATGTAACTTAACAAAACAAATACACGCCTGAAATAGCGAGAGAGCGTGCTGGCTAGCCAACGCGTTAGCAAGCTAAGCAGCTTCCAAGTTTTTCTTCTCGCAATGCCCCACGAAGTACTGAGCACCTAAATACGAAAGACGTTGACTTGTGGTGGTGGAGTGCTGGCAGGGAGTCTTAGACGGTGGTGAAAATGACCCCAGCCTCTTTGGATCCCTAAACGGCCTTTTCAGGCCCGTGTGAGCTGCAGCCCGCCGGATCAGCCCCTCAGTGAAGGCACTGTCGACTTATAACGTTACAGCGCAACGGATCCCCTGCACGTTCTGTCGATTTAAATATGAGAGCAACCTGAGAGTTATCTTTGTGATCCCATCGCCTACATGGCTAATTAGGTGGGTAATTAGGGCCAAACAATTAGGCTAGCTACCGTGAGTGTTGTGTGAGCGTGTGTTACTGAGACATTTCTACAAACTATGTGGCAGGTCGTTTAGTTTTTTCCAGGACTCCCAAATGACACGTATTACGCATTCCGCAAGAAAAACGTGTTTTCCACGCGAAGAGCCAATATTGCCCGGTTTGTGTCACTAGACCACAAGGTATTTTATGACACGTCCTTGTGGTCTTCCGAAGTCAACCTACCTTTCCTTATTGAGAAACTGACCCGTCTCAGTATTTTGAGGAAGTATACAACACAAAGCACACCTCAACTTCAGTATTGCACAGTATTGCACGTTTGTCACCTTATTACTGACCATGGGAAATCCACCATATATCTAGTTTCACTTTTTGATATCTTTTGTTCCTTAGATGCATTGGTTTCCTTGATCTCAGCATCCTGGAAGTGGAAAGTACAGAAGAGACTTGTCCTACACCACATATAGGTAATCAGAACTGTTTATTGGCGCAGTGCAGCGATTACTGCTGTTTTTAAAGTGGTTTTGCATGCCATGTTCATGTTTTAAAAACTTGGTTTATATATATGTTGTCTTCTCCTTTCCTTTAGGTGAGGTGTGTAGTCGAGGCAGTCCAGAAGAAGGGAGACTCAGGGAGGAGGTGGTGCAGCAGTGCACCCCTCCGGCTGTGGTTGTGCTGGGTGGCATCCCTGCGGCTACGCAGAATGTGGCCGGGCCACCCCAGCATGCCCTGCAGCCGGTCGCAGCTGCCCTCCTACCACCACCACTGGTTGGCCCTGCCACTGAGTTGGAGCAGCAGAAAGCAGACACAGAGGCTGCAAATAAAGAGCAGAGCACCACAGTGGCTTGGCAAAGCTGCAACACAAAGAAGCTTGAGGAGAAACCATCCTTGGATTTCAGTACTGAAGCTGTCCAAACCCACCTGGTGTCAGGTGCTAGTGGAGACTCACAAAAATTCTCACACGAACTTTCAGTTTGTGAGACTGATCAGATCAGAAAAGAGCAGGATTTACATTACGGGTGTAACACTGAGAAAACAAGCCTTGCACACAGGGAGACAGACATGGCAGAGAGCACTGGCATGGGCCACTGCCAAGACTGGACTCCTAGCACAGAAGCTACAGGGGATGCCGCTGTTCCTGTTGAGATGGAAATGGGACACTTGGTTCCAGAAAAGGCATATCTGGGAATCAAATCAAAGAGTGGTCCAGAGGAATTATCTGGAACACCGGACACAGCTGGAGAGAGCACACAAATCCCCCTTCGTCAGTCCATCTCGGCAATTTCCAGTGCAGTTAAAACCAGAGACAGAGACCATAAGCAGTCTGGGGACATGGAGTACCAAAATGTACCACTTAAAGCAGCAATCATCATGGCAAACAGCGAAACATTCAGTGAACCTAAAAATGTCACGAATACTATCTATGGAAGCACGAAGGTGGAGGGCATATGTTCAAGTACAAACCCAGATGAGACAGAGGGGCAAGCATACAGTGAGCATCACTCAAACTCAGGAGGTTTATCCACACAAGATGAGCCTCTGTCTAAGGTACCCTCTCCCACAGACAATGGAAACGACACTCCAAATGACACTGATGAGGGTAGCAGATACCTCCATAAATGCCTTGTACAACCTCCCCTTGCAGCAGTGGACACGCAAAGAACAACTGTTCCTCATGCTACCTTCCCTCACAAAACATCTGTTTCCTCAAAGCAGCCTGGTAATGCACAGGCAACAAAAGAGAACCAGCTGAGCCCTGAGCATGTAAATTGCAGTGGAGCCCCTAAACCTGTTTTAGTCGGGAATCAGACTAGTGAAAGTGAGGAGCAGGGAAATAAGAATCTCTCTTTAGATGGAGATCTGATCGGGAGTGTGGCTGTTACAGAAGTACTTTATGATATTTCTGTTGAAGAACCAAAGGTGTCGGAAGATGGGATGTGTACACTTGATGTTCAGGCCTCCAAAGTAACTGAAGGGTCCCATGTAGTGGTTTGTGGCCCTACAGATGTGATTGTTAAAGAGAATGACTGTGCCAACAATATACAAGTGACCCTGTACCCAGATCGCCAACCCGATGGGAGCAGTCTCTCACACACAGATGGATGTTTAACTTCAGAGAGACTGGACTCGGATCAGCCATGTCTCTTTCAAGCCAGCACTGACTGTTTGATCCAGCAAGGACAAGAATCCATTCCAGCAGACCGTAAGCTCTCACAGATAATATGTGTAAATGATGACTTCTCTATGCCAGGTGATACAAGTATGGATGAGAAGCAAACAGAGAGTTCAGTGACTCTGTCTGGACTAAGTACTGTTGAGGTGAAGAACTTCATTGATGTAGGTATCCTAATGCAGCCAGGTATGGAGGACACGTGGTTGGTTGTAAGTGAGTCTTCTCCTTTGTTAGATGGGCAGTGTGAAAGCACTGAGGATGCTGAGATGTTGGATGTAAGCACAGAGGCAATGGTGCAGTGTTCTGAATCTCAGTCATCTGTTGCTGTCTACGAGTGTGCCGTGCCCTGTTTCCCCTCAGAAGGTGTTAAGCTGCTCTTGCCAGAAAAAGAAGAGGAAGATCCTGCAATTAAACATTCTTTTGAACCTTTAACACAAACATTGCCAGGAGAGCTTGAAACTCTATCCACCCATCCTCAAAATGTTTTTGCTTCACAAAATGCTTCATCTTGCCCGACAACTATAAAACCTTTGGTGCAGTTAACTGCTGTGTCCTCCAGTCAGAGAGAAATATCTCAGAGTTGCATGCAAAATATGGGTCTAAAGCCCACTGCCTGCTCCAGTGTTGAGAGTGCGGTTACTTTGTCAGAATCTAACCTAGTAAACACAGTGTCCTCTGTACAAAAGGAGCAGATCAAAATGACAGAAAATAAACCAGATGTGTCTTGTGTTTCTCTTCCATCTGGAGTTATTGATCCAAAGCTGCTTATCTTGAAGAGAGGTGAGACTCCTCTCCTCAAGCCACCTCCTTCAATGTTAACTAAGATTTCCAGTAACCAGGACCCCCCTGTCCAGTCTGGCACCCCCAGTGAAAGGTTGGACACAGTCTCTGTAGAGTGCCTTTTTGAAAATGATTCTGCGTGTGAAGGAACGGCTATCCCACCTGAAAAGGAGGCACTGGCACCTCCCAGCAGTTCTCACCCCAATTCTACCCCTGATATTACTATTTCATTCTTGAAGGATGAATCTAAAAAAGAGGCCTTAATCGAATCAGATTATTCCCGTGGACACGGTGAGCAAATTCCTCAATGTGAGCGTCTCTCAAAGTCTGCGTCTACTCCCTCTCAGTCCCACAGTTTGCCCATTCTGCCTCAAACTTCAGGCAGTGCTTGGAGGAGCATGTGCAGTGCCATCACTGCACAGGACCAGTCTAAACAATGTCCTACTAACCGACCATGCCAAGATTCCATGTTGTTGGGGGGAGAGTTGGAGGTGGAAGAACAACATTCACCAGTTCAGCATTTGGCAGATGCAAAAGACGCTCATGACAACACACCAGGACAACTTGATGCCTCTATAGGAGAGAGCAGTGATGGAGAGGCAGATAGTTCAATGGAAGCCCAGACAGATGACAGCATCATTATACCTAGTTCAGCGCAGAACAAGGTAAGGCCAACATAACTGATATATTTGCCTTAGACCAGCTTATGCCATATGTTCAGGCTTAATTACAGTGTAAAGCATACTGTTCCACATTTATAGCTTGCTTATTGTGTTTGCTTGTATTTGTTTTAGGTTGCTAGCAAAGTTAGTTTCAAGTGGATCAAAATAACTCAACATCTGTAAATTCACAGAGAAATGCATCTATCAACCATCAGTATTTTAGACTGCCTAGTCGTGCTCGAAAGCACTATTTGTAGCTGTGTGAATACCATCAGCCCATTCTGGTGCTCTAGTTGGCTGCATGTTGAGCCATGTGTGTTTTGCAGCGTGGACAGAGCAGGACAGACAGACAGGCCTTTTTTTTGAAGGTAAGAGGTGTCAGCATCATTTTCCGGCATCTCTCATTCTTGGACTCAGTCTAAACTCGCAAGCTGACAATTCCTCTGCTAATTCTAACCTGAAGCCTAGTGTAAAGCTTACAAAAAAAGTTTAGTTTTACTCACAATCGCATGTTTTACATATAAAGGATAGGAAAGGTTTTTGAATTTTCTGCTAGTTGGAGGCCAACTGTCTGTGCATACCCACTGTAGCTCTTATTATACAAAACTATGTGCCCTTTTCATCTTGTTGTTGACCTTCTTTCTACTCGCATTGCACAAATGTTTTTTTTCCCCATTTCTTTGTTTTCTCCTTTCTTTTTAATAGTGTGATTTCCTCTTCTCTTTCTAGGTTCGTCAGTGGATAGCAGGCAGAGCCACAACAGGGTCTACTCCTTCCACCTCTCGTACACCATCTCCGCCTCCAGGCTCCTCATCAGACTGGGCCCAGCTTCACACAGACAGGGCTACATATCTCTGTGGCTCTCATGGCAAACACACAGCTTCTTCCCATAGCTCTGGCGGAGCGTCTCAATCAGATCAGATGCTCACACAGCGGCCTCGCTTAGAGAAGCATACTGATATGGCAGAGCTGGCCAAGCATGTCAGTGAAGTATTTATATATATATTTTCTTGATTAAGGAAGGGATGCACTTTATATATTACTGGGGGCCGGTCTAATCAGTCCCTGAATGTATCACTGTAAGGTCCCGGACTAAGTTTAGTTGTTCTTTGGGGGTTCGGATGAATCATTTGATGGTCATTTAACAGTATCATATTTAGCATGTGCATGACTCTGCATGACTCTGTTCCTCAACTTGTCTCACCAGGCAAACTGGGCAAAGTTTACAAGATTTTATATTGTCCCTTAAAATTGTTTATTGTAAGAAGTTATTTTGAATATAAATAAGCCTAAATATCCAAAATTCTTAAGTGCAGTTAATGTATGTATATAACAGGATAACGGTTCTCATTTCCTTTGTGGTACATTCAGCATTTCTGGCCTTTGTAATGATATTACGACCAGTACACCGTGTGTAGATTGATTAGACCGTTTTCCAGTGATGAAATATTTGAAACTTAAACCGAATGTAAAAAATATCAAGTACATTGTTCACCAATTTGTTTTTCCCTGGTACCATGTGTACAAATGTATTTGTGATTTAGTATTCTATCCATATCCTGTGGCTTTAACTTGTCGGCTAATATAACCAAACTTTTACCAGGATCACCCATTGCTTTGCATGTTGTATGACCTTGTATTAAACTGAAACATGCTGATTTATAATGTATTCTGTGTTTTTAACAGGAAGCTGAGATTGAGCATCGGACACTAGCCCTGAAGCGAGAAGGGTTCTGGTCCCTAAAACGTTTATCACGACTGACAGAGCCAGTCCGGCCCAAGGTGCACTGGGACTATCTCTGTGAAGAGATGCAGTGGCTTTCTGCTGACTTTGCACAGGAGAGGCGCTGGAAGCGGGGCGTAGCCAGAAAAGTGAATTATGAATTCATAATAATTTCTTTACTAAATTTATTGCATCATTGTTATTGAATTGTGGAGACCCTTCTTTGAATAAATACTGTGTCTAGGTGGTGAGGATGGTGATGCGACACCATGAAGAGCTTAGACAGAAAGAGGAGAGAGCAAAGCGTGAAGAGCAAGCCAAGCTGAGGAGAGTTGCTGCATCCATTGCTAAGGAGGTCCGCTCTTTCTGGAGCAGTGTTGAGAAGGTGACACGTTTTTTATAGCTGTAATTTGTATTACTGCATGCTTTTCTTTACATTCCGTGAACTGTCCAGTGACCAGGTTGACGTACTTGGCATATATACCAATTCAAAAACTCAAATTTCTGTTCCCAACTTACAACGAACTTTTTGCTTAAATAAAAAGTATAGTGGCCCTTACATTAGAGTGTGAAAACCCCACAGCTCCCAGTGTAAACAATGTGAAATGCATTTTCTGCATTTAACCCCTTCACCAAGTAGCGTAGTGGGCAGTCAGTGATGCAGCGCCTGGGGAGCAGTGTGTGGGAAAGGTACCTTGCTCAAAAATACTTTAGTGGTGCAACTGGCAGTCCTGGAATTCTAACCCTTGACCTTTTGGCCACAGGGCCTACTCTCTAACTACCAGGACACCAGGTGCCCCAAATACCTCTGTCTTTGGTCTTACAGATTTTAAATATGTTTTGACATAGGTAGTCCAGTATAAACAGCAGTCTCGCTTGGAGGAGAAACGCAAGAAGGCCCTGGATCTTCAGTTAGATTTCATTGTTGGCCAGACAGAGCGCTACTCTGACCTGCTCAGTCAGTCGCTGCAAGCCACACCTGCAGCCACTTCCAATATCCCTACCAGATTCTCCCAATTCAATGCCGCCGATGAAGATGGTGAGCAAAAGTACTTGCATGTTGATTATGTGAATTCTTAAGCATTAGAATTGCTGCACAAATGAAGTGTGTTGTAGTTCTAAATCTGCTTCTTTGTAGATAGAGACTTTGAGCCTCCATGTGAGGAGGAGGATGATGAAGAGACAATTGAGGTGGAAGAGCAGCAAGAGGGAAATGATGAAGAGACACAACGCAGGGAGATTGAGTTGCTGAGGCAGGAGGGCACTCTTCCCCTGGACCAACTTCTCAGCACCCTTACTCTACCCCAGGTACTATGAGGACTGTTCACACCAGTTAACAGTCTTCTGTTATTTCTGTTTAGCCTCTGTGGTGTGTATTTTCTAGGCTCACTCTGAAAACGATGTTTGTTTCACAGGATTCTGCTTCAGAAAAAGAAGCTTCAGAGGAATCCTTAGTTGTTGAAGATGAAGACAAAGAGTTCTCAGCAAATGAGGAGGATGGTGAGTTGCTGGAGATTTTCACATAACTTAATTGACCAAATGTTTATCCAGATGCTTCTCTTAAATAAGGGAATGTAAAGACTAAGAGTGTGTCCGAAACCGCATACTTGTGCAATTTTAGTGCATGATTTTAGGGCGTAGTGCGCTGACACCGAAAACCGAACTAAAGCTCAGTGCACTGAAAGTACCCGGATACCGCACTAAAATCGGCCAGAAAACGTAGTGCAGAACGATGCACACTACTTGCACTAAACGGGCGCCATTTTGACCACGCAGCGGAGGGGGCGGGACTTTTAACGTGTTTTCGAGTTTGATAGTGGCAGCAAACAGTGAAATACAAGCCCAAGCGGAGACAGCTGGTTGGTATAAATGTGAGTGACGTTAATAAAGTTATTGTACTGATGGACACTGCGGTAAAACCGGCAGATATTTTGGCGGCTGGAGAATCGCGAGCA
>JBBPDE010000107.1:28171744-28199284 GCA_037974605.1 Nannopetersius ansorgii
TCTCGCAGTTCAGCACTGTCCTTTGTACCATTTCATGCTATTCATTGGACTTGAACTGTTTGAATTTCGATTAAATAAAGCTTGAAACACTGGGGTGTTCTAAAACTTTTGACCAGTAGTGTGTATATATATATATATATATATAAAATTAGTTATTCATAACAAAATCACATGCTGATTTCTTGCTATTTCCTGTAGCTAAGGTAAATGCTTCATTAGGACGTGAAGAGAGCAGTAGTGATGTTGTTACCCTGCGAATGGGCAATCTGAAGCCTCCATCCTCATCACAGAGCAGTACATCTGCATTTCAGCGTCCCAGAGTTCAGCCACCACCTCCTCCACGATCTCCCTTTTACATGGTATGATTTTGCAGCTGAATAAATTGATCATGTAAAAATTATGTTGAAACTACTGCAGTTCAATTCATATATTCTATATAAATCAATCGGCCAAAACATTACATGGCAGGAGAAGTAAATTGCATTGATTATTTCATTACAGTGGTATCTGTCAGGGGAGGAAATATTGGACAATAAGTGAACAATCAATTGTTAAATGTGTTGAAAGAAGGCAAAATAAAATCAAAGATTTTAGTTACTTTGAAAAGGTCCTTATTATGATGACTAGATGATTCAGTCACTCTCTTTGTATTTTTTTTGTTTGTTTTTTCTTGTATTCTTTTTTTTTATAGATTTATAAATGTTCTTTTTTATAAATAGATATACATTTATTGTGACGTCTGCTTCTATTTTGTTAGTCATGGCTTGCAGATCGGCGTAAGGCCCAGAAAGATGCTCGTATCTCACAAATTATTCGAATCAATGAACTGCACTGCAATGCTAAGCCGGTGTATGGCAGAGAGGTATTGGACTTCCTCACCTTCCTCCCGGGCCCCAATCCCACTCCAGCCTGCCTTGGTAACAGAGGGAACTACTCTGGGTACAGTTCTTGTCTTGCTGCTCAGTCAAACTATGTGAGTGACTACCTGGACCAGAGCAAAACTCTCCAGGAATCCATTCATAGCTCAGAAGAGAGGCTACAATTACTGTCGGAAGTCGTAGACAGGTATGCCTACTGTGTCATCTGTTTAACCCTTTTATTTTGTACAGTAGTGGCCACCAACCCTGGGAGTAGAGATGTACATTCTGGTGAAATCTAGTTCCAGGCACAACCTAGAACACCTTTGGCTAATGAACATTGTCCCTGCATTACAGTCCCTATTTGTCTGGAGTGTTATGTGGAAAGTAAGGGCTAGTTTTGGTAAGGGGCAGTTTGGAGCTAAACACACCAGGAATGCTTCTCTCCAGGCGGAGGTTTGGTAACCATGGCTGTATAGTGATTTTACAATATTGAATGATTTTGTTGATCTTGTTTATTCTATAAGCAATGCTTCTCCTCACAGGTTCACGTTTGTCATCCCTCCAGTGGAGGCCAAGCCCATAACCATGCACTGCTGCCACCCTCCACCATCTCTCAGTCACCAGCAGGCTATGTTTTCCTCTCTGCTGTCCTCTCATTTTTCTCCCCTCATGCATATGCTGCACCGCATACAGTGCAATATGCGGACACACTTTCCAGACCTGAGACTTATCCAGTACGACTGTGGTGAGTGCCCCATCTTGTGTATTTTTATGTTGCTATCATTACCAGTATGTTCCCTGGGACACTGGCTTTGTGACTGTTGTAGAAAATTATATTATAACAGGTCTGTGTTGTTTTTTTTTAATGCTGTCATGCATGAGTCTCAGGATAAGCTGAAATGCTTTAATCTGGCTTTTTTGAATGTGTAAAGGTAAGTTACAGACTCTCCACCTCCTGCTGCGGAAACTGAAGGCTGAAGGTCATAGAGTCCTCATATTTACTCAGATGACTCGCATGTTGGATGTACTGGAGCAGTTCCTCAACTACCATGGACACATTTACTTACGGCTGGATGGTAGCACACGAGTGGAGCAGAGACAGGTAAGCAATGTCATCTTGGAGCACTAAAGGAGTGTCCTATTAAATTAGTTTTTTTCAGCTACCTTCAACTAATTATATGCTTCATTAAATACTTACTTTCAATAAATACTTTGGTGTTTTCTCTACCTCTCAGGCCCTGATGGAGCGTTTTAATGCAGACCGACGCATATTCTGTTTCATCTTATCCACCCGCAGTGGTGGTGTGGGGGTAAACTTGACAGGAGCTGACACAGTGGTATTCTATGATAGTGATTGGAACCCCACAATGGATGCTCAGGCACAAGATCGCTGCCATCGTATTGGGCAAACCAGAGATGTTCATATATACAGGTGCCAATAAGACATTTTTGTATTTAAATTCATTTCCATTAGCCAGCACCAATTATGGGCTCCTTACTGAAGCAAGGCAAATATATTTGTGAGTGACTGAATCATTCTCCCCTTCAACATTTCTTTAGGCTTATAAGTGAACGTACTGTGGAGGAAAACATCCTTAAAAAAGCCAATCAGAAGAGGATGTTGGGAGATATGGCGATTGAAGGAGGAAACTTCACCACTGCCTTTTTTAAACAGGTAGGCTTCCTTCCATGTTCTGTTTTTCTATCTTTGAAGTCCTATTAAGAGAGTCATAGTTAATAGCTTAGTCGTGTCTTTTTTCTTTCTTTCTTTTTTTTTACAGCAAACTATTAGAGAGTTGTTTGATGTCTCTGAGGGTGAAAAGAAGGAGACTGAATCGAGTGTACCGCCATCAGATGATGAGGAGACCGTCAATAAACAACAAACCAATATTTTAGAGCAGGTAAGTCAGATAATCTTTTTCACTGTTACTTGTAGGATTTCTTGCAAGTTTGATGAAACAATCAGTATCTGACCTATTTTTTCTTACCAGGTTTTATGTCGTGCAGAGGATGAGGAGGACATAGTAGCAGCTTCCCAAGCCAAAGCAGAACAGGTAGCTGAACTAGCAGAATTCAATGAAAATATTCCTCTAGATGATGGCGAGAGCAGAGACCAAGAGGAAGAGGAACTTTCCAAGGCTGAGCAGGAAATTGCAGCTTTAGTTGAACAGGTAATATTTGTCTATTTTACATCATCAGACTTTTTCTGCATTTTGCAGTGTGTAATCCTTTGTGCATGTTTTTCTTCCTCCCAATAGCTTACCCCCATAGAACGATATGCCATGAATTTCCTGGAGGCATCTCTTGAGGATATTTGCAAAGAAGAACTGAAACAGGCAGAGGTAAACCACTGTTAATTTAATACAGAAATGTTGTAAAACTGTACTAATCACTGTCATTAATAGTAAATAATTATGATTTCAGTGATGTTTATTGAAAAATTCATTTGTTTAGAACAATATTATTTTGTTTTGGTAACAGGAGCAAGTTGAAGCTGCAAGGAAAGGATTAGATCAGGCAAAGGAAGAGGGTCTGAAACTGCACCAGTCATCTGATAATGATGAAGAGGACTCCACACCTCCCACTCCTGAAGAGCACGCTGTAGCTCGCCGCACACGCAAACACAAAGAGAAAGGTGCCCCATCTACAAGGGTCAGTGGGAGGCTTAGAGGAACACCTGCTAAAGTGGATGATGATGTGTCAGCAACACGTCCGTCACCAGACAGAGAGAAAGGAAGGAGGGGGGAGGCACTGATCTCCGACTCCAGTGGGAGCCGTTCCTGTGGCTCTAACTCCGGTATCAAATCCCCTCAACCCCGAGAAGTGCCTGAAAGACTACGTGGTGGTCTGCGGGGGAGAGCGCCAACCAAAGAACATGTGGCCTCCTCAGTGCCCACCCAGGCAGAAATCGTAAAATCCCAAAATGATCAACACCCCTCTGGTTCAGAAACACAATTTCCTCCAACACAAGATCCGATCTCCAAATCAAAACTGTCACCAGCCCAACACCACCAAACCCTCTCTCCATCTGATTCAGTGCCTTCAACAGGTGCTTCTCCATCAGTGGACAGAAGCTCCAGTGGACAGATTTCTACTATAACAGCACACAGAGAATTAAGTCATGAGCAAGGAGCTGAGCCACTGTCAGATAGTCCTCAGCAGGGCGTAAGAGAGAGAGAGCAGGGGGCATCTGTATCTTCAGATTCTATCTGCTCCCCAGAACAGCAGCCAGAGCAGGATGGTCCTTCTCTGCAGCCTCGTTCCCCACGCAAGCGTCAAACTGCTGATGGAGAGGTTCTAAAAGGCCTTCCAGAAGATTCCCCATCTGCTAAGGTCCTTAGGAAGCTTCCAGGCCGTCTTGTTACTGTAGTTGAGGAGAAGGAACCAAGGAGAAGGAGGAGGGGCGCGAGTGGAAGTGGAGGATTGCAGACTGAAGGTTCATCAGAAGAGATGGAGCATGCTGAGTCAGTACAAGACTCAACTTCCCATTCTCCCTATGACGAAAGTCAGCCTCTAAAAGATAAGCCACTTTCCAAGTCACCTTCTGCATCTCCTCCTTCTCCAGTGCAGCAAGGGCAAGATCAGGTCTCCCCCTCATCACTCCCAAGTCCAGGGAAAGGAAACCAGCCTTACTCACCCACACATTCACCAGACATGCCAGTTCTTCGCAACTTACCTGTGCGCCGCCGCCTGGAAACAGAGTCTCGTATGGCTGCTCAGTTAGGAGAACAGTATCTAGGTAGAGGCAGAGGCCTAGACAGACGTACTCCCCTGTCTCCAAAGAAACAGGAGCCTAATTCATCTAAGGAAAGCACTACAAGCCCTGTTGTTGCTTCTGATCCCAATACTGCCAGTGTGATAGTCGTGAAACGTAAAAGAGGTCGACCTCCCAAGATTGCACCTAAGCCACCTGAACCCATGGAGCAGGAGATGCTTGCAGTCAAGAAATCAAGAAGTGAAGAACATAGTCCATCTCTCTCACCAAAAAGAAAGAGAGGCCGCCCTCGCAAAGATTCCACTGTAAATACTGCACATGGTAAATCAGAACAAGAGAGACAGGGTTGTACAATGCCACAGGAAAGCTGTTCCTCTCTAAACCTGAACCCACCTGGTTCCAGTTTTGAATCTTTAACTTTGCCCCCTGTTCCTGAATGCTCAGAACTGAGCTCTGCAGCTGATGGCCCTTTTGCATCATCAGAATTCACCCCACCCATTAAAGCAGACTCTCAGTCTACTACATCTGTTTTCCCAGCTGCAACATTAAATGACTCTCAGACAAAGTCAACAGCCATGTCAGAACTCTCAACTAGTAATGAAAACACCACCAGTCTGCACACAACTCCTCAATCTGACTTAGCTACTATATCAACTACAATAGAAGCCATTCCAACAGCAAATGTTAGTCAGACCAACTCAAAACCTTCTTCATTGCATCCTGATGCTCCCCAAAATGTGACTTCAGATAACTCTGCTGCAGTAGCAACTCAACAACTTTCACCTTTATCCGCATCTTCTATTTCTCAAAGCAGTCAAGTAACCACTTCTCTTTTTCAGCAGTCAGCTAAAGCAAACAAGGATATTTCACAGCAATCAATGATGTCCAATCATAGTACAACTACACAAACCTTAACTGCATCTACTGAATTATTGGCACAGTCTTCTATTGAAAGCAAGGTAGCAACTACAGGCACGCAAGAAGTCTCTACAATTCAAACTTCACAGTCCTCACAGCCATCACCACCATCGTCTAATGAGCTTTTGTCTGAGCCAGTTGTGGCTACTGGTTTTCCTAAACTATTATGTGAGCGTTCCCAGTCTCAGCCTACACCTGAAAAAACTAAAATGACACCTCTACATTCAAGCCAAACTGAACTTTCCCCAGCGTCAACCAACCAAACAACTGATTCATCTCAGCCTTCAGTTGCGTTAAGCCAGAAACCCATGCACATGCCTCAGTCCCCTGCAGAACAGTCTGCAACAGTGAATCAGGAAGACTCAAATATATTAAGGGAAGATGGAGTGATTGAAAGTACAGAGGAAATACACATTGAGTCCTTTGTAAATCAAGAACAAGTAGACCGAGATGATGCCCAATTTCTCACCAAAAGGAGGAGAGGGGAGAATTTGCCAGAGGCCCAAATACCTGATGCACCACAGCCTGCATCCTTTGTTCAAGAAACAGTGATGGAAGCTTCTGCTGAGAGTGATGGAGTTGATAAACCAGTAGAAGAGGAGAGTCAGATGGAGGACCAAGAAAGTAGAGTCTCAGGCAAGAAAAGAAATATGAGCAGACAAAGCAGTCAAGAATCTGTCCGGTCCTCCTCACCATCCTCCATTTCCTCCTCTGGGACTCGCTCATCCCGGTCCAAAAAAACTGAGGAGAGCAGGCGGCCTGCAAAGCGAACGCGAGTAGAAACAGACTCGGAGAGTACAGACAGAGGGACTGATAAGGAGGCAGTAACACCTGCCAGAAGACGGGTTTCGAACTCCTCTTCCACAGATTCTGACGACTCCTCTAGCCCAAAGAGACGCCTTACTCGGTCAGCACATAAAATTTTGGAGAAGGAGACTCAAAATGACAAGGTTGACAAGAGAAGAAAAAAGCAGTCAGAAAAGAATAGTCCTCACACCACTGTTGAAGGAGAGTCTAGAGAAGCAACTCCTGTTAGGGTAACCCGTAAATCCACAGGCCCTCAACCTGCTTCTCTGTTGACCACGCCAGCTTCCCCTGAGCCTGAGGTACTGGGCAAACGTTGCTCAGCCCTCAATGCTGCTGCCAAGCTTTTGGCTATGAGAGGAAGGGGTCCTGATGCCCAAAGTCCTAGCTCCAAGGGTAAAGCTGTTGGGCAGCAACCATCTTCCGAAACAAGCAACAAGTCTAAGGCCAAGCTGGCACAGGACACCCCAAAAACAAATTCAGTTAATACTAAAACGGGTAATGATCAGCAGACTCCTACTTTATCATCTGACTCTTCACAGTCTACCACTGCAACAAATCTCTCTACTGCACGTTCTACACGGCAGCGGCCAGGTAACCTTATGCCTCCTCTAGAAAAAGACAGCAAGAGGGTCAAAAAAGAGGAAAGGAAATTGGAAGAGGACACCAGAGAGATGAGGTCTTCGAGAGGCCACAGTGCTTGCAGTAGCATAAGCAGTGAAAGAGGGGCAGGGAGCAGCAGGAGTCGCAGCAGCAGCAACAGTAGCCAGTGCACTCGCAGCCTGAGCTCACGAAGCACTGGACCACCACGCTCTCACTCAAGAGCTCCATCCTCTGGCAGTGACACAGAGAGAGGCAAAAGGAGGCATAAAAAGATCGGTGAGGGCAGAGGTCGTGAAGGCAGGAGTGAGAGGCGCTCTCAGAAGCATGAGAAGCCAGAACTTAGCACAGGATCTAGTGAGGGAACTCCTGACAGGGTGCTCCGCAGTGTAGCTGCACTTGCTGCAGCCCAGGCTCGCACTCCGGCCAGCAATACACGCTCCTCCATTCAACAACGGCACTCCAAGACATGATGAGAAAAAGTGATAGAATTGTAAGCTGGTGGAAATATTGAATGAAATGCAGTGATGAGGAAAGGTTTTACGGGTTTTGACGAATGGGGATCAATCGTACAACTTGCCATTCTTTAACACTGTCCGCGAGGAGAAGTCAAATCGTGTCTGTTGCACTTTGTGATGAGCTGAACTCGCTTTTGGTGTATTCTCAACTATGTCAAGTTAAGCCATCTTTTGTGTGGAGAGAGAGCCTAGATACAGGACAGAAAAGGGGCCAAAAGGGTACCCTTTCAAATGTGGCATTGCAGTCCTGGTGATAAGGACAGTACCTCACTGTACAACAAGGACTTTGGAAAGCTGGGCAAGAGGCAAGAGTTATTAGTTCACACTATGTACTGTAATCATTTAAAGACTGGAATACTAAAAGAAGTATGTGTTAAGATGGGTCGCTTAGGTTGTACCCTTTATAGAGAGTATACTTGTGCTGCAGAGGGGAAAGCAAAAAGTCATTTATGCTACATTCACCAGATTGAGTGGGATTGTACAATTGTTATAACGTTTTTAAACAGCTGGCTTGTGACAGATATTTGCCAGCTGTTGACTATTGTTTGTTTCAAGTCAGTTGGTAAATTAAGAATATTCTGTGGTTTCTTCCAGGGTATGAAGAAGAGAGCAGGTCTGTAAATGTGATTTTGCTGCACTATGCTGGAGTTAGTCTTTGCTCAGACCTCCTTGTCTTGTATTTTTTTTTTCTGTCCATTACTTTTAAGTCCAGCCTGCATTATTTTCCATTTGCACATCTCATATAATGTCCCTGGCATTTGAGTGCATTGTGATAGTTTTTTAATCCTTTTCAATCAAATTATTTCTCTACTGGTACCTCACAATGTTTATGTATAGCTCTTGAGCTTGTGATGAATCTTGAAGTGTGCTTCTCATTTGCTTTCTGGCAATATGGATCTGAGAGGCAATCTCATTTGTTTTTCCACCTTCTCCAAAGTATTAAGTCAAAATATGGTCTCCTTCTCATTAAATTTTGTCAGTTTCCAATCATTGTGAGAAAGTGAGAATGCCTGTTGGTCCACATGGGAAGGGATGTATGCCTTGTTAACGAAAGATGTTTGGGCTTCAATTTTTTTAGTGTTTAAAGTGTAATAAAGACATTTCCATCCTAAACCATAAGAGGTGTATCTTTGTTGAAGTACAACCAAATTGAAAACACCTCTACAAAGTAAATTGCTGTTGTTTGTCTTTTTTTCCTTAAAATTGGTCCTTTAATGGCAAGACTCAATGGAAATACTCCTGCAAGAACCTTCTGAGACTTTGTTTTTCAACTCTTTATTTTTTCCAGCTGGCCCTTGGCAGTAAGATGCTGTCTTTGTCCCATTTTAGGGGTAGAGACGTGTTTTGGGGGGAATCGGTAGGACATGGTGATGGTCTTTATTTTTATTTTGTCTCTTCTGAATTGTTACATTCCTTTTGTTCCCTTGTAATTCCACATTGTTTTACTTGAAAGATTGAAACAACAAAATTCAGTTGAATAAAAAGACCAAAAAATATAATTACCTAGGTTGTCATTTCTTGATGGTTACATCTGTTGGAAGTCTGTAGGGATATGCCTGTGGGGTTTCAGTACAGTACCGATTTGCATTAAGATAACCCTTTATTCTAGAAGTCGGAAATCTGCATTACAAAAGAAAACGAGCAAAAATGATTACTACTGTGGACGAGGGGAGCCATCTAACTTGACATGTTTCCCACGCACGCAGTGAGGCGGGGCCGGGCGGGGCGAGCTTTAGAACTTAAGAAAGTCGAACCAATCGGAAAGCCCCCTGTGGATGATCTCGATAGATGATTGGACGGCTCTGCGTCCGCTTGACAATGTTGCAAAGACTGGGAAACATTACAGCGTGAAAATGTCCACGTTATTTCTTGCCATGTCTAGGTGTCCGTAGTTGCCTTCCATTTCTATCAACAAACGGGTAAGTGTTTCTTGCATTATTCTGTAAGGCGCCTGTTAACTTGGTTTTATTCGTAAGTATGTTCCGCGTGTTAGCTAGCGGCTAATCTGTTTATAATAAGTCGTCCTGTTACCATGGCAATTGCAAATACTGTCACGGATAGTACTAATGTGAAACAACCGTGGTTCAGCCGAGCTTTTTATTTATGATTAATAAGTAACGTAATGTGTACGTATGATCAATGTTTCTCGATTCATAATATTGAGGAAAAATATTTAAAAAAACAACAAAAGAATGTGTTCAGTACTGACCGACTCTTCAGGCACCCCTGTAGGTCGTTTATGCATGCGTAAGTGCAGCAACTTCAAGTAACATTTCTGTAAGCTGGTGGAAATAGTGAATGAAATTCAGTAATGAGGAAAGATTTTACAACGTATACCTTGTCCTTCGTTTACACTGTCGGTGAGAAGTCAAGTCGAGTGTTGAACTTTGATGAGCTGAACTCAACACAAAGTGTATGGATAAAGGACATTGATAGCCAAAGGGTAATTCAGTGTGGTTTACAAAAATAGAATTAAATAATAAAAGAACACATAGAAAATAAAAAAACAACTTGTAAGTGCGATTGAAGTGCAAATGTTTAAAGAACGCAGAGGAGAATAGTGTAGTTTAGCAGCTTTTTAAAGTTACAGTTGGTAAAGATGTGATACTGATGGGAAGTTTTGTTCCAGCATTGGGCTGCATAGTGACTATGTGCATAGTGACTCACTATGTTTAGTTTCAGTTTGGTCCAGTTCGCCATTAGCTGAACAGCTCCTGCAGGTCTAAGAGACATACCAAGACTATCTACTTAAAACAGATATGTATTTAGGACACAAACCATTAAGTGACATAATAAGTAATGCTGGTGCATTCTCAACTATGTCAGGTTAAGCCATCTTCTGTGTGGAGCGGGAGTATAGATAAAGGACAGAAAGGGGGTCACTGTACCCCACTGTACAACAAGGACTTTGGAAAGCGGCAAGGGCATGGTTCGAATTACAGGGGGTGGTGGAGGGTACTGTACCCCCGGATCAAGACCCAGAACCCCCCAAAAGAGACAAAATAGCAATTTTGGGAGGTGTTTCTTAACAGTGTAAGGAAGGCAGTACCCCCCAATTATGGAGGGGTAATTCACACTCTGGGCAAGAGTTATTAGTTTGTACTATGTATTGTAATCATTTAACGACTAAAAGAAGAATGTGTTAAGATGGGTCACTTAGGTCATACCCTTTATAGAGAGTTTACTTGTGCTGAATGAATGGATAGGTGTTTTTGAGCATAAATGACTCTTCTGTGCAGGAACTTGTCATGATTTTCTTGTATTCAGACCCTACATGTTGTGTATGTTCTAGCACAGATTTGTATTACGCAAAAAAAATCTCCACACTCTTCTCTAGTTACCTTGTACTTATATGAGGGATTATGACTCTCCTCTCAATCTTGCTCAGCTCCTGTTCTTCAGTTTATCTCGGTGTTGGCACATATCAGGTGTTTGTCTCGTGTGTTTCTAATTGGTCACTCGATCTTGAGGATTCAGTGTGTCGGCATGTAAAGGTATCCGTGCTGGCTCGTCCCTGTACTGGAGAGATGAATTTGTTCCTTTTTGTCAGGGATTCTGTGCCAGCCCTGAGACAGACATGCAGTGCGTGTCACCCCTGCACAGAGGATGACAGCACGCCAGCAGACAGACTAAACTGAGTGCATGCCCAGAAATTTTCCATCTGAAGCTGAAGAGGCCGACGAAACCTCGTTCCCAACACATTCACAGGTAAATGTGTAGTGTGTGTTAATTTAACCTGTTGATTTTGCAGTGAAATGTAAAGTGTGAGAAATGATTCAGTGGGATAACTTAAATATGTTCAAGGATGTATTCTTTTATATGATATATGCTTTTCCTGTTATGGGTGTTTTGCACACTTAATGCCCTGTTTCATGTATTGCAGACATGTCCTAAATATCTGACTGCACATACAAACAGGTTACACAGGTATTAGAAACAAACCAGAATGTTCAGTTGTAACATTACCCCTCTGGTAGGTCAGTAGGCTGTTTCAGAGAAGCCAAGAGCCAAAAGTTCATGGTCAGGATTATCCAGATCATTGGATCAGAATACAGTTACCCAGCACCCAGGCCTCCCACAGCTTGGTGGGGTTTCCCTGCACACCTTTCTCTTTTTGTGGCCAGGTGAGGGCCAGGTGTCTGTCATTCAGTGATGAGGCATAAAATGTTGTGCCCCATATTTATTTCTTACTCTTCATGATTACTTTTTGTATTGCCGTGTGGATTGCACTGTTGTTGACAGATATCTCCGTTACCTTGTGGAGAGAAATGTGATGCTAAGTCCCTCTTTGAGGGCTACAAGCTATTTAAACGATACGGTTGATTGAGTTTCAGTGCGAGGATGTGCACATTCCCTATCAGTGTTCTTGTGAGGAAAACATTCAAAATGCATATAGACACATATTTCTGTGTGTAAGTCTGCCACAAATTGTCTGATATCTGAAAGCATTCCCATTTGACCATCCCCAAAGAAAAAAATGCCTCAAATGTATTATGATTCATTTTAGTTTTGAGTGCTTATTAGTTTTTGGGTTGTATAATACGAGTTTAATAGAACATTTAAGCGAATAATCCTTGACATTTTCACACATCAGCCATCAACAATTCAAAACTAATGAATTATAAAGAGTGCATCTTTTATGTAACACTGATTTTTAAGGCCAAGTCTACTTTTAAAAGTCTTGGTATCTCTGAAAATCATACCAGCATAAAATTTTGTTTTCCAATGTAAGTCAGTCAAATGGCCTTCTAGACTGACCCATGTGTCTCCCCTGGGTTCTCAGCATGGGGCTTCCTGTAGAGAATCCAGAACCTCAGGACACCTTTCAGTGGGAGCCCAAAGCAGGGGAGGAGGGAGAGGGCTGGGGCAGCGACTGCCAGGTTGAAGCCCGCTCACCAACCCCTTTATCTGCAGGGAACAAGAAGAGGAAGAAGAGGAAGAGAAGGCAAGCTTTAAGAATGTGGTCTATTTTGCATGTTGCAATGTTACAAGTTTACTGTTACAACCACGAGCAGCTAAATAATAAAATAATAATACACATGGCCTTTGTATCTGTTAATTTGTTAAGATGTTAGATGTTTTTACCTTTTCTTTTGTAACAAGCTGAAACTGTTCGTGTTGAAGAGAAGTCTTTAGAAGCTCTGAGCAATGCACAGGTCTGTCCTTTTGTCTGTTTCTTCTCTTTCAGATGAGTGTGGATAAATCTCGCCAACTGTAAATACGAGAGTGGTGAGTTTCTTCCCATATAATGAAAATCTTGTAGGGGCATATTTAATAGGTTACTCCACAAATTTCCCTCCAATTAATGATGACTAGTGATGCTAAATTAAGTATGTGGCATCTTATTTTTATCCTTTTGTGCAGCACTTTGGAAACTGTTTTAGCTGTTAAAATGTGCTATATAAATAAAGTTGGATTGGATTGGATTGGAATTAATCTCTATGTGAATAGCATGAAAACAAATAGTGGAAGTCACTGGGAAGTTGCAGAAAAATGACTCTAGCAGGAATAAGCCAAATGGCTTCAGCAATAAGTGAGTTTCGTGTCGATATGTTTTCAGTTCTATTGCACTAGAAACACTCCAGGAAAACTAATTTTTGAAATGATCAGCCATGGTAACTAATCCAGGTGTGGCACAAAGGTTAGGTTGGAAATGCTGGAAGAATTGTGAATATGTGTAAATCTTAGAAGGCCATCTTAACTGTTCATTCGAATTTTACTGCGTCCTGAGCTTTATCTTGTTTCTGTCAGTGCGCCGTGCTGCTCGCAAATATGGCCTTCGAGAGGCTGGTGAAGGAGAGGACTGGACCTTATTTTGGACCGACTGTTCTGTCTCTTTGGACAGAGTCATGGAGATGAAGCTATACCAAGTAATTACAGTTTGCTCCTTTTCCACTCATAATGCAAGCTCATTCCAGCTGTTCTAGTTACACAAAAGTGCTGTTCACCTGATTTTTTATTTGTGAAAAACAGAAAATCAACCATTTTCCCGGAATGAGTGAGATCTGCAGGAAAGATCTTCTTGCAAGAAACATGAACCGTATGCTGAAGCTCTTTCCCAAAGACTACAACATCTTTCCCCGAACTTGGTGCCTCCCTGCAGAGTGAGTTTTTTCCCCCACATCAATTGAAAACTTTAGTGCAGGGATATGTGTCAAGAACATTTTTCTCTATAAACAAGATATCGAAAATATTTGTTACATGTTAAATATTAATATGAAAGAATAAATGTTCTGGTTAAAAACAAATCTATATACTGAATATGCATAAAATATCCTTTAGTTACAGTGATTTTCAAGCCTACACGAGAGCCAAAAAGCACAAAACGTACATTTGCAAGCCAGACTCAGGTTGCCAAGGTCGCGGTATCTTTCTCACAAAGTCCAACAAGGACGTTCGGCCAGGGGAACACATGATCTGCCAGGTGTATATATCCAGGGTAAGAATCCCTACTACCGTGTTGGTAATCAAAACTCAAATTGAATTGCGTGGACATTCTCATATTTAAATTGTCTGACTCTCTTCCCATAGCCATTCATAATTGATGGGTTCAAGTTTGACCTTCGCATTTATGTATTGGTGACTAGCTGTGACCCCTTCCGTATCTTCGTGTATAACGAAGGACTGGCACGTTTCTGCACTAGCAATTACAGTGAGCCCACCAGCAACAACATGGTGAGAGACAGTAGACACCTATATGACTCACAAACAGCAGTGTAATTTATATATAAATTATATATTATATATCATTTCATTAATTAATCGGTAGTATACTACAAAAAAAACAAAAGGTCAGTACCAACTAGAAAATGAATGTTTGCCCCTTTGAATTAGTTAACAAATAACAAATCTCCCTCACTCTCTCTCTGTCACCTCAATGTTGTCATCGAAGGACGAAGTTTGCATGCATCTGACCAACTACGCCATCAACAAGCACAGTGAGAATTTTGTCCGGGATGATGACACAGGCAGCAAGCGGTGATCATTTTCCCACATTTATACCTATTTTTTGAAAATGCTAAAAGAATCAAATAACTCCAAATAACGGCTGACATAAAACACTTGATTCTGCCTGACAGTAATATTAAACTTTAGTCTGATCTTGCTTTTCTTCTAAAAAATTCACAATTTTTAAACATATTGTTTTGATAGGAAGCTTTCTACCCTCAACAAGCATCTGGAAGCCATGTGTTATGACACGGAGAAGATGTGGGTGGACATTGAGGATGTGATTATAAAGACCCTTATTTCAGCTCATCCTATTCTCAAGCACAATTACCAAACCTGCTTCCCCAACCATGCGGCAGGCAGTGCCTGTTTTGAGATTCTGGGCTTTGACGTGCTGCTGGACCACCGACTCAAACCCTGGCTGCTGGAGGTGGGGCCAGAGTATTTCATTCTGTTTTATACAGTCATGTGACTAAGCCCTAGATCAACCTTTTTCATCTGTCTTTCTAATGCCACTCTCTCAATGTATGAGACGTTTTTGTATGTAAGTATTCATTTGTGCCTCAGTGCTCCTTTCTCTGTATTTATGTAAAGGTCAACCATTCTCCAAGCTTCACCACAGACTCTCGTTTGGACCGTGAGGTGAAGGACGGCTTGCTGTATGACACTCTGGTGCTGATAAACCTGGGGGCTTGTGACCGCAGGAAGATCATAGAAGAGGAGAAACGTAGGGTGAAAGAACGACTACAGCAGAATCGCTCCAGAGAGGCCAGGTTTTACAGTGCACACATTTACTGCCGTTGTGCTTTATGACAAAACAAACAATAACAGTGACTGGAAATCAGCCTGGGTATTAACATTAAAGACACTTGTATTGCTGGCTGAATTGCTACTATAGTACTGAGCATCAAAAAATTGTCATTGAGTACAAAATTTCAGTACCTAAGTATGATTTTGTCAACAAACAGTGAACTTGCTTTTTTCAAACTATATAAATCTGAATGACTTTACATATTATATTACATATGCATTATATTACATATGCACATTGTTGACATGGATTTTTTGATTAGTGTATAATATCAGTGCATATTATACACTAAGTTTTTTGTTTTAAGCCACACCCCCTGTGCAAAAATTACAACATTCCAGTATATTATGACCAGAGGTTTTTTACTCTGCAGTAATGCATGTAGCTGTCCAGTCTGTGATTCAACAACTGAGAAGTCAGATTAACACTCAGATTTCTGATTGTTTTCTATTTGTTGCTGTATCAAAAATACAAGGTCTATTTTGTTAATGTAATGATGACAGTTGTAGAAAGAAAAAAAAAGGCACTGTTCATTTATAAGAGTGGAGATCGCTTCCTGTTTTCCATTACCCGTCTTTAAGGGTGTAGCATTGCATTGTTCATTTGATGTACCTGCTACAGTTAAAAAACCAACCAACACCAGTCAACAACATACTAAACACTTATCCACGTGTCTTCAGTTACATTCTGTAATTACCCAGTACCAAAACATCACAGCTAACACATTTATATTATAAATATAGATGCCCTTGTCACCACATAGCCTCTGATAATCTATTCTGTGATTAGGAGTGAGGAACTTCGCCAGTTCCTGGCAGCCAGTATGGACCAGATGCAGAGATATGAAACCAAACACTTGGGAGGATTCCGACGCATCTATCCCAGAGATGGAGGAGAGAAATATGAGAAATACTTCAAGCACAGCAGCTCTCTTTTCCAGGAGACAGCGGCCTCCAAAGCGAGGGAGGAGTGTGCTAGGTTTGTACTCCATGTTCATTCTTCTCCTTTTTACCACATCAAGTGGGGTGGAGGTAGCTCAGTGGGTAGGATTCTTGCCTCCGGACCAAGAGTCCCTGAGCAAGACCCTTAATCCCAAGTTGCTCCATGGAGAGACTGCCCCCTGTAGGTAGGGAAATCGCTTTGGATAAAAGCGTCTGCTAAATGCCGCAAACGTAAACACAAAGTAATAAAAAGATTACGATACCTCTTTCATTTGATAGCACAGTTTAATATTGTGTTTATATGCAGGCAGCAGTTGCAGGATCTGCGTATGAAGCAGGAGCAGAAAGAAAGAGACCAGAAAGGAAATCACAGACGGGATCTACAGGGGGAATCTGCAGGAGAGAGAGCCAAACCACTCAAAATGCAAACTCGCTCCACACACTGCAACACAAAGTCTGAAAAACAAGATGTGAGTCATTCTCTTGGGTGCTATTTGCTGGCTTGCATGTAAATATTGACCTTTATGCCTTAATGTAAACTAGTATACAGTGAGTGTGCCGAATGCTGTTTTGTGGATGAGCAGAATACAAAGCCTCTTCACAATTGTGGCTAGATCATACATGGAAGTGTTACATTAATCTGCCACTAGAGGGAGCTAAGATATTAATTGACGATACTGTGCTTGCTGAACACTGAACCAGCTTGACTGTTCTGACTTTACTGGCCATATTGTGGTAGTGCAGGGGACAGTAGGTGTGGCAGTTTTTGCCACATCTGGAGAGGTGTGTATATTTGGTCTGTTTAGTTAGTATTTTCTTCTCCCCCCTGGGCATTCTAAATATTCATGTAATATTTTCACTGTTGGCTTTATATCTGTTCCCCCTGCCTAAGGCACCTGGGCTCAAGTTTCTTTGAAAGCCACCCCAACCCCCATGTACTCTCAATGATGCAGCAATAATGGGAAAACAGTGCTGGAAAATATCATGTAAACAAATACAAATAGATTCTCAATTAATATGCAATTTAAATTATTTTATGCTTCACATATTTTGGGTGTGGCCCTGCGACGTGCTGGTGACTGTCCAGGGTGTACCCTGCCTTCGCCCATTGCAGTTGGAAGGGCCTCCAGCCCCCCCCCCCCCCCCCCCCCGACCCTGAATGCAGGAATAAGGGGTAGATAATGGATGGATGGATGGATATTTTGGGTGTAGGAATTCCTACAATTATTATGCCATGTCGAAAGGCTATATGCTAAGCATGTTCTATTTCATTTATGTAGTCATTGCATATCCAAGGGCTATATATTCATTTAAGTTCATCTGCAATGGATTGTCCACAGCCTTTGAACTGCCTCAGTTTCTTGATTTAAAAAATCCTGTGAGAGAAGGTGTTTTTGAAGTTTACCCTTTATGATTTCTTTCTTTAGCTCCTGTTCATGCCCCCACTACCTGCCTCAGTAGGAGACATTTCTCTTGCTATGGAAGTGTCTGAAGAGGAGGAGGTGGAGCGAGTTAATGGACTTCTCCAAAGGGAGAACTTGCTGCGAGACTTGGGTGTGGTTGATCAGGTATACAGGATGCTTCAGGGCACCCAGCTTCACTGTGATGCTCCCAGGCATTCTCAAGAACAAACCAGCTGTCATTCACACAACAGACATTACAAGCTGACCAAGGTAAGGCAGCCCAAAAGAAGGAGAACAGAAAATGACTTTTAAAATGACACTGATATTTCCAGTAATGCCCATATATTATGTGTTGATGCAGATGGACTCTCTGGCAGAGTTCTGGAGGCAGAAACACCCCTGTGCTGTGATTCAGCGACCAGTTCCTCCCGGAGCTAAGCCCTGTCTGCAGTATGTACATGCTCGCCTCCTGCAGCAGGACACACACTGGCTTATGCATGAAAGTGGGTCTCATCGACCAGTCATGGATGAACCAGCCAAGTTGCAACACTTTGTGCTGGAAATGACAACAGCCAAAGAAGCAGAGCGGCAAGGCCAAAAGGAATATAGGAGGGCCACCAGTGCTCATCGTGTGCAGTGTACAAGTAAACATACATAATTATACATAACAAAATACATCAAAATCAGAGTTTATGTGGGTTTTGTAGTGTTTTTCATGCTGATTTCAAATCTGCATTTAGTTTTTCCCTAGCATGTACCGTTGCATGATAGTTCTAATTAGCATATAATAAACATATGCTAAGCATTTTTGAAGAAACAGTGGAAGCTGGCTGACACTGAAAACATTGGCACTGAAAGTTCTGGCACTGAAAATATTGATCGGTGCGTGCAGTTTAATAAAAACCGCAAGCAAATTTATTATTGTTCATAATTCAAAAAAATTATGTGACTGATATAAACTGAAAACAGATCTGAAATCAGCATGAAAAACGGCTTCAGAAAAGTGTGTTGTGGTTTCTGATGATTAAATTATTTTTTGTTGACCTGTGTAATAAGTCTAGGAATTCAAAAATTAAAGGGCCCATATCCTATATTTTTCTCAGATTATCATTTTACATAATACATTCTTAGAGTTATAACATGCATGGATTTATGTACCAAAACGACATGTAGTAATTTTACATGGCCATTTGACCCTTTTATATCCCTTAGATGTCTAACTGATGTATGCTAAGCATTCCTTTTTATGAGTGTGCAGACTATAAAACCAGTTGGAATAAATGGACACACCTGAACCACAAAAGTACATTTTATAACCTTAAGGATGTTAACACTCTACATCAAACTCAGTTATTCAAATGCACAAATGTGTGAGGTTACAATGGCTGAGATAAAAAAACTAATAGTAATTTTAGCTCTTTAGATTTCTCGAGTAACTAATTAAATTAAGCCTGAAGTTAAGCCAGACAAATGGCAAATAGACAAATAACAGTTTTCTTAAGAATGTTGGCTTTGTGAAATGCCCTCTGCTGTAACCTCATATGTAAACATTTCTCCTAAAGTCATTCTGTTTTTTTTTTTCTTCAGTTAATAGCTCTATTGCTAAGAAAAGCAGCATAAGCACCTCTTTTGTGGAGTCAAGAGCGAGGGCTGCCTTGACTGCTGTGCCACAGCTTGTCTCCAGACGACTGCACTGTGCTCCAGTATCTTCTGACCCTAAAGCCATGCAGAGTCTGTTCATCATCTCCTCTGCAGCCCCTCTGGTCCCACGGCCAGAGCTCTCTTACACCCTCCGTAAAGCCCCCCGCAAAGAACCCCAGCAGGGCCATTGATCACAGCCAAGCTTAGGAATCCTTTCAGCACTATGCTCTCTCTGTCTTTTATCCTGACATGTGTTTTTCCTGATTATGAATTATCTGTAATTAAACAAATATTATATATTTGGTGTTAGAGATTGTGAAGCACTGGTGCCCGATCTAGGTGATTGTTTCATTTTCTCAGTTATGGGATATTCTTGCTTGGGACTATCTCATCACAGTAAAATTTATAACACATTTATTTGAACTTTTGTGGTTACTTCTTTATTTGATAAATAAATATACCACTGATTAATGTATTACTTCAATGGACATTTATGTCTGAGCCTGTAGTATGTGTTTAAATAAATGTCATTTTTTGTACCATTTACTAAATATATATTTTATAATACAATCATAAACATTTCGAATCACAAACATCACAGATGCACATAATCATATTCATATTCACTAACATACAAAATCACACACAATCACAAATATATATAAAATGGCAAACACACAAATTCACTAGTTTACAAAGTGAAAACAACCATACGGTGTCCGCAGTAATTGTGACTAAATATAGTTTCGTTAGCTCGGAGGCCACCTTTAATAGTTGCGAACTTTAGTCATTAGTGCATATTAAAACACGTTTTTTATTCAGGACTCCAAAAAACTTTGGATTTCAAAACACGTTTTTACTCAGGATTCGAAAAAATCCAATCAATTAATTTCCCAAATATTGTGGTACGCCTAGAAGGATTAACAATTTTATTGAATAATAATTTTATACATAACATTTTAAAATGTATGTAAGGAATTATTTTTCTCCACTTACATCCCCTATTGATTACTTTGTGACTTAATTAGTTTACCAAATAAATGACGTAGAACAAAAAAGACAAATTGCTGATCTATAACCATACACAACCCCAACCAACAGCTATACAAAGACTACAACCCTACTAATTCTACTACTAAGATTATTCTAATTATTACTATATTTCAATGTTTTATTTTATTCTTTTTAATGTAGGCGAACACAACGACTCCACTGCATGTTGATTACGAATGATTGTAAAATAAAAGATGAATTTTAGAAATCAGAACAGAGAATTTTACAAACCAGTGGAACAGTGATCAAAAAGTGTTTAATGTCCATCAAAATATCATCGCTTTACTTTTCAGTTCTACTCTCTGGCTGTAAGCCGAGTAAAGAGAATCCGACTTTAGGATCAGACCGAGGCAGGCGATGCTTGTATTTTTGTAAAGATAAAATGTTTTAGATCGTTCCGGATCAACTTTGTTTACTCGTTAGAGCATTTTCTTTAGTTTGAGCATTTTCTTTAAGTTTTTTTAGGCTCCGGTATTGCAATAAATAAGACAGTTTCTGTTTGTCCCGTGAAACACGCTTGTTCTGCTTTGTGAGAACTGGGAAAATGTTCTCTGTATTTCCTGAGCCTCGGGTGTGTGGATGTTCTGGGTACAGTACTGATTTCCACCGCACTGCGGCGCTGTTGGTCTATAACCACAGTTTGGACGCTCATGTGGGAAGCAAATCCAGTCTGCAAGCACGCCGTTTTATTTGTCTTGTTAAAAAAAAACCAAATTCTTTATATTATAATCTTTCTACGTGATTATTGCGATGAAACTTCAGAATCGTTACCAGTCGATAGGAACCAGGCGTCTGAAAAGTTTATATGAAACGGTTATGAACGAGCTGGCTGATGCCTGAGGCAACCTCTTTACGAGAAGACTTTGGCCTAAAAATAATAACATACAGCCCTAAAATAACTGTTATTTAATCAGAGTTAAATAAGAGCAAAGAAACGCACTGTAGATTGGAAACCCGGGGGTTTTTTCCACCGTTAATAACATCTTAGATTTATTTGTCTATATTGGAGCTTTTGGCTGAGGATGAAGATCAGATTTGTACTGGAGTGAAATGCCACCAGTAAACGTCCCTTCAGTGCAGAGGTGCGCTTTAAACTCGCGTCAGGTTTAGAAGTTCATTACTCATTGCTGAACACACGTACGATTTAATTCATGTCAAGAAATGCGTGAAGGCTGCAAACCTGAAACAATTTACCAACAACAACAGCAGCCCTCCCCCACTCCTCCCTTCATCCAGACACGACCACCCCGCTCTTTCCTTTCTTCTCTCCTCTCCTCTTCTCTCCTCTCCTGTCTGTCTCGCTCTTCCCTTCACAGGCACATGGAGTGTTTGCCCATCATAGGACATACAGCAGCTCATCACCTTGCCCCCAGAAGGAAAAGACCCTGGAGACCTTTCCTAACCAATAATCGCGAAAAGGACTTGCTGTTGAGGAGCGAGCAGACATGGATGTTTACGACGTTGTGAACTACAGGCAAACTCATTCATTCAGTCGCCTGTAGTGCGGAGCGCATGACTTACAGTGGTGGGTGGATGTGGACGTGGATGTAGGTGTGGGTGGGTGGTGTGGGTGCTCAGCTCTGCTCTCATAAATTTCAGGCGGCTCAGAAAAAAAGTTGATCGAAAAAGGTAATTTAGCAATAAAACAAAGCATGAGCTCTTATTTCGTCAACCCTCTCCTCAAGTTCAAAGGCAGTGAGTCTTTCCAGTCTGGTCATTACGAGTGTCCCGCTTTCTCTGGTGAATTTGGCGGCCGGCCTGCCGCGCTGTACGGACATGGCCCCGGATCCGCCGCCCCACACGCCTCTCAGCTGCAGGACCTCTACCCTCACCCGCCCTTCACTCCCTCGCACGCCTCCTACTCTCAGAGCGCGGGACTGTACGCAGAGCCCACCGGGGAACCCCGGGGTCAAAACGGCCCTCACGGGCAGAACCTTTATCCACTACAGGAATCAGATTTACACCAGCATCTCGTGGACTGCGGATTGAAAGCGAGCTGTTTGGGGGATGGCATGGAGAGCGCAGCAGCATGTCCAGCCCAGATGTACCCCTGGATGCGACCCCAAGGTGAGATCCACCATCTCCAGAAGACTTGAAAAGATCGCAGACTCCCTTCAGACCCCTCGTTGGCATTTTCTGACATGTGAGAATGGGAACGTTACGAAAAAAACACGGCTGTATCGTTTTAGATGAGCAGCTCGGACGGATTTGTAGTTTTCCTAACTATATTCAATCATAGACCTCCCATGCAAACCCCGAGCTGAGTTACTGCATTCTAGTCATGTTCTTTGGAAGACACGTAGAGCCTGTCTATTGCCCTCAATTACATTTTACGACGCGAGAAGTGGGCGTTATAAACAGAGTCAACAAGTAGGCTATTTCCATTTGTTCAGTCCCATGAAGCTCCTCAAACAAGCTGGATGAAGTTTTACTTTCCTAAGGATTTTTCTAAGAACGATGTTACAGCTCAGCTGTACTCCTGCTCCACCCCCAGCCCAAACCTTGGCTGAGATATAATCCATAGTCCGCTTTTTAGGAGACACTCCAAAAGGCTGTAGACGCGCTTAATAACCCCAATTACGTTTTATGGCATTCGAATTAGACTTTATCACCGGAAGTGGTCTAGTTTGTATTTGTCTTGGTATTTTCAAATGGTGACAACAAATTCCAGAACATTCGAGGGAAAAGGGAAGAATTACTTGTTCACTTTTGCCGTTCAGGGTTCAGGTTTCATTTTATTCAGTTCTTCTGTTCTGCTGTTTCTGTACCAGACTGGATCACACCTCTTACTTTTTAGCTTTGGCATATAAATGTAGGCCAAATGAGACCAGAATAATAAGGAAAGCGCTTAACAAACTCTGGTCCGGATGCTTAATGTACTACGATGTTCCACTGCAGTTCTAACAGATACTTGTGTTTTGCATTTTAGTAACTACTACTTCTTATCGTTGTTTACGCACTGTGCTGATGATTTCACCGTGGAGATGAGGGAACACGTCCATTCTACTTTTAAAAATCCACCCATAAAACACATACACACACTTATTTTTAAAGTTGACTGGATGATGTCAGATTATATGATAAATATGGATTTGTGGGCCACCCATGTCTTGCTATAAATTGCTATCAGTCTCATTATTCTTATTCTTGGTTTGATTATTGTTTTGTTTATTACTGGTGTCACTCATTGCATCGGCAAAAAAATATTTATGTATGTATGTATGTATGTATGTATGTATGTATGTATATATATATGTATGTATGTATGTATGTATGTATGTATGTATGTATGTATGTATTTATTTATTTATTTATTTATTTATTTATGTATTTATGTATTTCATGTAGTCCGTTTCGTTAATTAACCCTCTAAACGACCCCGTCCAGGCTTCCATTCCACACTTGTATATCTCAGTCCTATTTCGTTTTTTTTTTTGCATGTTTTTTTCCACTGAATAATGAATCTGGCGGTGTCAGATGTAATTGTTTAAGGGATTAACTATTTCATATAACCCATTCATGCGTTTACCCCAGCTTTAATAACCTTTATTAAAAATGAAAAGTAAAATTAAAGTCAATGAATCTACAATGTAACTACAATGTCTCTGCTGGCTTCCCAAAATGTCCAGAAAGGGTTCCTGGCTGAGCTATATACTGCCATTCTCTTGTCCTCTGTTCCCATGATCCTCTGTTTTTACCCTTCAGGTGGAGGGCGGAGGCGGGGCAGGCAGACCTACAGCCGCTTGCAGACTCTGGAGCTGGAGAAGGAGTTTCTGTACAGGCCGTACCTGAGCCGCAGGAGGCGCGCAGAGGTGGCGCGCGCGCTCGTGCTTACGGAACGGCAGGTGAAGATCTGGTTCCAGAACAGGAGGATGAAGTGGAAGAAGGAGAACAACAGAGACAAGTTCCCCAGCAGCAGAGAGGAGCAAGAGGAGATTGAGAGGCAGCGGCGGGAGCGCGCAGTGGACACAGGGACGCGCACGGCGGCCGAGGACGAATCAATCCTTTGAAAGAAAAAGACTTCGATTTTTGGTGGAGCAGACTGGAACACTCTATATTCACAGGAAAGAGAAAGATGAAGCAGCATGGTTTATGCACGTCGCTAAGAAAAACAGCGTCTTGCTGGTCATCAGTGAAATTGCATTCTGTCAGTTACTGTTTTCGTGTTGTGTATTATATATTACAATGTGGCTTATGTACTTGAGCTACTTGTGGATTCAGGGCTTACTCATCCAAATGACAAGGGACACTTTAAAGGGCCCATACCTTTGTCTTACACTTTATCTTTTAGGAGCAAATTTAAAGGAGCATACAGTTTTGCAAAATTAGCCCTAATTTATTAATTAATTTCTTGATTCCTTAGTCTATAAGACTATAGACGAACACCTATTCTGTATTAGTTACTTCTGTTCTGATTACCTACCCTGTATTGAGCCTCATTCAAAAAGTAATCTCACTAAAACACTTGTCCACTGAATAGGCGGGTCTGAACCGCTGTAGACATAATTTGATACATTTTAAAACTAAAATAAATTCTGCATGCTACATTAAACTATTTGATGTAAAACACGCAAGGAATGCTCAGTATTTCAGGACACGGGCCGTTTGAAGAATCTGGAAGTGCATCTAATCTAACTGAGGAAGCGTATTGTGTTAATTAAATCATTAAAAAACTCTGACAATCAGGACTATCCGCTTTGTCGTCATCATCATCATCATCATCATCATCATCATAATCATCATCTTCTTCTTCTTCTTCTTCTTCTTATTATTATTATTATTATTCTTATTCTTATTCTTATTCTTATTCTTATTATTAATAATTATTATTATTATTAATAATAATAATAATTATTATTATTATAATAATAATAATTCTGTATTACAAAGATTGACTGAAAACATGGCAGTGATAATCTACAGTACGTGTGTGTATTTAGCTATTCTGTACAGTAAACGGTAGTGAAAATGGAAACTGAACACTTTAGTGGAGTTTTGCAGGAGTATTGAAACAGGGAAATGATTCAGGAATGGAATGCACTATACCTTTCTTGGTGGTGTTTCACAGAAAATATCGTTTGTGAAATGAACTTTTCATGAGTAACTCCTCTCAGTAGGACTTAATTCATCCCTGTAGCTACGCTTCAGTATAGAGAGTCCTCCACCCTGCTGGATATATTTAGGGGAGCACTTGATTGCTGTCTAATTGTCTTTTTATTGTCTCTAGTTAGAAGTGTGTGCGAAAAGGGTACAATAAAGATCCCTTTTGTGTTGATTGTTTTTCTTTGCTCTCTTCCTTCCTACTGCCTACTGCAACTTTCCGGTTGCAAGGAGGGGGTTTGTCCTCACAGGAAAGGGCACTAAACCTTACACCACCACAGTTTCATTCACTTAGTACAGGGAGCCCATCATGAAGTAAATTTTAGCTGACCTCCTGAGATTTCCCCTTGAGAAACAACTGGATTTTTCGAACGGAGGCTTTTACACACATTTGGAACTTCTGATGGGGATAAACAGGGTGAGTTTTGATGATGAGAAAATGAGTCCTGAGGGATGTTCTACTGATAGGAACAGACATTTCTACTTCATGACAAGTAGAGAGAAGAGTAGATGAGTTTTTAATTGACTCTATATTTCTTTTTGAGCTACTCCCAGATCCACACTATACTCTTTTTAATAACCTGATCCATCAGGGACTAGCCGCGAGAGGAGGATGCAGGTGCTAGAATGAACATTAGGTTTATGTTTTAGGCTTTGAAGCAGAGTGGGCACCAGTTTCTCATAAAATTCATTTTAGCGACATATATAAATGACACGTGTTTTAAATAAATAGGATGTCAGGATCAGCATTAAATGAATATTTTAACACCGCTGTTGGACCGCACAAACAACAAATACATTAAAGGTATGACACTCGTACATATTAGTTAATATGATCATGTATTTTAAATGAATATTTATGCTTTCTTACTTTTTGCCTATTTTGTTCAAGTTATCTGGACTTATCTAGATTTAATCTAACATTTCTGAATGAGAATTAGGATCAGAAAACTTTATAGATCCATTAGGAAATTGTTTCCTCGTGTATATATATTACACGAGCAGATAAGGTTAGATGTAGTTTTGTGACAAATAAAACATTTTGGAGTTATGTGACAAATAAAACTTTTTGTTGTTTTGTGATGAATTCTGGATTCTTGGACGGACAATCTAAGTCAAACAAATTAATATTTTTTAAATCTTACATCCATACAAACTTTGAGTTAGAACTTCCTGAATATCACACTTAACTATCGTGGGAGCGAGAAACTAAACAAATAAATGAACGGAATTAACAAACGGATTTTAAGCCACATGTTCGAGGGGAGAGTGCAAAAATGCGTGTGAGTATCTTCTTGCTGCCTCTGGACGAATTAAAACAAAATAAGATATTTTCTGTTTCATGTTCAGCGGTTTGGGAGGCGCACCTTGCCGTTTTAGTCTTGGTATGTAAGTAGGCCGCGTCCATTCTTCATATGAAGGTAGACGGATCAACCTTGTTCAAATGTGCACAATAATAAACCACTCGAACCATGAAACTCCAGAGTTTGAAGGTGTAACTGTATCTTTCATGTGGACACGTCCTGTATCATCACACAGGTAATGAGCCTCCCTAACTAGTGCCTCAGCTGTGCCTCACGAAATTTTGCAAGACGACCTTCTTTTAAATATTACCATCCTATTTGTCTATCAGCCTAAAATTATCATTAAACGTGCTGGCAATATTTAAACTGAGAGACTCTGCCCAGCAAAATAAACATTTGCGACAAGTGCCAAAAAGAAAAGATGTGCAGATATATACAGAAAAATTCAATTAGCTTATATCTGAATTTTATAAATCTAGTTAATTAATCTACTTTTGAAATGGTGTTAAAACGGTGACGCTTACATTAAAACTTATTGATTGGTTATTTGCACGGCCTCGGAGAACTTCTGCTGCCGCTGCTGCTACTGCTGCTACTACTACTACTACTAATAATAATAAAAATTACAATAATAATAATAATAATATAAAAACACATTTAAAATAAATATAAAAATCCCCAATAATAATACTTATTATTAGTAGTAGTATTGTTATTATTATTATTATTGTTGTTGTTGTTGTTGTTGTTGCTGCATGTCGGTATTATTTTATTATTCTTTTAAAATTTAATTATTATCATTGTTGTTATTATCATTGCTGTTATTAGTAGTTGACAGTAGTAGTAGTAGTAGTAGTTGTATTATTATTATCAGTGTTGTTATTACTTGAGCACATATGAATCGAGTAGTAGATACCGCAAATA
>JBBPDE010000107.1:28214103-28243299 GCA_037974605.1 Nannopetersius ansorgii
AATAATAATAATAATAATAATAACAACAACAACAACAACAACAACAACAACAACAACAACAACAACAACAACAACAACAATAATGTATATTTCACGTGTCTGATGTATCTCTCTAAACCTGTCTTCCTTTTTTCTTTCTGTCAGGCGTCCCTGGGAACACTGGCCGCAGGGGTCGTCAGACTTACACACGCTTCCAGACTCTCGAGCTAGAGAAGGAGTTTCATTTCAATAGATATTTGACCAGAAGACGCAGAATCGAGATCTCTCACGCGTTGTGTCTGACTGAGCGGCAGATAAAGATCTGGTTCCAGAACCGCCGCATGAAGTGGAAAAAGGAGAATAAAGTGATGAACTCTGCAAAGGCCAACGAGGAAGAGGATGGTGGCAAGGCGGGATAAACGCACTGCGATATGCACTGTGCCAAATAAAAAGCGTCTCGAACATTTTTACTCCCACAGTGTGTAGCCTGTAGTAGTTCCATGTAGATGTACAGATTTACCCAACAGAAAGCACCTACTTGTTTTAAGACTTGGCTAAAATGCGAAAGTTACGAACAGAGACCTTCTGACGGCTCTGTGGTTTTAAAAACCAGACATCTTTTTCATTCTCACTAAGGGTAGTGATGGGGACAGAAAACGGAACAGTTTGAACGCCATTGTGTATTTTCTGCCAACTGGGCCCATTTACTGCCCGGCAGAAAACGAATGACTACGTTGTTTTTCAGCTTTTGCTTCGACCGAAGTAGGAGTGGAGGCTAAGGATGGACATATGTGACGTTGGTGTGTTTTGAAATGCTCTCATGCTCTATTTATTTTGTTCGTCACGTTTGTGTATGTGGTTGCACTAAGTACAGTGCTTTAGTGAACTTTGTCAGCAATGCCATTTTTTGTCAATAAAATAAATGTTTAACCAGGTTTACCTGCCTTCCCGTGTGAGTTTCATGCCAAATTGTACTGTAAGTGGTAGAAAGACAAGAGCACAAGAAACCCATAATTTTAGCTTCCATTAAAACAAGCCTATTAGACTTGATTTCGAATGGCTTAACTTAAAATAATCAGCAGCAAAAAACAGGTCTATGTTCTCTCTGCAGACTGACATCTGAAAATCTGTATTTAAATCAGTGTTATGTCCAATTTTTAGTCAATGGAGACAAGGAAAGGCATAAAAAACCTGTTTGTATACTACCTCTTTATACTTCACTGTTTCTAACAATAAGTTATAGTTGATAAATATTTACACTTGGACATCCAGAAATTACTCGAGGGACATCAGGCCTGCATATATAATTATTGGTACATTAATGTTCACTTTGTGTTCCATTTATTACAACCAACTAAATATATTTGCGTGATTACACAAAGTGCTGAATGAGTGCAAGACTGAGATTTGCACAGAACTTGTGCAGGTGTTTTGGCCATTTTGCACTTCTCCCAGTAGGTGACGCCCTCTGCTAACATGGGATGCGGCGCGCAACGGGGAGGCACCGCTGAGTTGAATCTAACGATCATCATTTCGTCATCATTTGTAAGCACGGAGCATGAATTACCTCTTGAAGTCATCAGAGAGAATTTACGACTGGTCAACAAAGGCACGTGACGCCCTAACGCGCTCCCATATTTGGCCGCATACATGGCAAAAACGAAGTACAGTGCATTGCTATAATTCATTTTTCCATCATAAATTGTGCTGCGCGGGATTTTAACGACCGAGACCTGCTCATCAAGAAACCTTTTTAGAAATCTCCAAATGAGCTCTTATTTTCTAAACTCCTTCTCAGGGCGCTATCCAAATGGGTCCGACTATCAGTTACTAAATTATGGGACTAACGGCGCTATGAACGGCTCTTACAGGGACTCCACGAACATGCACCCCGGCTCGTTCGGGTACACGTACAATGGAATAGACCTGAGTGTGAACCGCTCGAACAATAACGCCCATTTCGGTGGCGTTGGAGAGAGCGGCCGCGCTTTCCAGAGCCCCGGTGTGGATGCCCGGTACAGACAGACAAGCTGCTCGTTGGCATCTCCAGAGCCGCTGCCCTGCCCCAACAACGAGAGTCTGAGCCTCAAAGGCTCCTCTCCTTCCTCCGAGCAAAGCACAGCCGGTGGCGGCGGCAGGCTCTCCGGCGGTGCTGGTGGCGGCAGCCTCACCAGCAGCACAAGCAGTACGCACTTTGTGGAAACAGACGAGGCGAACGTGGTCTCGGAGCCCGAGGATGGCGCGCAGGCGAGCAACGTGAACCCGCGGGCGCAGAAACAAGACTCAGTGGCCACCTCGACCACGGCGCCGGGCGACGGGCAATCGCCACAGATCTTCCCGTGGATGAGAAAACTCCACATCAGTCACGGTAGTAAATATTTCTGGTGTTTTGATTTACGCGAGGCTCAAATGGTCTCGAATAATTCCGCTCTCCAATCGAAGAGTCATAAAACGAGCGTCATAAAATTCTTATTAAAATCGCTGATGCGAAATTATGTGGATAAACAATCTGATGCCGCAAAGAAAGATGTGATTTTTGTTTGTTTTTTGTCATTTACCTTTACAATTAATTCAACATTTATGTGGAGAGCGTTAAAAATCAAGATTTAAAATTCAGAAACAAAGGGATCAAAAAGGTCACATGTCGTAACCTATAGCTTAGTAAACTTGTGAGGCGGTGAGATGAAGAAATTCTTTGTGAAGTTCAATGATTTCCTGAAAGCTGGTGTAGACATTACAGTTTTAGCAACCCAGTTCTTATTAAAACTTCACACTGTTTACTAATTTTTCTCTCCACATTATCTATGCCATAGATATGACTGGACCTGATGGGAAACGAGCTCGAACTGCCTACACTCGCTACCAGACGCTAGAGCTCGAGAAAGAGTTCCATTTCAATAGGTATCTGACACGGAGGAGGAGGATAGAGATAGCCCACGCACTGTGCCTTACGGAGAGGCAGATTAAAATTTGGTTCCAGAATCGGAGGATGAAATGGAAAAAGGACAATAAATTAAAAAGTATGAGCCTAGCTACGGCAGCAAGCGCTTTCCAAAACTGACCACATTCGTCCATAGTTGAGAGTATTCGACTACTGTAATAGCACTGCACATTTTCTCTGCTTGGTATTATCAGGCATCCGAGTTCTCTGTGTAACTGGTGTAAACACGAAGTTTGTCAACCGTTGAATATTGTTATCCCATAGGCTATAGGCTACTGGTAGCCTGGTTGCAGCTGCCGTAAAATAAATGTAAATGCTACGTATCAAGTTTATACTTTCGTGGAAGAAAGCATGTTCCATGTAAACTCCTTGTGTGTAACTACAGACCTATAACAGGAATATATGTTACTGTTATAGTAACAACGCGCACTACCTATATCAGAGGTCATAGTCAAAAAACTTTGTTGTACTCTTATGAACTTGTATAGAAACATCAATGTATACCGTTTTTCTTTTTTGCAGGACATTTATGCTTGTGCCGTCTTTATTCATTTCTTGCATAGAATAGACACAATGGAAGTTTAAAAAGGAACTCCTTATTCGCACTTAACCTACGTTTGTGTACTTTATGTTGCATTTAAACATTTCGGGACTCGTGAATTGATCCATGAAGGGCGAGCTACGTTTGATGTCAAGTTGTGACCAATGTTTTATTTGTACAATGTCAAGTGGTGTGTTCTGTGTTTAAAAAGCCGAGGGAAATTGTTTTAACATTGATATGCTGGATATTTTATCAGCTGACTTTTTTTTTCTATTTGAGTCTCAACTGAACAAAAATTGTTGGTAATCATTATTTTGAAATTAAAATGAAATAAAATGAAATTTCATCCCGTCTTATGGTGTTTGAGTGTCTGCTTGCGATTCAAACCTATAGGGCATGAAGCAAATGGGTCAAGTTTACAGCCGCCTCTCTCCCTTAATCTACACATCCTGTTCATCATTTTATTCTTCTTTTTTTTTGTCACAGTCGCGGGTAGGCCTGAGGAACGCAAACCTGAATGCACAAACATTCTTGTTTGACGCCATGTCCTAACACTGACGTATGGGGCCAATTAGTTGCATTATTTCCTTCAATTTACAGTTCATTTCGTCTGAAAGTGTGTTGTGGTATCATACACCCGTTTTAAATATCAAAAGGGATGTCAAACTTTAACATGAAATTACTTACATCTTAAATTACTGAAATTACTGATCATCTTAAATTACTGAATTTACTTACCTCGTAATGGTCAAGTCAATATTTCTAATTTATTCAATGATCTTAAAATAGAAATATGCTCGACTCGCCTCTTCGTGAGGTCCACTGTAAAACGCATCCTTGTAGTTCTCTCTAGCTCTCAAAAAGGTCACGTGAGGTCCATAAAGTTAGTTTTATGGTTTTGGGGGTTGACAATGTGCGACATAATTCACATTCTTGAATGAACGTGACGGTTTGACTGCTTCAGCGGGATTCTAAAGATTGTGGACGGCGTGTGGGGTGCTCCATCCACCTTGGGCAGTCATAATATCCCACACTGACATGGCTAGTCACTGTTATTTTTTCTGCTGGCTTTGGGCAAAACAGACAACTGACTTCTCAGAGTAAGTTATCCTTTTGTCTGCGCTTACGTTTAATTAATTTACATTTTCTGATTGATCGCACTTTGCAATGTATGGGGTAGTAGCGCCTAGGCCTACATATTTTAGGCTTCTCCGTCTGAACATTCAAACAGAGTTGCCCTCGGATTATGTTTATGCGTTGTGGAGTGCTTGAATATTTTGTTCCTTGTGTTCTCGCCGATATTTTTCTCTCATATTTCTCTCATAATACATGCGCTCGTGAATGTGAATACCAGTTTAAAAGTAAAATTATCTTTTGTCATAATTATCTGTTAAGTTGTCTGCTGAGATACATCGAATTTAATGTTTTATTCAGATAAACAGAATTAATAAGAGAGCACTGAGAACATTGCTTTTGTTAAAACTTTGCTCTGGCTTACAACTTAGTTTTAAGGTGATGAATCGAACGTTTTGTTTTTGCCAACGCTGATGAAGTCGAAAAGGCAGAAAACATGCTGTAGTTATGGCAAAATATTGCAACACACGTTTCCGCGATTCATGACTATTAAAGTCTCATTGTACTACTATAATGCGTTTTGCATATTGATAGAGGTAATCTGTGCGCTGTTCTCATAAATTATTCATTGAGACGGGATCACTGCGAGTTCAGGAGACTAGTGCTGAACGTGTGCCTTCCTAGACAGCCACGAGCGCCGTGCCAAGCGGCCAGAATGAGCTCTTCAACCCTAAAATGCATACACATCACTACAAATACACTTGAGGCTATTCTATTCTCTGATTTGTGTTAATATATATTGCAGATATACGTTGGCTAATAATGTATATTACCCAACGTGTATCTGGTAGATGGGGTAAAAGCATGACAAAATAAGACTTGTTACCTGTTAATAAAATACATATTTGATGCGCATTAATAATTTACTGTACGTTGTACACATCACGACCCACATCCAGTGAAGAAACGCGATGCAAGCTGTGTTAAAGGTCCAGACTGAGTTTATGGTCGTCTTAGCTGTAACGCTGCTTCATGGCCAGCAGAGCCCGCCTTACTCCGAGAGCCCAATCCCCTTCGTCCGTTTCAGCCCAGCTCGACTCCTTTCGCCTCTCAGACATGGAGGATCCTGATGCAGATATAATGTTGTAAATAAAAGCCCAATAACGTGCCTAAGCTCCTCGGTACACTACAAGCCCACAAACTGCAGCCAGACTACTTTCTGCACACCACATTCAGAGTATACTGGATTCAGTTAAACTCATTATATCGTATCTTTCCTTTAAAAACGTGTTTAAGCTAATGAGCAGGCCTGAGCCACGCGACAAGTTGAATGGGTCCCGAGTTCATCCTGAGGTCACCGAACAACGGTATGATGCTCATTTCATGGAAGGTCACAACACAGATGCCCTGAGAGCAGCAGACAATTCATGGCATACTCTGTGAAAAAAATCACATATATAGAAAACTTCATCCTATAAGGTTCCATTCTTATATATACATAAAAGCACGTTATTATACATCTGGTTATCTTACAAAATTATGAAATGTGTGAGTAAAATATCAGGAACAGTTACTCTTTTTTAAATTCCCTTTTTAGGGCAAGAATTGTGTTGATTCAGCACATTTGAATCAAAACAAGTATGAATTAAGAATAAAATGATTTTTTTTACATTTTGTATAAACTGTCTGCTAGATATGATACCGTTGTGCATATTTCACAATGTAATAATTACAAATGCCTTGTGTTTTGCGCGTTTGTTTGGATGTTTAGCAGTGTGCTGAACAAATGGAAGGCTGCAGCATGCCTAATGCAGTTGATCAATGATGTCGCGCTTAGGGTTATCTTTAATTTTTCATTCTCATCGATTGTAATGCGTCCAAAAGGTTCTCTGCTATCACAAAAGCACCCGGGTTTGTATCCCTGATGCGATGAACGCGAAACGGTGCGTCAAGAAAGAAATGAAATTACACCCTATATATACACGTTAATTTACATTTTAGAAACGGATTCAGGATTTGGACAGGGATTTCAGTGGTCAGAGATAAGAAGGATGAAAATGAAACGCATCGACCGCATGTGCTGGACAGAGAAACTGTGAAAGGAAAAAAGTAAGTTTGCTTTGTTTATTTTGTGCTTACACGATCTGATATAGTCAATATGTGGACTTTGTTTGTTTATCAGAGCAAGGCAGTGCGTTGGTACCGGTCATCTGATATATAGCTCCTTAAATACAGACTGTGCCAAAGCGTTTTGCGGCTGTTTTAGCCAAGATCATAAGCAATAATCTCACCGTCTGCTTTAAAGGAAAGATACTTCTTCTCCACATGTGCCTATATGTACTTATGTGCGCTGTAACAGGAGCCCATGACTTTTGGTCAGTTCACGGGGTCTGAGGCAGACCCATTTACTGGGAACAGTAAACTGTTCCAGTACTGTTCCTTTTTGTATATTAGGCATGTGGCCGGGGATATCTGTCATCTATATATACCCTGTAGATCCGAATTTGTGTGCAAGCTAATTTATTCGCAAATTCGTGTCTTGGGGGGTATGTAGTTGATATAAACGCAGCGTCGATTTGGAAGACTAAATTTGTGTATGACCTTTTTGGGCATTTGTCCATTTCATTCTGAATGATTTTAGCCAAGGCATAGACAGAATGTTTTTGTGGTCTTTTTTAGTCTTGTGGATAGTAAATTGAGTCGAAAAGAAATGCAAATGCGTGTAAAAAGCGTTTGAATATTCATCGTTTATTTAAGCGTTTTTTAAGACCAGAAAACGTATAAGATTGTCCACATGGTCCCCGCAGTTTTTTCTTGTACAATGTACGTGGCAGCATGGACGTGAGTTTCTTGTAAAAATCCACTCGCATAAAACTGGGCCTCTGCAGGACTGCTGTACAAGCATCCACTTTCCTTCATTTTTTGTAATTGCTTCAGTACGCTTTATCCCACTCTTATCTTTTACACAGAGTCACTGTTAGCTGTTTAGTCGACTGATTTAACCTATAGCCTCAGCCCTTTTGTACAAATTAAATTATAGCTCAATTAAAGGTTGCAGCATAAACGGATGACTAACAGGGTGGGCAAAACCGGAGGCTGATTTGACCAAATCCCATTTTCGTCCCACTTCTCTCTTTTTTTATGCAGCACAGAAGCAGTGGGGCGGAAGCACCAAGGCCAGATTTCCGTGCAGTATTTGTCACACTTTCACCACTTTCAGAAATCAGCGGAAGAAACAAAAATGGAACAGACCAGGTACCCTGTCATAAACTAAAAAAAAAAAAAATTGCCTACATCCCTTGCATGCAGCAAAACCATTTAGATCATGTGTAGTTGTATGCATTCCAATGGAAATTTCCCTCTTTTCTCACTGTTTTTATATCTGTCATGTGACTTTAAGAAATGTAATAATGTTCCTGCTTGTCCACATTTGTAAGCAAAGTCGACAGAAGCGGTATTGCGGTCATGTTGTCTATTCTTTAAAAGACTTTAAAAGAGAAATTTAGGTAAATTGATATATTAGGTAAATACACATCTTTCCACTGGGCTTCATAGTGAGACAGAAAGGAAACTGCCATTTAAAGAACCTTACCTGCTTATCATGTTGTGTGACTAGAGAGGTTACAGAGCAAGTGTTTTCTTAGGTGGAAAATTCTGTAAAGCCATTTTATCCAAAAAAATACACATAGTCTAACAAGCAAAAAGGGATTATCTGAAGTGGTGGTAAATGATGAGGACATCACTTTAGTTTGATTGATGGCCCTATAAGGTGACCAATGGCGTGAATCCATCTCGAAAAGATTTCGAGCAAAGGACTGTGCCACCTTATGTCAACTTTTATTTGGAATCAAATTATTTGACAAGTGTCAATACTGATGGCAACAATAACAACAACAACAAATTATCTGCGTTAAGGGGGATCTTAGGTTACCTGTAGCTATAAGTGCTTAATGCTAGCGGTCCTAGTTAGATATTAACTCCTGTCCACAAAGAGTGTGAGCAAGGGAACGGAACACTAGCGATCAACTTGAGGGATCAAAGGCCCCTAGACCAATAAGGAATTGATCTAAAATCATCATTAGACTGCGGCACGCCTTCATCCTCTTCATCAGTAATTACAATAGACTACCAGGCACTGAAAATTGCAGATAGACGATCGTCCAAGCCTTAACGTCATATTGACCGTTTTTTTCATGGTGACAAGTTTGCTATGCTGAAAATCATAAACTGTTTTGATGCATGCAACCGAGGGGAACCTGTCTTTCAGCACAGTCTTTGTGGTTTTATATTGGAATACATTAGGTGCACAGCATTAAAAATAGGTGCTGTTAAACTGTAATATCAGTGTTATTTAAACATAATTCCTGTGTGTCAAAATAATAAAGGCAGCATAAATTAAATATAATAACATAATTGGTATTCTTTCTAATAATACATGCGTTTGTTGGTATACTCGAAAGGCTATTATTATTTATGTAAATTTATGTAAATGCCCGTGGATTGGAGTGAAGTGCGAGGTGCTGAATATTATTTAACTAAACATTAATAGACAGCATAGAATGCCATTTCCCTGCAAAAGTGCTGGCTTGGGTTGGTTAAAGTAGACGCTGTGCTGTTTCCTTATATTGTCCAGAACGTCAATAGTGCTTTAAAAGAACATCCTGATCTTGCTTAATTTTTGTTTGATTCGCAGTTCAATTTATATCGATTGCTTACTCGGACACACACAACATCATTTGCCTCTATCAGCTTTTACAGTGCTGTCTTCTCTTTCCTCTCGGTTCCTTGCTGTTTAACGGTCTAGTATTTCAGCCCGTGGTTCCAGTGCCGTGGAGTTTGAAGGCTACACGGTTTCTAATATATACTCTCCCTGTACACCGAGACCAACTTTGATTTGGATTTTTAGATATGATTAATTTAAATATTGTTTGAGGTCATGTTCTGATTATTACTGCTATTTGTGTTAGTAATTACAATTAGTTCTTTTGGTGTTCTCTACATAATATGTGCAATGCTTAAACATAGAACGATGTTCAACGTCAGTATTTTCATGTGAATATCTTTAATTCCCGGTTTTCCCTGTTCAGGCGTTCGCCCGAGATTGGATTCTCCTGCAGAAAGTCTCCAGCGGAAAATTTTTGCTGGTGAGTAGGCACAGAGTTCGCAGTGTTGAACTTATTTAACTCGGATGTAAAATTGTGCTAATCCACTAAAATAGCACTTACGTTTTCACCATTTTCCCAGGCGAATAGAGGAGCGGAGTGTCTTTGAACAGGAGAACTAAGCGCGTATCAGTTTAAACTCTTCATGTGATTTAAAAGATAAGGGTCCACTGTTTCATATAGGGTAGTTTCCATGAATATCTTTCATTATATACAACAAATTTAGTTTGTCACGGGACTAATGATTTGATCAAACCAGTAGTAAAGTGTGAATGTTTCATATAATATAAACATACTCTGAAAAAGGCCGAATGCCAAATGCCACTTTACTTCAGATCTTCTTGCAAGATACAAGTTTTAGTGCTTTGACTGTGTGGTATTTTACTTATATGTTAACGAAGGTAAGAATAGCAGTGCACCGTGTTCTTTCTAATCAGATAAGAAATCAACCGATTTAACAGGTCCCTGAACTCTCACTGATCTGTGGACTGAAAACGAAAAGCTCAACCCTGTTAGATAGCGGAGTTCCACGAGCTGAAATAGACCCAGTTTGTGAATGGCGGATATGTCTGTGTGATTTATCACCATATTACTTCAGCTAGAGTTCACCACGAGTTCAGCAGCCTTTGTTCTTTCTTCGGACTCGTCGCTTCTTTTCCTTTCTCTCGTCTCTTTTCCTATGCATTCATTCCCATTTGTCTCCTACCCATTAGGACCTATCCTGTAACAGTCCTAGCATGATCACAGTCAAAAAGTAGTCTACATTTGAATATAAAATATTAATTTTAATGCACGTTATTTATTAAACGTAAGACAATGTGAACAGATCTCTCTTATTTCATCGTTCTTTTGGGGTCAAGTTTTTGAAAGTATTTTACATGAAAGGTTTAATTTTTTTGTGCACGTTTTGCACTGCCATTCTCTGAAATTAATACCCACCTTCTGCGCATTTTGTTTGTGTAGTAGATCACTGCCAGGCTTTGTATCTAGTGGTTTGCAATAGTTACTGATTTATTTAAACTGAGACCTGCCATATATATGCATAGCTTCTAAAAAATAAGGTTGTATTTCTAGTTTTTTGCATATGTAGGGCGCATTTAGTAGGAAGAAAGACTAATTTATTGGAAAGGTTAGCATGTCAGTATCAATTCATTTTAAAGCTTTTTTGTGAGTTGTAAGGCAAATTTTTCTTGTTTCAATTTTCATTTTCTTAAACGACCCTCTTGTTAACAAAATATGCAGGCCGCGGTGCATTTTGCAATGTGAGGAGTTGTAATTCTGCTGAAATCCAAACCTGTCTTGGTTTTACAAGAGTCATATTCTGAGGCCAGAGGTTCTTCCTTAACGAAAGGTTGCCTTGTTATAGACGCATGCTAATCATGTCTGTTATTAGCAGCACATAATAAGACGTTTTAAGGTTTTCTGACTGCAAACGAGACAGAATGTTTACTTGTTTGCATCATTTTCACTATAAAATATATTAAATATATATCCAAATGCTGGTAAAACTTTTCAAACTGGAACACAAAAGTGTGTTTAAGTAATATATTTTGTTTTGAATGTTACACAGATTAAACTAACATAAATGAAATTCATTTTCAGTGTGTATCTGTTTTGCATAAAAGGCACGCTCCTTGTCACGTGCTCTTTCAACTGTACAGATGGATTTATATCTCCTCATTCATACTGCGCCGCTGCTCTGACCCTTTAGGTCGCCTGCCAAGAGGCCTCTGGAAGGAAACTCTCACGTGACCTGACATGGCAGTGTTTCGGCAGAAGCTCGAAAAACCCCAACCTAGCTAATTAAACCCTTCCAGACAATGCAGAACAAGTCATACAACACCAGCTCCAGTGACTCGTACCAGAGTGACACCACATTTGGACACAGTGTCAAGAAAGTTCCCCTATCCATGGCACCCCGGGAAAATCATCAACATAGTAATGTTTGCTCATTACTATACCTTGGAAACGACATGCCAAGTCACCTTAAGAGGACCAAAATGGACTGCACTCGGCTCAGCTTTCCCAGTGAAGCTAATCAATGCTTAACAGCATCAGCCCTTCAACTCTCTGCGCCAACTCCAAACAGCTCCTCTCTGCACGCCAACAGCACGAGCTCTGCTTTAAAACTCAGTTTGACTTTTGATGGCAAGCAGGTCTTCCCCTGGATGACAGAGTCCAAGAAAAATTCCAAACAGAAAAGTTCCAGCTTCTGCGATGCATCAAATAATGGTGGGTGAAATTGGTTTGTTGTCTTAAGCTTAAGTTAGTCTATATGATGAACCGGCCTATCCTTATTATCACGCAAGCTTTAAACTTTTAAAAAGTTTTAAAAAGGCTTCCAGCTTCGCGACCGCTCAAAAATAAAGCTGCCGATAAGGAGATCGATCTGGAGCGATGTCATAGAAGAACCATCACGTTGTTTCCTTTAAGAACGTTTAAACTACTTGCTGTTTTTCCTCCTTATATTTTTTATACCTGTTTACAAGTACCATACATTCAACCCCACGAACGTTTGTTTTAAGAACTATGCTGTTTACCTTTGCAGTCATCAATAAGCAGATTACCGGGGAATTTGTTTATTTATTTATTAACACGTCAACTCCCTGGTGACTAACTCTCTCTCCCAATCTGTCTAGCTAGCTACCTAGCCAGCTAGCTGTCTGTCTATGTATCTATCCATCTATACATACATCTGTCTGCCTATCTATCTATCTATACATGTATTTATTGATTCATTCATTCATTCAGTCATTTTTGTGCAGCAGATGGCTCCAAAAGGACTCGCACTGCTTATACCAGCGCCCAGCTGGTGGAGCTGGAGAAGGAGTTTCATTTCAGCCGCTATCTGTGCCGGCCGCGACGCACCGAGATGGCCAGCCTTCTGAACCTCAGTGAAAGGCAGATCAAGATCTGGTTCCAGAACCGAAGGATGAAGCATAAAAAAGACGACAAACTGAAACGGAACGCTCCCCATCCCAGTGCAAGCTCACCACTTGCAGTTCGCCCGAGCGCTAGTGATCGCCCACTGAAGTCGCCCATTGAGACTGCCGTGTATTCCCAGGTCGCTCGTGCTCCTCAGAGCGCAACACATTGTATGAGCGACGTTTTCCAAAATCACTTGGATTCTTGGTGTCATAGGCAGGATCACGAACCTACAAGTGATCAACGTTCTTTATTTCTAAATAATGTCGATAGTATAGTGTTGAATGACCACGGATGCTCCAATTATGCGCACGGGAATCGAGTGGCATTTGCGACCTCCTCCACGCCTCCAGTCCACAGGTTCAATCATTTTACACACATTGTTCCTCATAATCAGCACAAAGGTGGACTGCATCACCGATCGTGGTTTTCTGCCCTTCCTAGTGAACAATAACAAATCTACATCTCTGAGGCTCTCACACAAAACCAGAACAGCTACAGATTTTCTCCAGCTCGTGCTCGTTCGACTCACATGACAGTTTAAAGATATCAAACAGGCTTTAATAGGTTTAAACGTTTTGGATAGGTGTCTTCTCAAATAAGGAAACTTTTAGAATTTTTACAAGCATATATGAACAGTGTTAGTCAAAGTGTGTTTAGTGTGGAATGCTTATATTTATTAAAAATATGCCCGTACCTTGGACTGAGCCCATGCTTGAGTTAACGGGTGTAGTATAGGATGGAAAATTATAATAATGATAATAATTACAATAACAATAATGAAACAGTTTAAAACCAATGGTATTTATTTTCCCGTCGACCAACCCCAGTGGTAGTTCATTTATAACGCTAAGTCGTTTGACCTGCCTGTCTTTCTGAAATATTTTTCATTTTTTCTCGACGAGCACAGATTGCAGATCCTCGAAGATCCTTCAACATCATGTCATTCGAAAGACTGATCATCACCCAGTAGGCTTTCTCTGTTCATAAAGAAGCAACTGTGAAGCATTTTAGATTTTTGCACGTCGAATGGGAAGTGACTTAGTGTCCGCTCTTCTTTATTAATACAAACGCACACAAATGTTTATATATTAAAACATTTTACTTAGAAAAAAACGGTACATTTAAAGCAACTCGAAATTTATAACACATCACACGTGTGCCACCATATTAGCTTTGCCAGATTTAATACCTTGCATGTTTGCGTAGGTTTTTATGCAACACTGTGATCGTAAAATTAGTTACAGCAGCCACACACGTTTTGTAGCCAACGAAAATGAAGCCCATCATTAACCTAATCTGGATACCACCCTTAAGAAAACACAGCACATGTTGCTTGCTGTGTAGACAAATCGCCCAAAGAAAAACACAGTAAAACTGTAAAAGTGTCCTTATTGCTGCAATAAGGACTATTTTCTTCAGGCGCGCACTGTTAACGTGTGCGTTTATCTGACTGATGGGTGGATGCCATTGATGTGTTTGTCATGTAAATGCCAGCCCTTTGATGGACACTCGCTACGCCCAAGTTGCTGCTGTAGGTCGCGCGCCATTGGCACATTCTGGTCATGTGACGTGTCACTCCGTTGATATGTAGCTAGTGAAACTTTTGAGGTTTGACATACTGCTCAGAGGTTGTAGGGCACCGGGACAACAGATTGGCGTCTATTGCCTCCTCTGAAGCCACGCTAAAATGAATTCTTACTTAGATTACACAATTTATAACCGTGGACCTAACCCGATAAATGCCAAAGTTGGATGCTTTTCCTTTGATCCAGAGTACATGCAGGGTGCCTGTGCGAGCCCTAATAGTTGCACGGCAGATGGGCGGCCCGTTGGAGGGAGCACCTTCACGTCGGCACTGCATGAAACTCAAGCCATGGGCTATGCGCATCAACCGTCCCAACCATATCACATTAATTTGGACCTTGTTACAACGGGACAGACCAGTTATGGCAAACAGAACCGTGCTCACTTGGACTATGGTCACCACAGCATGCTCAGCCAAGGAGAAGACCCAATGTATCTGCAGAGCCCTGGCTTCCCCCCTGTTGTAAATATGGGAGCCAACAGTGGAACACAAGGCGAGGCAAACTGCAGGCCAGGGGCTCTTACAGTGAGCCAGTATCCGTCATATTCCTATGGAGAGAAAGATCAACACAGCTATGGGGCGTACAGCAAATATTCCAGCTTGACCCACGCGGACAACGAGTCCAAGAAGACGCCCAACCCAGCACCAACTTTCGACTGGATGAAAGTGAAGAGGAATCCACCCAAAACTGGTCAGTAACAGACGTGTTTCTGTTTGTTTCAGTAGCCTCGCCTCAAAGGCCTTCATGTGGAATTCTGAATTCTGATCTCCATCTTTTGTTTCTTACAGTCAAGGTAGCCGAATATGGGATCCACAGCCAGCAGAACATTATTCGCACCAACTTCACCACGAAGCAGCTCACGGAGCTGGAAAAGGAGTTCCATTTCAACAAGTACCTCACCAGGGCTCGGAGAGTCGAAGTGGCCGCCACCCTCGAACTGAATGAAACGCAGGTCAAAATTTGGTTTCAGAATCGCAGAATGAAACAGAAGAAACGCGAAAGGGAAGGAACCGCCCCGGTCATGAACCGCGGCTCCGACTCCGTAGCTGGCCAGAGCCCAAGCAGCTCCAACACCTCATCCCCAGCTGGATCACCCAGCTCGGATACTGTGACTCTCAACTGATCGCAGCCAGAGGGGTGTATGGTTGTTATGACTCTCAGCGCGTTGTATAACTCCACAGCAAAACGAATTTGCTTCTACATGTATTTTATTTCTGAGGACATCTACGTAACTTATTGTTTTTCTATGGACCAAATGCTAATCATCTTGCCAGTCTGTAATCTGGCATCCAAACTATCTTAGCTGTAACAATCAAGCTGTGTTAGAGCGTGTTGCTGTTTATTTTTTTCCACTCAAAATGCTCAGAAATGTCTTATAGGAAACGTTTTGTAACTGCCACCAAGTCACAGAATGGCAGAATTTGCACTAGAAATGTACTTTGGAAAAAAAAGGGGTTGCATGTTTGTATGTACACTGTAATGATCTGTCCTGTGAAATACTACTAATAAAAGTTGCTTTATTTTTCTGATGAATTTCTATTAGTGGACTGATAATGTTTTGATTCTCTATTATTTAGATGCTCCTGTCTGATGTTTGTAATGCCATGTGCTTTGTTAAAGGACCTTACAATACAATAGGGTTCATTTAAATCAGTGTTACCCCAGTATTTATAGTTTGACAAGAGGAATGTTGCAGTACACACCAGGTGGCTTCCTATGACCTTTTCACCTCCCAGTGCCTCCAGGCTTTCTAAACATGTAAACACTCCTGTTTGCTTACTACTACAGAATTGACCACCATGCTTATACTTGTGTCAGCACCATGAAACCTGGGACTAGGGACCTGAGTTTAAAAGAAAAGGGTATTCTTTTAGACTTAGATTTTCTCATAATTACTTATCTGTTCAGAGAATAGTGTACATGTAAATTAAAGTGGCCATTTTTGTCACATGTGAGTGTGAACAGTGAGAATCTTCTCCATCTTTAACTCAAGTGGAGCAGTGGACAGCCAGCAACACAGCGGCCCATAGTGCAGTGTGTAGGGATGGTACCTTTGTGCAAGGGCACCTCAGGGGCGCTACTGGCAGTCCTGGCATTTGAACTCACAAACGTGAGGAATATTATTTCCCAGTGATCTGTCCTGATCTGTCGTACACGTACGATGGCATATGTCATAGCTTGAATCAGGGTCAAGTTTGACAGTAATTTTATTTTCAAAACACTTCATAAAAAGTATACATAATTCATAATTGAATCACAGATATAGCTGTAGTTTTAAAATATTGTTTTCAAGTTCATTTAACCATTCAGTGTGGTCTAAACCTTTCTTACAACAAAATATTTAATAACAATAAAGATAACTATTGGCTAGTTTTGCAAGGTTATTATATAGTATTTCATTCATCCAGTACATTTGTGTGTTAATTCTATTAGCACTGTTATCAAATATGTATCTTCTATCTGAATGACCAAATACTGAATGACTGATTAAATACAGCCCTATAGCCTCCTATAGCCTCCACCTAAAAGTTTGCAGGGACATGACATCCCTGTTTCATTCCCCTGATCATCTGATGGACTACTCCAATATTTACTCAGGGTGTTGGGTTTGCTCAGTTCTTGCCCTAACAGCCCTGCACTGTCAGCACCCTCTCCTCTGACCAGGTTCACACAGAGTTCAGACCCAAATTAATTTACTCAAGCCACTGGCCTGTCCAGCAAGTGGTAAAAGGTGTCTGACCAAAGGTCAGAGATGGCTTTATCAACTTACACCTTTTATTCCTCATCCAGTGTCAGATTTTGCAATAACATTAAAATTGATATTTGAAAATGGATTACTTTAGTCAGTAGCAAAGTACATAAAATCCGTATGTACACACTTTGCTACATTAACATAACAGAATATTCAGAGAAATACAAAAGGTGCAGACATATTACAATGTTGAATTCAATTCAATTCAATTTTATTTATATAGCGCTTTTAACAATGGTCATTGTCACAAAGCAGCTTTACAAAATGAAATAAATGTGCATATAAAAGTACATATGTGTGTGTGAGTGTGTGTGAATGTGTGTGAATGAATGTGTGTGTGTGCCCCTGATGAGCAAGCCAAGAGTAACGGCGACAGAATTTTTTGTAGAACTTTCCGTCAGAATATTTCTGTGTTTTTTCAACAATTTTACGGTAGAACTTATTAACTCATTTAAAATCTCAAGACTGTCGTCATAATGTCCACTGATCTTTCTTTTATTGTTCAGTATATTTGCTATCATCTGAGAACTTGTAAAATCTTTAATGCATCTTCAGTTGTTGCAATGTGATGGGAATTATTGGTATTTAGATTCGCCTGTTGGTCAGTTAGCTACAATAGATAGAAATGCAGACAGCTGTAATGCATGTAATTGTAGTATTTTTGAAGTTTGAGTGAATTTGGTCATTAGTGTGTATTCCCTGCCTCTTTGGATGGCTTAGCTCTGGGTTCCCACTGGGTCCCCATCTGCAAGTGTCAGAGCCAAAGCCACAGACCTACGGAGACAGATGTTCAGCTTGCCTGCAGGAGGAGGATGTTTTTCACCAGCTTGTCAGCATGCAAGGAAACCTCACATTGCAGTAAATAGGGTGAGAGGAGTTGAAAGGAGGACAGTGGGGAATGGAGATAGAACTAAAATGCAGAAATGTCAGTGAGAAACTGTAGGAAAGACTAATCGAGATGTTTGGCGCATTTAAGAACTTCAGAGAGATTCGGTGGCTGCTGCTACTAAATAATAGATGTCAAGCACCATGAAAGGTACTGAGCACCTTCTTTTTTGCTGTATCACCTCAAGCAACCATCAAGTTGTCTCAGTGCATGCTGCCCTTGCTATCCTTCCCCTGCTGCTTGACCTCACCAGGTGAGTAAAACAGCAAGCCTGTCCTCTGTGCCAAAGATCCATCATTCATCAGAAGCCCACTCTCCAGCTCCACAAGACACCAGGGAGGTCAAGAGTCAAGCAAGAGAGGCCACAGCAGAAGGGTAAGTATGATATATGTTTGTTGTATGCTACAGACTGACAGGTGCAGCATCCATAATGTTGAGCTAGTTCGAAGATCTCCTGTCTGTCCCCTCACTCTCATGCTGAGTATGGTTGTCACAAGGGCTTTTACAAATCAAATGCCTGCCTGGCTTGACTTCCTGAGTCTTGTTCAAGTCCTTCTGAAGCATGTCACTCCACAGGGGTACCTGAGCTCAAAGGGATAAAAAAAGAACTGTATACACTATTCATTGGGGTCAAAGGGACATTTAGTATGTGTCCTTGCTTTTGACAGACACTTTGCAAAGAGTAAGGGCAGAGGCCTCATGCAAATAGTCTCCACCCCTTGCTGGAAATCGGCATAACAGGAAGGTTTCCTCCTCCACTCTCTATAGTGCTCTTTCTCAGAGATTTACAGAACCATCTATGAGCCGTGCCCATATCCTTATGGTACATTCCATTATCTTATTAGCTAGGTGACTAGAAGGACAGCAAGATTTCTTTACAAGGTTCCTGTGACCCAAAATTGCATAAAGGTGAACACAAATAGACCACTGTAGATATGTAAACTGTAGAACACACTGTCCCACCATTCTGCCACAAAGAAGGGAGGTGGTAAAATGCAACTGGACCCATGCAAGGAAAATGATTCACAGTTGCCAAATGACCAATTGCAGATCAATCTAGTGTTTTTCTGTAGGCAATAGCATATTATTCACAGAGGTCCAAGAACTGTTTTTGCAATAATGTTTAAAATGACAAAGGACAACGAATGCTACACAAGTAACTTATTTTTAGAATTCAGTGTTGTGTGCTAGAGAGATCATTTTATAGATCTTGTTTTCAGATTATTTTCTGGCTGCCTACCCACTCTGTCCTTCCAGGCATTGAAGGCTAAAGGTAGCTCAGATGAATACATCCTGCTCCAGACCTCACTTCTATTCAAGTAGCAGAATAAAGGCTACAGCGCTGCACGTGACCCTGGGAAGAGCATAATCTTAATCTGGGAAGAACATAATCTTTTTGTAGTGAGTGTATATAATAATTTGAGCTGTTTGAAATGTTAATACATTGCCATATGTAAGTAAAAGATAGACGAAATTTTGAGTGGGACATTTCTAAATTTAGATTCCAAAGATTTTAAAGGAGAGCTAATCCATGACTGTGGATTTACTCTATTATCTCTCCTTGCTCCATTTTATTGAGACTTTAGTTGATATTTTTTACTTGAAGTTGATACACTATGAATGGCTACTTTTTTTTAATTTTAAGCATCTCGTTAGTTACCATAATAGTAAATTAAAATTTCTCACAATTCGCATATTGACCTATCATTGTATGTGTCTTAATATTCATAGAGTTGCTTAGACACGTCTTCATGTGGGTGCATTCCTGTGTTTCAGCTTTTTTTGAACGCAGGTTTTTCTACTTTTGTTCCCCTTGAATGACATTTGCGTGGTAGCTTGAATAATCTTGTGGATAAACTACCATGCTTTTCTGGAAATATTTACCACATGGTCTGTTTGGTACTACCTCAAAAATATTCTTAGTGTTTCTCATAGATTTGTCTTTAAGTGTGGGATAGGAGGCGGTTAATTAGCAGTAAATTGCAGATTGATGTTCAAATGGTCAAGCCAGTAGCAGGAATGAGCCTGGGGCTTTAAATGGATTGCAGATATGTATCAATTCCTTTACTCTTTACTCTGATAAAGCAAATGAGTTTAATGCTAGGAATTAAATATCATCATCAAATGGCACTAACCTTAAACTCTGGATGTGTTTTAGTGCCATTAAACTACCCTCGCTTTCCAGAAGGGTGCACAGCCTATGTCTTACAGTGTGATTTTTGTGGAGGAGGGTGATTTACTCAAATGAGAGAGCAGTGCCCCTCCCCCAAGTGAAACGCAAATGAAAAGGAATGCCAAGATGAAAAAGCCTGCGTCTCCAGATAAGCAAAGAGAAGAAAGGAGCCAGCGAATGGCAAAAGAGCTCTCTTGGGGAGATGAGAGGTGCTGATGGCAGTGTTGGTGGTGGGAGATCATAGCAGGTTCCTCTCATCAGTTTGAGACTGTGTTTGATACTGGGTCTTTGTCGTCCTTTCAGCTGTGTATTGTTGGGCGGTGTAATCCTGGGCGGATTACAAAGGCTTCTTCTTTCATATGACCAAGCCCAGCAGGCAGGAGGCAGTGCTCCTGGAGGCCTGGGAGGCCTTGCTCATTCCTCCCTTTTACCTTCAACAGGGGCTGTAGCTACAGAGACAGAAAGGAAGAGGTCAAACGGTCATGTCCTCTTCTTGGAATGCTACCCCCTCTATTCAATGCAGATTTGTTTTTCTCCTATTGCCGCTCTATGTACCATCAGGTATCTATCTTAAACTGTTACTGATAAGGTAACCTGGGATTCTGTTTCAAACCATTATCTGATTGCTGTGGAGGTCTGGGCAATAAAGTGCTCCACAGAATGATCATAGTAATAATGTATTTAAATGTAATACTTGAAATGTTTACAAGTTTTTAACCAATTAAAGGTTATTGAAACAGTACTCAGAACATTCACTTCAGGTACACTTTCATTTTTATTTTCATAGTAAACAAAATGCCCATGGACAAGAAAAGCTAAGGGTTTCTAAATGTATGGAATGTAAAATAAGTGATATTTGTTTAAAACATTAAGAAAAATCGTACGATTAGATTTTCTGTACTATATGTACAAGATCCCAGCATTGATTTACTGGATGAATTGAGTTTCAATTATGAATGAATTAAAGAATTTTATTTAAATGAATTAAAGAAGTGGTACAGAGAACATTTCACACAAAGCAGCAAATGTAACTACATTTCTACTGACAAAACATATAAAAGCTGAGAGCTTCGTTCTGCAGCATTTTTGCTTTTCGGAACACAAACACTGGTAGAACTAGCCCACAAAATAAGAGTGTAAATTTAAATCCCCACTTGTAAATGACTCTTTTTTACGCTAGGCCCCACTCTTCTTCCACAGACTCTCACATTTGTTTAACCAAAGTAGTTTCATTTTCACAACAGATAAAGCGCTGTGTGCTTCCTCTCAGGCTTTGCTGAAGAATGTGTGGATGTCTACCATTACGGCACTCTTAGAAGCATTGAGCTGCTACATAGTGAAGACAACATTTATGCTCCAAAGGCTTTGACCTCAAGTCTTTAACCAAAATCGTTAACATTTGAAGTGAATATAAGAAGAAAGGACCAACTAAAGTTTTCAGTGAAGTCTTAAATTCAGAGGACATATGGGGACAATTTCCGATGACATCAGGAGACTTCTAGAAGGTACTGGTTGAAGCCACAGTTATTTGTCTAATGAATTCATTTGTCTGAGCAAGGAAATTTGTCTCAAGAAGGATATCATTACAAAACTATATCAGGGCTAACTCTGTAATAGATATGATCATTTGAAAGGGACATATTTTTTATCTCTAAAATATGTCTTATACATTCTTAAAAACTCTTTAAAATAAGGTTCCTAGATGATTACTGGCTTGGATGTATGGTTATTGGAAAAAAAAAACACAGGACCATTGTTTTGTTGTTACAGAACCATTGTTTTGTGCAGATTTTTAAATGCCTGAACCTGCACGGTTACACATATAGTTCTTTAAAGAACTGTGATGTTCTTAGGAAACCATTTTTAGAGCCTTTTGTTTTAAAAATCTAATTGCTACAAATTTGTGTAGAGTTGTGTCGTGCTGAATTTAAATTGTGATTTCAGATGGAAATGTTTTATACTACTTGCTCTTCCATGAGGGTTAGCACCTGTAGATTAACATCGTTATGCTTCCAGACACAAAGGAGAGCACTGTCAGTAATACGTACTGACTTTGATAACATTTGCATCAACCAGCCTTTGCAACATGGTCTTTTAGAGAGTTTTGCATGTATTTAAGAGAGATCATATTGAAGGAAAAATATGTAAATGTAGAAAAACACAATGAGACAATTGCTGAATAGTTTTAATGTTTCCATATTGAGTCGCTTACCTTCAGTTTTACATCTTCAGTTGTTCATTGAGTGTGTGTGTATGATCTTTTTCAGACTGCGAGCTGTTTGTCTCAAATATACTGCAGGATGAGAACCTCAGTAAGCACGCTCATGAAACAAGGGAAATTCTACTGAACAACTTTCGAATCGTCCATAACAAGTAGGAGTTTTGAAGGCATTTATGATTAAATCAGCCAAATTATCAATGAATCATGTAATCATGGTCACAAAATGAAAAAAAACCAAATAACAGAAAATGTCAATTTTTCTTTTAAAAACAGATTTTTTTTATTTCTTTCAAATAACAATTAAAAATATAATATAAAATCAGTAAATTAAACTTATAACTAAAGACTGACAAAAGACAATGGTCTTGTTAACAATAATACTGATGCAGCAAGAACACAGGAAGTTTGTTTCTTGCTTTGTTCTTCTTGCAAAGTGATAACGAGTGCAAGCACTAGTTTGAGTGTCTTTGTGGTTTTGTGGTGTTTGATGCTGAAAAAGGTGCTTTTAACTTTTCCACTGTAGAATTCAGCAACATGCTCTGTAACTTAACAAACACATAAAACAATGTCATGGTCAATGAGTGATGCTAATTTTCCAGTGTAATTATAAGAGACATGACATTACAGATAACTTACTAAGACAAGGCTGGATGGGCTTGAATTGTAGTTAGCCCAAATATTCAATATTAATAATGTTTTACATCTGCCATTTTAAACAGACTTTGTGCCTCTGACAGATTCAACAAAATTAAAGAAATACTGTAAGATACGACACTGATCTAGACCATATGTTTTTTTATGTAAAAAATAAAGAAAATCTTCCAATCTTGTCTTGTAGCAACAGGAATATGCTATGTATAGTCCAAAGGGCTCATAAGGATTCAGTGCTTTTCTTGGTCATTCTTTCTTGGTAATTCCGTTACATTTGATCCTTATTTTGCAGAAATCCACAGGAATTTCCCTATAGATGTAAGTCAGTACTCTGTTATTTGTTGTAGTTCTTGTTTATTGGACCTATCTGTTCATTATGCTTTAGGCAGACGGTGAAGAAAACCTGTTTTAATTAACTGATTTTCATTTACATCTATCTTCAGTTTTCATCCATGCTGTGCCCTGTTTCCCAATATCAAAGCTATTATTTTTTCATTTATCTTTGTACACTCATACCAAGTTTTAGTCCGTTTTTAAAGTCAGCAGTTAGGTAGCTTGGTTGAAATGTTTGAAGTATGTAATTTACTCTCCAGTTTATACAGTTAATTCATGGAAAGTAACAGCCACTTTAAATTCATTGTAATTGTGATGCTATTAAAACAAAAGGAATCTGTCTATTCTGACTGAAGCAGTTTAGCTCCACCCATTAATAACTTTTTAAGATATGGATCCCTTGAAACAATTAAATGCATACACTGGGGACAATTTTTTAAATATTATTTTTATTATTTCATTTCATAGCTGAGTTTAGACATGAAGACAGTTCAGATGACAACCACAGCTCCAGCCTGGGACGCTCTGCCCCTTCTGATGACTTGTCTGTGGCTTCAGACTACCAGGAGGAGAATGCACCAGAATGTGAGTGCGATCACCTCCATGGTGCATGTGTGCTGTGCGTGATGTTGCTGAGCTTGTTGCTGGGCTAAATATCATCTTCCAGTAATTCCTTGATCTCTGGATATCAACTACCACAATGCTTAAACACAGTGGTTATGCATGTATGTGTCATGAAGTAAGAATGTATACTTTTACTTGACTTATTACTTAAATAATGACAACATCTTCACTTCTTTTTGGTTGGTCACGCAACTGAAATTTGTCTTTCATCACGCTATTTCAGATCAAATGCATCCCAAAGAGAGAAAAACAATGATTACCAGCCTTCATGGCTGACGGTGCAGTTCACCTGCGGTTCATAGAAGGCTTAATATCTAACCTGATACTTGACCTGATGCTTTAACATTTCTGTTTAAAGAGGAAATATATCTTTATTTTTTACTTGACTCATTATTTCACACTTATTTGCTAAATATTTACTTGACAGTTTTAGGCTATTCTACACACCTCTGCTTACATGGCTGAACAAGTCCAGTTAATACAGTTAATACAGTCACTGTCGCTACAGTTACAGTAGTTAAAGCAGTTTGCTCAGTATTTCTAGTAAACAGGTCAAGTTGAAGGTCATGGCATTTATTTAACCATCTTTTCTGACATGCAGGTGTGTATTTAGCTGTATGTGTAATCAGGTCATAAGAGAATAAGCATGCAAGATGTACCTAGCCTCTTTAGCACATTAGGGAGCATTATCTTTGAAGGATGTGGGGCTTTTATTGGGTAGAGTAATGATAAACTACAGTGTGGTGGAGGTGTTTGGTAACAGATCACCCTCTAGTGGATTCCCACGCCTTTGCTGTGTGCCAGTGGGATATGGAGAAGTAGAAGTGAGGGAGGGGGAGAGGATGGCTGTCACTGTTGACTGGAAATCTTCAACATTAAAGGAATGAAGAGCGTCCTCTAGTGGTAGGAAAACTGAATTGCTGTCTTTGTTGGCCTCTATGACAGTCTTGACTTCGGTTAGGGCTTTCTGCCTACGATCTTGCTTTCAGTGATTATTTTGTTGACCGTTTGATACAAACTAATTAGTTGCATAACAGTTCTGTCATATCATTGTATTCTTTTTTTTGCACTGTTTGAAAAAATCTCTGCTTTACATTATAGATTGGGCCAGTGGTTATGGATTGAAATGACTATTTCACATTAATCTGATTTAGGCTATTCCTCATCTCTCTAGCATTAATTTGCATTATAAGTTGCCTTGCAAATGTAAAATCTTTTTCCTGTTTTCCTGTTTTGTTAGAGAAACATTTTGACAAATATAAGAATCCCAACATAAAGTGCAAGTTAAGGAGGCACAAAAAATAACATGAGGAGAGACGATGTGTGTCAAAGCGGCCAGGGTGTTTTATCTGCATGCGGTCTGGTGTGCTGACTGGTTTCTATCAGCAGAGACCAGTTTACAGAGAGGCTGCACTAGCTGTTGCTCCAGGCCTGACTCATGACTGATCATCATCCTTAGTTTCTTTCTTAGCAGCTGGGCCTGAAACAAAAGCTTCTACCTGAGGGGCTGTGTCTCCTCCCCCTCTCCACTGATCACTTATCTGCCATTGCGAGATGTTTTGCGAGAGTGAAAAAACTGCAGAAAATAAAAAGGTCCTGTGGTCAGTTTGTGTCCACACTGCTCCAGAAACCACTACTCCACAAAAACTCTCATTTTCAAATATACGGTTTTTTTTATTTAGAAGAGACAGTGGTAGCGAATCTGCACTTTAGAAATACTTTAGAAACTGGTTGGGTAGTGACTCAGTTCTTTGTACTCAGTTTCCAATCTCCTTGTACTATAATCTACTTTTTTCATTCTACTATTGATTTTACTTACTCTGAAGTGTAGTTGTGAGTTGAATGATCCAAAAGCTCATATTTAGATAATGATTCTTTTTTGCTCTTTGTGACTGACGCCTCCGATTTTTGAGGTTGGAAGAATGAGCAGCAACACGGTAGTTTTCTTTTTCATTTTTCTGTGTTTTAGTGTTTTTATGATTTTATCACTGTGACCAAAGTTAGGGTGTGTTTCAACTAACACCAAAATTAGGTTTACATCACTGTCGAAAGGAACGGATCTGTGGCATAACTGTAGGACACCCTCTACATAGCAAACCCTGCTTAATCGGTTCAACGGTCGCAACTTCAGTCAGTTCACTTTTTTCCCCGACCTGTACTCAGAGGGGGAGGTTTGAAAGTAGCCGATCCGAGAACTTATTTATTTCTCCTTGACAGAAGCAGTCCAGAACTTCCCCAGAGCATCTAGTGTTCTCATGATTTTTGTTTTGTTCTTCTTAAAGCCCTGTATTGTTATTAATGTAAATTAAATTAATTTATTACTGTGTTTTCCCTACTTATACAAAAGAAAAGCACATGCCCAAACGTGAGTGCATAAATTACTGCACAGTAACATCGGTATTTTACATTCTGGCAATGCAACAACAGTTCAGTGTAAACTGTACAGGACAGTATACAGCTTTTAAAATGTAAAGTATTAAGCTGAGTTGAAATTGAAGGGTTTTGGGAGCATATTTTGGGTTTACACTATAAAAATAGGCATTTTTAAACCACATCACAGCTTCGCGGTTTTTCACTATAAGTGGGTGTTCTTGGAACGTAACTCCCACAACAAGTAATACCTAAATTGGGTTTTTAACTCAGTAGGACAGTGGGTCCTTTTCTGTAATATATGTGGCAATTTAGAAAGGTTCTTTGAATAACCATACACAAGAGAATTTTCACCACAAGAACCCTTTAACCCAGGCAAAGAACCATTTACCCACTCAGCTGGTTCTTTGAGTTTTACATACAACCGTCACATTTACTTAACCGTTTTTGGTTCCCTAAAGAATCTTTCACTTTTATTTGAGATGTGCAAGTGTAAATAGCATGACAGGTTTAAAGATGACAGGTTATCCAGATAATGTAATAAAGAAGAAAGTTGAAATTGGGAAATAACCTTTATATTATTTGTGAAGGTTATGTTCTAATTTAGATTCTTTCAGCCTTTAAAGGTACTTGACACTTCTTTTTCTTTCAAAGATGGATTTTCTATGGCATCATTCTACAAACCTTATGAGACCACTTAAAAATGTCAAAAATGTGAACAACTCACTGTCAGCCAGGTAAGGCATTTTTCCTGCAACACGTTTCTTTGGTAGCATTATAATTCAGGAACAAAAGGGTCAAGACTATGTGTGTGATCTTTTGATATGGTTACAGAAGAACAGCAGCAGTGTAAGACAAAGGGGGGTAGCTTGTGAAGGGATTCGCATCATGTCACCCTTTTAATAAAGATAATGACCGGAGGGGGCAAGTGCAGTTCAGGGTTCATGTTTAGTTCACCAATGCTGAATCTCACGCTGGGACCTCTGAGAAAACGTTTATGGACGTTTTGGAATTTGAACAGCAGCGATGAATACAGCTAAGGTAATGGCTTTCATTCACTCAAATATCAGACTTCTTAGGCTTTCCAGTATTCGAATTCATTTCCTTACCCATTTCAGTTAGACCATGCGGAGAGCTCCCTTTGGAATAAAAATATGTATTTTTGGCCCGATTGAGAGAAAAATAAAGAAATAAAAACATAACTGTGATTTGATATTGAAAGAGTGGAATGAGTTGATAATCTCCCAGGATGATATATTCAGAAGGCTTCTATGATAATGCGGGGTAAAAATAGTTCAGGCATTGTTTAGTCATTCTGTGATGTCACTCTGCTGCTTGTACAAGCAGGAAGTTAAGCGTGTCTCTTTATGCTGAGAGGAGGACAAGGGCGCTGGGCTGCTTGGCAGGAGGAGTCAGTGTGATTTCATTTAGCAAGGACTGCCTCCTCATCTCCAGAGAGAGCAGGCTGACACCAGATTTGTTATGGCTGACAGGAACAGATGGGCGCTCCATTGTCAGGGCCCCTGTCTGTATGGTAATGTGAACTGAGTTTCACCCATGGACCGCACAGTTGACCCGGCCGTGCCTACAGCCTCTCCACAACACTGTCTGAGAAAAGTAAGGTCTGCAGACCTTGAGGAACCCCCTGTTACAGTAGATCTTTATTTAAAGTACAGTAGGTCTATATAGTTACATTTTTAAAGAAGCAGCCTACATTACATTACATTATATTCTTTTTTTTTTTTTGAGTGATGCCTCAGAAGAACCACTTTTGGTGTCCCATCTTTGGCAGCTGAATTTTTTATCTTGTGCAGTGTCTTATGTTATTTTCCTCTTGTAGTCAATACATTGCAGAATAAGTGCATACAGTTTGGCAGGTTGTGGTGTGGGAGTGTGTGTAGAAGTGTCTGTGTGGTATCAGAAGCTGCACATGGCTGGGCTCCATTGTGCTCGCTGACTGATTTATGTTTTGAAACAAAAGCTCCTTCCACCGTTGTTATCTCAGCTCACAGTGGCCCAACAGCAATACTTGAAGAAACCAATCACAGTGTAGGAAAAGGATCTCACTTCTGCTGAATTTCTATTGTAAATTAGATCAAGATGTAAATCTGATTTTGTCAGAGGATTACAGGGCCTAAATTAATGGGTGTGTTTGTTAGTGAATTGATTGCTGTAATTAATCCCTAGAGAGCTGAAAAGAGGCTTTGTCAATTATGTTCTAAGCCTGATTGCAGAGGTGGGTAATTTAGGTCCAGATAGTAAAAATTCTCCCCAGGATTTTGTTCCGCCTCACTGACTTCATTAGTTTGCTTCAACCAACAGCTAACAGTATCCATATAGTTGGATCAAAACACTGGGCATTGTTTTGCTCTCTGTACCTAAACTACACACCTCTATCTACTAGCGCAGTAGTGCTGACTATGTTTGTATGTATGTGAGAATGTAAACCTAATATAAACATATTATTTGCCTTCCAACCATGAATTTAATTAGTTAAGCATAAAAACAGCTATTCCTAGAGCATTCCAGTCCTTGTTACTGCAACTGAAAGGAAACATTAATTATGGATGGCAGCAAACTGACTAAATGGCTATTATGTGGATGAAAAAGATCAAAGGCTTTATCAGTCCCTTGGTGCACGGTAAAGTCTCTAATTAAGAAGTAGAAAGAGTTTGGGACTACTAGAACCTTCCCTAGATCAGGCCTTGGAGGTAACAGCATCCTGTTGTGGGGGCGTTCATCTGCAGCAGGCAAAGGTGTAAAGAGTACCTGAACACCATACTTGAGTAAAAGTACAGAAATCTTACTGTAAAATGACTCCATTACAACTTACAAGTCACCAATTCCAATAAGACTATAAACGTCTTATAGTATCTGATTTAAAAAAAACTTAAGGATTTTTACTCGTACTGAATGTAGGCTCAAAGAACACCAAGAAATGTGAAAAACAAGAAACTGTTTATTTATGAGGTTTT
>JBBPDE010000107.1:28304843-28316659 GCA_037974605.1 Nannopetersius ansorgii
CCTGGAGCAACTTGGGGTTAAGGGTCTTGCTCAGGGACCCAGTGGTGGTGCTGAAGGTAGGATTCGAACCCACAACCTCTTGGTCCAGAGGCAAGTATCCTACCACTAGGGAACACGGCGGCCGGGGAGCAGTGTGTGGGATGGTACCTTGCTCAGAGTACCTCAGAGGTTCCTAGCGATCTTAGGAATCGAACCCGCACTTTCTCATAGCAGGGCGAATGCCCTAACCACTAGGCTACTAGCTTATTGTATATATAGTTCTTCAACTTGATTTTTGTCATTTATTCTATGTTTTTGGATCTTAAAGGGTTAACAAAGACAGCAGACATCTTAGAGGTATTTCACAAAGCAGCGTTTCAAGGACAAAGTCAAGCCTGTCCAATAGGAAGATTACTAAGGTTTCTACTCGGATTACTAAGAAATTGTGAGTTGTGAAATATTTCTGTTAAATGTGAAGGCATTGCAGCGTTTCAGGAAACAACAAACATGGCAAACTCACTGTGTATCTGTTTTCAATCTTGGCGCCGTATTGCTCTTTTTCAGCTTGACAGCGGCAGAGGATCCTTTTATCAATCACTGGGGATAGTACAGCATTGTTATATTTCCTCTCCTCTGTGTGTTTTGTTCAGAAACATGATCAAGGATCCAAAGCAGACTGTATTTTAAAGTGATGTATCATATGTACTACAGTACCTTGCAAAAGTATTCACTCCCTCAACCTGCCCTTGGAATTCTCTTACTCTCTTAAAGGAATTTTGGGGGTTTGTATCTTTGAATTTACACAACACAGCAACCACTTTGCAGATGACAATTAAATTTTTTATTGTGGAACAAACAAGAAAAAAAAAGAAAACCTGAGTGTGAATAACTATTCACCCCCTCCCAGAACCAATACTTGGTACAGCCACCTTTTGCAGCAATTACAGTGACAAGCCTCTCCGTGTACATCTCCCCAGCTTGGCACATCCAGACTCTGGTATTTTTGCCCATTCTTCATGGCAAAACTGCTCCAGCTCCTTCAAGTTGGATGGACACCGCTTGTGTACAGCAATCTTTAAATCATTAGTTTCTCAGTTGGATTGAGGTCTGGACTTTGACTGGGCCATTCCAGAACATTTACCTGTTTCTCTTTAAAGCACTGCAGTGTTGCTTTAGCTGTGTGTTTGGGGTCGTTGTCCTTCGTGAACATCCGTCCCAGTCTTCATCTCTGGAAGATTCCTCAAGAATTTCTTTATATATTGCGATGTCAAAATTTCCTTCAGTTCTGACCGCTTTCCCAGTCCCTGTGGATGAAAAGCATCCCCACCGCATGATGCTGCCCCTGTGATGCTTCACTGTGAGGATGGTGTTCTCAGCATGATTAGAGGTGTAAGGTTTGTCCAGACATGTTGTCTTTGATGGCCAAAAAGTTCTTTTTTAGTTTCATCTGACCACAATACTTTCTTCCACATGACTGGGCAGTCTCCTCTACACCTTCAGGCAAGTTTCAAAACGTCTGCCTTATTTTCTTGGACACTCTTCCATGAAGCCCATGTCTGTGCCATGTTTGGCTTCTAGTCTCTCCTATGGACAGATACTCCTTCAGGGTTATCTTTAGCTTCTTCATTGCTGCCTCCTTTCCAGGTTTGTGAGTTTTGGTGGGCAACCCTCTCCTGGCAGGTTTGCTCTGGTGCCATAATCACCATTAAATCAATAATAATGGATTTATTGGTGCTCCTTGAGATGTTCAGGATTTGTAATATTTATTAAATAACCAAGCCCTGATCTGTACCTCTTACAACTTTGTCTCTGGCCTGTGTGGAGACTTCCTCTGTCTTTATGCTGTCACTTGCTTGATGGTAGCCCTTACTTGGTGATGTTGCACACTTAAATTGCTCACAGGAGGAGTTTATTTAACTAATGAAGTGTTGTTTGAAGTTAGTGTTAGGGGCTTCAAAGCAAAGGGGTTGAAAACATATGCACACACCACTTTCAGTTTTACATTTTTCTAGAATTATTTAAAACACGTTTTCCCCAATTAACTTAATTAATCTGGAGTTTCTTTTCTAGGTCCACCGCTTAAAATCTAATTGAAAATCCATTTAAATTCCAGGTTGTAAGGTTTTAAAACAGAGAGAATGCCAATTCCAGGGGGTGAATACTTTTGCAAGGCATTGTATATGCCACATGCATAAACAATTAAGTGTCAACATGGAGACATACACAATCATACATAGTGTTGACATACCCAGAGGTTCACTCGACCCTGAGGACGTTTCCGGCACTTCATTTAGGCCCTCTTCCATGGTGTTTTGCTTCTGACTGCCCCCCTACAACACCGCCATAGAGCATTAGACATGTCTTAAGTTGAATGCAAACATGTGGCATGTGTCTTTCTAGTGTGCAGATAAACTATATGGGCAAAAGTATTGAGACTTCTGACCATTACACCAACAGGGACTTTAATGACGTTAATAGACTTTAATATGAAGTTGGCCCCTTGTTTGCAGCTTCCACTCTTCTTGGAAGGCTTTCCACAAGATTTTGGAGTTTATGTGACCATTCATTCTGTATGAGTTCAGGAACTGATGTTGGATGAAAAGACCTGGCTGGTCTTTCATCCCAGAAGTGGTGGATGGGGGGTTGAGGTCAGGGCTCTGTGAGGTCAGGGCTCTGTGCATGCCAGTCAAATTCTTCCACACCAAACTCCTCCAGCCATGTGTTTATGGAGCTTGTTTTGTGCACTGGTGCACAGTCATGCTGAAATAAAAAAGAGCCTTCCCCAAACTGCATGCACAAAGTGTGGTGTTTTCCAATATGTCTTGGAATGCTGAAGCATTAAGATGGAAGAAAAAGGCCACCTGAATTAAGAGGGGTGTCCTAATACTTTTGTCCATATAGTGCATAAAAAGTACAGATTAGGATAATAGGACTGCACTGCAAAGATAAACTTCGCCTTGAGTCCAGAGAAGATGCTCACAGTGAGACATTGCTTAGTTTTGGTGGCCATCCTGCGGTCCAGCACGTTCTGCCGGCGGCGGGCCTCCCAGTGCATCGCTGACATCTTACACCACCTGATGAAAGGCCTGAGAGGGAGATGGATTTATGTGACTAGTCAGTGGAACGTAACACGAGTCCTCATTTCCTGACTAAGGTAATTCAAGCTCAGATGTTAAAAGGTGTCCATTGTTGAGGCATACATGTTTCAAACCCCCAATTGAACGGATTTATTAGCTGCTTATACATCCGCAGTCTCGTAAAAGGCAGTTCTACAGTTCTAAACATTGAAAAGGCTCCAGGAAATCAGTTTTCAACTGGTTAAAGAAACACATTTAAGGGTGAGAAGTGTTAATTCACTTTTAATGGGCTACCAGCTGCATTCAATTATTTTAAAGGGGCGAATGCAACACAGCTCGTATAAAATGCATGTCTGACAAATTCGGACTTTTATTTAAAAAAAAAACAAAAACTCTATTAGCACTAAGAAGAAAACGCGTTATAATGTTTTGAACTTACCAGCATCAGTGCTTTGAAGAGCCCATACACCTCTCAGACCACACTGACCCCACTCTGCAGGAGTTTAAAGGATCGCGCGTTTCCTAGCAACACACAACAAAGGGGCCGAAGTGACGTCTTAAACTGTATTATAACATTAACATCGACAAACACAACTGATCATCCTAAACACAAGGCAAGAAACGGACGAAGAACTCCTGTTAATTAAATACCATTCCAGGTCGATCCCTCATGAATCTGATTGAAAGAATGCCAAGAGTGTGCAAAGCTTTCGCCAGAACAATAGGTGATATTTTCAATATTAATATACAATGTAGCCAATAATAAAAACAAAGGAAATAGTTGAATGAGAAGGTGTGTCCGAACGTTTTGACTGGTACTGATGTTCAAGTTTTATTTACATTCACGACACTTTTCCAGAGCGACTTACAAGCTTTAGTTGGTCTTTGGAATTGTGCATAATGTATGCAGGCGATTCCAGTTAGAAACTAAACCAAAAGCGTGTCTTATTCCATGACGAAATATGTAGGCTGTAATGACCATAAGCCTTATAATCTCTCCACAGTGAGAACTGCTAAGCTGGGGTCTGCCTTTTACATAACATTAAGTAGTTGGCCTATTATTCCATAAACATCATGATCAGTCGTCACTGGTCAGATTTCTTTTTCTCTGCTGATCTCCTGAAAGGTGACTTCTCAAATGAGTTTTGGTGTGTTTTGTAAATTTCCCCAGAGGTTTTATGAAAAGTGCATATGTCTAGATTCACGTATAGTTTCATTATATGAAGTCATCTGTAGAGTGGTAGTTTTTGAGCTTGAAACTATGTTTTGAGAATTATGGTAAAAATCACAACCACCAGAGGGAGCCGCGAAAACATGTTTTTTTTCCCTTCGCCTGTTGAGTGTTATGATCTACTGGCCAATCCAAACGCAGGGAGCGGTCTCCTTCCACCAACCCTGGCACAGGAGCGGACTGTGGAACACTGCTAGCCAATCACGACGAAGGAAGGGGCGGGGTTTTCAGGAATATGGGTGGGAAATAAAATACCTTCTTTAGACGTTCCATTCACTCGCATACCAAAAACTGAGGATTTGCGTATTTGAATAAATATGTATATATTACATCTACAACTTTATATTTGCTACTCCATCCGGCGGGTAAGCTTGAGGAGGTATTTCAGCAAATTGCTTTCAGCCAATCTTGGCATGGTAAACGCACGGTAGAACACTATTAGCCAATCATGACGAAGGAGGAGGCGGGGTTTTACGGAATACGGGTGGGAACTGAAAGAAACGCCGGGAGAGGTGAAGCGTGCTGGTGACGTCACATGCAGGTTGTTGTTCTGGATGGAGCGTGCGTGCCTGTCCTATTGCCTCCTATCGGACAGAGAGGCAGCACAGACTCCACAGGCTCGGAAAATGGTGATCGTTTGGAAACGAAGAGTATCCTGGACCTTATCGTTTAGCCTTCATGACATTAAAGTCCACTAGGTAAGAAGTTTGAGGTTCGATTTACAAAACGTCTCCCTGATTGTTATGCGCTCAGATCGCTGGGGTTGTCTTGTGTTCGGATTATATAGAACGTGTCTTTTTCAGCTTCGTGATATAAACTGTGTTAACTCACAGATTGCTGTGTGTGTCAGTAACATCATGGCATTACATGGAGAAAGATAAATAAAACTTCCAAGGCTGTCCCATATACTGTAGACTGTTCTGGCATATTGTGTAATACCCTACTGGACAAATGGCTGGTTTCAGTAGGGCTGTATGAGGGCAAGATTTTGACTTTAAACTCATGGCACACTATTATTATTGTTATTGGTTTTGTATTATTATTATGAAACTTATTATTTATTAGTATTATGGTTGGTTTCTTGTTGTTATAGTTATTATTATTATTGAAGTAAATATTTTAAATGATCCTACTCCCATGTTTACATGCATTGTAAACCTGAATGATGCATAAACTAGGCCTTCTCGTTAAATACATTCCCTAGACGGCATTAGCGTGAAATGTAGATTGCCTTAAGAAATCTATTTCTGCTTAGCAGTCTTAAGATGATTAGGCATGGAGAAGAACCCCCATCACCCAGTTACAGCCTGGGAATTACATCGCCAGTCTTAGAATGACCTGCATTTGGCTAATTTTGATCTAGTTTACTATACTCATGTACTCCAATAAAGTCATTTTACTCAATGTACCACTGAACTATACCCCAGGAGTCCAGCCAGAGTGTCTTATTGTGGACTATAGAAGTGCTGAAGGATTTTACTGTCTTTGTTGAAATCTTTTTGCTCGTCCCAGAGGATGCTGATTAAAGGGTAACCGCTTTATATGAGGGTTGCAGACGTCTCTCCGGCATCTTTGATAGTAACCAGCTGTTCTGTTTGCTTTGATTAGGTCCAGCACTGTGCCTCTGGTCACATTGCCCTCCGTCTGCCTGCAGTACCTTTGAAGTAGGTGCAAATGCCAAACACTTAAAACAGCACAGACGAGTCTGCTACCTCTCGCAGGAGAGTGAGAACATCTGATTGCCATGGGAAACCAACTGACCGAGATTGCTCCCAACACACCATTCCTGCCTAACTTCCAGTCTCTGCATGTGGTGGTCATTGGATTGGACTCTGCTGGCAAAACCTCCCTTCTTTACAGACTAAAGCTGAAGGAGTTTGTCAAGACGATTCCGACCAAGGGCTTTAACACAGAAAAGATCAAAGTGCCAGTGGGCAATGGCCGAGCCATTACTTTCCAGGTGTGGGACGTGGGTGGTCAGGATAAACTGCGACCGCTGTGGAAGTCCTACACGCGCCGCACTGACGGGATGGTCTTTGTAGTGGACTCCACTGAAGCCGAGCGCATGGAGGAGGCTAAGGTGGAGCTGCACAAAATCACACGCACGTCAGAGAACCAGGGTGTGCCGGTACTCGTGTTGGCTAACAAACAGGACCTTCCGGTTGCACTGGCTGTCAGCGAGGTGGAGAAGGTTTTGGCTGTGCATGAACTGAGTGCCAACACCCTTCACCATGTTCAGGGCTGCAGTGCTGTGGATGGCCAGGGCCTCCAGCAAGGCCTGGAGAAACTGTATGAGATGATCCTCAAAAGGAAAAAGATGGTGAGACACAGCAAGAAAAAGAGATGAGCTCAGGGACAATTTCAAGACGCGGTTATCTCACTCGTGAACCTCCACAATGGTCTCTGTATTATTGTAGGATTTTGCAGTGAGTCTCTGAACAAAGGAATTGTTCCAGATGGCCATGGGGTCAGGAGCAAATGGATTTGACCTTTATGTGTCACACAGTATTGAACTGCTTTCTTCCATACTTAGTATTTGCCGTGCAGCTGCCCTTTGTATCTGAGGAATATGCGATAGATCCGATAGGCTGTAGTATCAACAGAATTATAAAAGCCTATACAAGCCTATGCCTTTTATTCATGTATGTTTCCTCCAGTAAGGGAAGAGACTCAACTGAGGACCATAGCTTGGCAACACTTTGGTTTTCTTTCAGCGACACAGCGCCTTTTATTGCCGTTTTCTTAGACTCATTGCCAGTGCTGATATAATAAGAGGATATATAAATGTTTATGTTAAGCTAGTTGTGGTAATGTCTGAAACAGAACCTGTTCACACTTATAAGTTTTAGTTTGGAAACCTGATTGTTTGTACTCACTGTAAATAGTTTTTTTATTGTAATGCTGAGGAACAAATAAATTATAGATGCATTTGACACAAATTATGCACAAATGGCCATCTCTTATTTTGACAAGTGAAAGTAATCCAATGGGAAAAATAATTTAGGAGGCCGTTTTCAGTCTCTGGTATTAACTGTGGAGCTTGATTCTTCTTTGGTGGCAAACCAGTGAGACCTGATCCTTCTCAATGCATTTTGTTTAGTTGGAGAATCAATAGGCCTTTGGTATTCAGAAGTATCACATGTATTAGAACTCCATTTGTTGAGGACCGCCTTCAGCTAGAAACGTTATCCTGTTTAACATATTCACTAGGTTCAATGTACAGCTGTGTCCTTGGGTGATGAAACATTACACCAAAATAGCAGTCATCGCAAACCTATTTATAGATGCTGCGCATGTGATGATGTCACCGCTGGCCTCTAAATGTTCCAAAATAATGGTTCAACTGGCACTCAGTGTTCCCTCGTGTCCAAGTGTTTAACACTAACACAGATTTTCAGAAGAAAACAGTGCCAATTCCAAACAGTTCTGTGTACACCATGCTACATCAAGCTACATGTGTAAAAACAGGTCAAAATGACTATTTAAATCATGCTGTAAATGCGATAGCTTGTCATTTTTACATACACTACGACCTAGATCTAAATAAACCAAGAAGGATTAGAGCTGAGATGTTACTGTGTTCTGGTTCGTTGTCTGTCAGGGTTACAGCAAATGGTTTGAGCCCCAACCCCCACCAGAGCACGATCAGACACCAAATCCATTTACTTTACTCTCAACTTCCCAGTGAGGCAGCTGCTTCAGGCCTGATTGGATTAATTAGTGATGTGGTTTTGGGTTAAACCACACCACCGCGAGGAAATAAAGCATGACTGATTTATTGGAGCAGGATTGTGGTAAGACTTTTGGGGTAAATGTCAAGAGACCTTTAGGACCAATAAGTGGATGAAATGTAACGTGCCAGATGGATCATTTCATTCATTGAATGTGCGAAGATAATGACATAGGCACTGGCGAAGCTCATTATTAAAATCAGGAATCATGAATATGTATTTCTGTTCAACTCAGTGATGCACATGCCTTATCCACAAAGCTCTGTGCAGTTTACTGAAGGACTTGGAACATAAATGAACAAAGCTGAACACAGTTTGTGCATTAGAGCATCACTTGATAGCCGATACTCATCAGCTTCACTGAAAGGGACACTAGCGTCCATTGATTTTATTGATCACGGCAGTCTTCGCCCATCCTTCGACAGTGATAACTCTCCTCAATCACTGTGACCTCTGGCTGTCAGAGGGATTTGAGAAGAGAAGAGAAAAAGGAAACAAGGGAGCAGAAGAACAGAAAGCAAAATGGCTCTGCCAGACTGTTCTGAACAATGGCATTTCACCTAACCAGTTTTCTCAATGTTATCTGAAGAATGCAGGGTAAGAAGCAGGGCACCCTGCTGAGCTGCCTAATTAAGAAGAGGCACTGTACTCCAGGACTGAAAACAAACCAGACTCCTCCTTCCTTTCCTCCGGGAAGCTAAGCCTTGTGTTATAGTGGGAGCCAAATTTAATTCCAAATTCCACCATAGAACAAATTTTGTCACAAAAACGGGTAACTTTACAGAATGAGATCAACTGTATTGTCTGTTAATGTAATACTAATGCATTTTGGACCATTTCTGCTCATTACGAAACATCCACATGGTGTGAAGGGCAGCAGACAGTTACAAATGGTGTTAAAACTGCAGTTGATATAACATCGTTGTTATGCAACTGCATATTTTTAAGGACAATAGACAACTCGGTCTTAAGAGAGCTAAAGAATACTCTTTAACAACTCTTCCAAACACGAGTGCAGAAGTTATGTAACGAAGAGGCACTCCAAAACACTCTAAACTGTTGATGTTCCCTCAGGTCAGTCTAGCATAGACAGAATGAGAAATGTTGAGTTGAGTGGAGATGGGATGAAGTATTGGTAGAACAGTAATGTGCTTTGCTCACACCAAAAGAGCCCTGGGGAGTGTTTCCACTCATGCGTGCCCAGCCTGACCTGCTCTGTCCAGCATCCAACATGGAACACCCAGCAATCTGACCATTACAAACATTGTGTAAACACATCCCAGATGCTTTTGCCATGGAATTTTAACAGCTCAACCCTGATAACACGGACTAATTGCCATACAGTGAAGGCTTTGTGTGTTAGCAATGGGAGCTGGGGTTCCTCTGAAGCCTTCACACTTCCTGCAGAGATAGAAGGATGGAGGCTGTAAAATGGACCAAAAACAGTGCACCGACAAGCACAAGCAACAAAACCAGTGAATCTGTGTAATGTGGAACTAGTATGAGACTCTCCTTGTATGTTTCCTAGCTTCTCTGCTATTGCAGTTAAAAGGAATTAGTTGGCACTATCATGAGGACTAGAATAAAAACAAAAGGGAAAGAGCCTGAAGGATTATGAAGGATTAAGCTAGGGAATCACAAGCTGTCAGGTGCAGGCTGCAAATCAAGTTGCATGCGAGCTAGAGTGGGTTCCCCTGGTATTCCCAGCTCTCACGTCAATATATTTCAGTTCTGCTTCATTCATAGAGCGTGGAGCGTCATAATGTCATAACAATATACCCTTCTTCACAGGCTTTCTTCAAACTCCCTTTTCTGTACAGTAGTCTAAATTGGAAATGTGAACATAATTACTGTTTTTGAGCAAAACAAAAGCTGATAATTGGGAGCAGCTGCTAAGTGCTTTATCATAACTGTTTAAGATTAGAGAACAAAAGCATCAGAAGCTGTTGTCCCAGGATGCAGTCTTGCCCTAATTCAGGCTGTTCCACACATTACTGGGGGGAGACCCGTTCTGCAGAATCGCTGGCTACTCGGTCAAAATGGCCTCGACGTTTTTATTTATCGCCACAGCTACTAACTGCGAGCTTGTAACCATGGGTGACCTCTAAGAGCTCTCCAAGAGCTTTAAATTGCCTTTGTGGCTCTGTGTGCATTTCATGTGGGGTGACGGAAGGGACAGAGGTGGACACTGGACAGTGCAGGTCAGTGCTAAAAACTGCAGCAAGCCAACACTTTAAGCAAAAAGGGTTCCACAAAGCATTTGCCTTCTAACAGTGAGGTTCTTTATATTGTAACAACAGCAGAAACATTTTAAAAAATTCAAATGGAGAGCAAAATATTTAACCATACAAATAACCATTTAAGCATTAAAATGGTTCTTCCCATAGTCAAGGTTTTATTAATAGTGACTTTACCCAAGAACTTTTGGAGATTCACTGTTTTTAAGGATATATTGGAGTGAACTGACAGCTAATTTCTGAAAAATCTCAAGGCTTCAAGATGATTCTGCTGAAAGCAGTGAGGCTTAGACATTCTGCCTGTGTGTGTGTGTGTGTGTATGTGTGTGTGTGTTTGTGTGTGAGTGTTTGTGTGTGAGTGTTTGTGTTTGTGTAATAAAGGCTCTCAGTGTGGGTGATGTCAGTGTGTTTATCGCTCAGTGGTCGATGTCACAAGGCGGGGATTTGTCTACCCAGCAGTATTTTCCTCAGGCCCATAAAGCTGCCAAGGCAGCTGAAATGAGAGTTTGGTCTGGGGGGCTGGAGACGGACAGAAAGGGGCAATCAGCGAGAGTCCCAGAGCCAGAGAGCGTCGGTCATAAATCTGTGTGCTTATTCAAAGGTTTTTGCAGAGAAGCATACTGCAGTGCAGCCTTACTATCCCTGGAGACACAGGACAACACCCCAGTCCAGAAGTGCCAAGCTAGCCAAGATGCTGCCACATTCTAGCTGCTTTAATGACAGACTGGAACTTGATTGGATTTGAGTAAAACCATTCTTGACCAAATGCATGGGTTTACCCTTTAATAAGGGTATCCCTCCAGAATTGCTGCCTTCTTTAAAGTCTGTTTTTTTAAGTTAAAAACTCACAATTCAGTAAATGTGTTCTGAATATACCAGATTTCATTTGCTAATGTAAACATTTCCTGTTAAATATTTAATGTTTGATGCACAAATTGATACACGATGGATTTGTACTTTGTTGCATTCATTGCTCATAATTCTCAAGAACTATTTTTTTCATTTTAGACTGCAAATACCAAAATACTCATGGTAAAGGTTTATAAAGTGTGTATGCCAACATCACAGATAATGTGCTACTATCAAATATCAGTATTCAAAAAGCAGGATGTATTCAAAAAGAAGGACTCTTCTTCTGTATCCTTGGTGTGCAGTGATTTACTGCCCTCTGACTATGGACAATCAATACAGCTGGAGATGGATGGCTACACCATAATCCCATAACAATTTCAGTGTTTTACACTCTAATTTAAGACCTCTTTCCCCAATCTACAACACCATCTCCTCCCCCAATGCACAACACCAAATATATGCACTGTTTCCCCAGGTTTCCTAAAAATAGAAACTTTGACATGTGCCCTTGTTTTCATTTTACCTTGCATTGAAATCAGCGGGTTTTTAAAGGGGGCCTTTGTTCATTTCTGTCCTTGTGGACGCCCATGCCCACTTTCTGACAAGCCCAGGCAGGCTAAATGTTTTGAACGTTTGTGTGGCTTTATCTGCAGTGTTTCTCTACCAGGTCTCGTGACCTCATGCCAGGATTACCCAGCATCCCATCTGC
>JBBPDE010000107.1:28541797-28562691 GCA_037974605.1 Nannopetersius ansorgii
GGGAACTCCTGCTGCAGAGTTGGGAAGAACTTTCTGCCGAATGAACATTGAGACACTGAACCGCTTGAATTTCAATATAAACAAACAGAAAACATGGGGGGTTCTAAAACTTTTGACCGGTAGTGTATATACCACGAACATGTTCTCAGGTATCCTGGCAGAGTATCAGCCTTACTATCAAGTACCCAAATAACACAATAAGCCTTTAGCCTGGGCCAAAGAAGGAAGTTGTTCCTCATGGCTTAAGTGCTCTGTCTGCTTAAGATAGCTTCCATTCAAATCGAAAACGAAACGGATTTCATGCGGATTGTCACAGGCTCGACCCTCTGACAGCGTGGTGACATTCAGATGTCACAGTGAGCGGAAGCGTCGCTCCGGACTGCGTGAGAGACGTGGCTCGCTGCCTCCAAACTGAAAACTCTTTTCTCCCCTGTGGCATCTTATCTTTGTCTGGGCCACTGCATTTCCTAGGCATGAGTCAGACAGAGGCAAGCATGAAGCCTCTGCCTCACAGTTTTTCCAGTAGTTATTTATTCTGGGCGCAAGAGAAGGTTTGCTTGGAGATTGGCTCTAAGATCGGCACCAAAGCCAGCATCATCACGAAGTGGCATTCTGTTAGTGAGGGTTCCGACTCAATTACAAACTCAGACAAGTGACAAGTGATGAATACAGACAAGTGAATTACAGAGTCTGTCTTTTATACAGACGGTCAAACCAGCAGATACACAGACAGCCAGTCTATAGATGTCACTCATAGGAATGCCATCAAATCTGCATTCCCTGCGTGAACACACCCACTTGAGCTCAGTGAGGGGTTGTTAATGAGCTGATAAGTTGGACCAGGTGTGTTGAGAGCACAGGAAACGTTAAAATGTGCAGGGTCATCGGTCTCCAGGACCCACTTCCTGCACAGTGTAAAAGTAAAAAAAAAAGTCGTTTTTTAAAAAAAAACGATATTCTATAATCAGTATAAGTTTAGAGGTTGTTACTTAAGAGCATATTCTTCTGTTTTATCCCTTAGATGCACCTGGTTGCACCTCCATGTACCATCACAATGAGGGCTACCCCAATCCGCAGCACAACAATGAAGGTAAGTACAGCCATCAACGCTAGCAGACAAAATTTTCGGTGTGCATTGTCTGCTTTATACATTGTGCAAAGATGATTAAATGTTCAAAAGAATCATTTAAATGTAAAGTTTAAAACATTTCACCTGAAGTTAGCACTTTGGAGGCGCAACATCTTGTTGCCTCGTGCAGATTTACGGACAGCAGTAGTCGGTGTCCACTGTAGGCACATAAAATGACAAGTTTGGGAGGTGTACGCCTCACACCCATCAGTCACGGCCCACTCGGATTGGCCAAAGCTGTGTGGTCATTGGCTAACCAAGCCAGCGGGCCTGTGTTTCCACTGGCACCAGCCCTCGTCTCTCCGCTGCCTGAAGAATTCCAGAGTAAATATTACTGCTGGAAAAGGCCCGTATTTTTCCTGGAGCAAAGAAAAATAACCCACCTCTTGGCTCACTCTGTTTGTCGCGCCATTTTGGGTCATTTTAGTCGCAGGCCGGGCTCCTCTCCGTAATGAGGGATTAATTACAGTAACTTCCTTTACTGAGAGTCTAGTGTCCTGCATGCAGATGATAATTGTTGCAATTTCTCCACGTTTCTCATTTTCGAAAAATAAACGGCCAGTAGTAGCGGGCTTGTGATGAAACGGTACAATTATGTAATTATCTGCAGACAGTAATTGTATTTTTTTTTTAAACGGCTATGATTAATATATGCTCTGGTTGGTTTGTCTTCCTGTCTCCATTGATAAAAAAAAACAAAACATTACATCAGCCAAGCAAGGGAACTAATACTGACCTTGTCCTGTTTCTAGGCTACGTGTTTGAAAACGATTCCCGCGTTGTTCCTGAGAAATTTGAAGGTGAGTGTCAAGCAAGTATTAACTTCAAAGCTCTGTACTGACCTTAAACTGGGACACTGAGACTCATGATTTCATGAGTAACAATGCGAGCTATACAGCAAACGCTATGGACATGGAAACACAACCTCTTTCTGCTCATAGTTTAAGATCAAATCCGTGTGGCTGACAAAAGAATTACATGCACTATGTTGCAAGAGCCCATCTCAGTAACGTTATCAAGTGTCTAAAAGCATCAAACTGTGTCCTAAACAATGACAGTCTGGGTGTTTTTACATAAGCTGCATTGGGTTGCGGCTATGGGCCGCGCTCTTGTGACGTCGCGAAGGAAGCAGAGCTGTTGGTTCCCATGGCTCGGGTGATTGATGGGCCTGGAATATCTGTAGATCATTTCAACTGGCTGAACTGGTGGAAGCACTCTACCGAGGTGTCAGTTATCCTGCACAGTTCTCACGGTCTGATTTGGTAAAGCCTAGAGTCGTTAATGCCAAGCTGATGTGAACAAGTCATGGGAAAAGTCAAAAGCATAAACACTGGACATAGAAGCTGACTGCTTCATTAGAGGGACGTTTCGAAAGCTAGCATTCCAAATGTTATTTGTATAATAAGCGGCGTTGCATATCCAGCATTGCAATCTGCATTCCCTCATTGCCTTGTAGGTGGAAGAGAATTCAGTTTGTCTCCTTTTTCAGTTTTCGTCCATCACTGTTCTTGCACCACCAAACCAAGCATGCATTCCACAAATACATCATACAAAAATGGACAATCTACAATAATCTTCAACAAACTTTCACTGCTCCCCATGGTGATGAAACAATCAACCGATAAACCAGTGATGCAGTTCCTAATAAGGACACAATCCCTGGTATACGCCACAAATCCGAAACAAACTGTTTAAACAGTTTCCCTAAAGCCCTTAGAACACAAGTGCAGCAAATGGCAAATTGTTGTCAAAACAGCTCTTTATATGGAAGTGCCCCCACTTTGTGTTGATGCTTGAGGTGACAGACGTCATGCTGAGCTTAGTTTGGTGTTCCTTTGTCACATAGAACTAAATTGTAATAAATTAAAAAAAATGCAAAAAACTGCTACTGGGGTTTTAAAAATGGCATCACATGCAAATACCCATTAAGAACAAAAAGCTGGTGGCCTAGTGGTTAGGGCGTTCGCCCTGCGACCAGAAAGTCCGGGTTCGATTCCCAAGACCGCTAGGCACCTCTGAGTTACCCTGAGCATGGTACCGTCCCACACACTGCTCCCCGGGCGCCGTGTTCCTGCTGCCCCCTGCTTCACTTGGGTTAAATGCAGAGGGTGACTTCTGTGCTGTGGTGTGTTCACGTATGACAAATGGTCACTTTCACTTAAAATGCCCAAAACTCTTTTAATTTAGAAAGAAAACACACAGAATCATCAGATTTCACTAATCTTTAGCTAAGAGAGTTAAGTATCTTCTCCAGTAAGTTTTCAAAAGTCACTCCCACCTTCAAGCTACATCAGAAGGGTTTTCTAGTCTTTAAACCATTAAATCTCATGGTCAGGACCGTCGTTCCACTGCTGTAGGAGGTCAGCAGGCATGTTTACAAGATGTTGCATTGTTTTTTTCTTTGAATGGAATGCCCCTTTGACCTGCCAGTCATTACTGTAAGTGTAGACTCGGTAAACCTGACATCTCTCTCTTCTCCTCAGGTGAGGTGAAGCAAGAGGGGGGCAACGTGTTCCGTGAAGGCGCCCCCTATCAGCGGCGTGGCTCACTGCAGCTGTGGCAGTTTCTCGTCGCTCTCCTGGATGATCCTGGCAATGCCCACTTCATTGCCTGGACTGGCCGTGGCATGGAGTTCAAACTCATTGAGCCAGAGGAGGTAAGTGTCTACGAGGGGCCTTTGATTTGATGCAGATGATTGGAGTGTAAGGAAATTGATGCTAAAATGTTTTGGAAATGCCACAACCAGAAGAGCTGAAGGGTCCTATAGATACAAATACAAGAAAATGACAGTTGCGAAAACATTTGGAGAGTAGCGTTAGTTGAGGATGGTAAAGGGTTGAGGAGTTTATTGTGATGAACACCCTGTTCCCACCCAGCCACCCAAAGCCAGCCTCCATTAGCAGCTATGCATTATTTACCCCACTTAACAGCAGAGTGAAACAAAATGGAGTACGGCTCCATTACCAAATATTACAACTCTCTACTCCGAGTCGAAGCCAGCTGCTGTTGCCGAGGCATGAATGTTAACCTCCCATTGTCTGTGGTCAGTGGACGACTAAATAGCATGAGTCAGCAGCCTGTCATTCAGAGATGCCTCCATCAGGCCTGCTCTACTGTACTGCATTAATCATTCATATCTGCTCGAGTTTTACTATTGCAATTAGACTGGAAAGCTTTTTGACAGATCAAACGAAATCAGCACCTCTGGGACCACTGTACGCAGCCCTGTCTGACAGGAGCCAAGCTTTTATTGCTGGGTAACAATTCAAACTCGAGCTAAAGTGAGTTTTCAATAATGTTGAAGGAGTTCATTAACAAAACGTTGCGATTCTGATCCTGTATTGCATCTTCACTGATGAGGAAAGTTGTCATGATGCGACACTCAGCGGTTTATTACCTCCAGAGGAAAGCAGTGTGATATTTCAGGCTATGTTAAAAGGCATTTTGGCAACATAAAGAGGAACCTTGTCAGCATATGCAATCCCCCTTTTTCATCAACCTGACCATTAAACACTATAGCGCCCTCCAGTGGTGAGCTCATATCAGTGCCCAAGATTCCAGGAGAACTCAGGATTGCATCCTCGCAGCAGGAAAGGGTTTTATCACATGCTTTGACGTACAGTGACCTTTGAAATGAACACACCAGCATTGCAGATGTCAATATAATTATAATATTGAACGAAGGTAACACTTTCCTCATGCATGTGAAAGTCCACTGCAACTTTTTGGTAGCCTTTCAAAACATGCTTGCTTTTCTCATCTCTCCTTGATGCTCCTTCTTTTAGGTAGCCAGGCTGTGGGGGATGCAGAAGAACCGTCCAGCCATGAATTACGACAAACTGAGCCGCTCCCTGCGCTACTACTACGAGAAGGGAATTATGCAAAAGGTACCAGCTGGCCGTTAACTAACTATTAGGATTATTATGATGTGTCCTAATGGGCTTACACATGCACTTAAGCATCATAATCTAAACCCCATATTTAAAAAGAGATATAAGTCGGTTTCATCTGTAGATTTGCAAGTCTATCTTTTCGTTAATATGATAAATAAATCTTCAAGATTGTGATTGATTACTGTGAATCTATATACGGGGGTCCTCGAGTTGTGACACAGATCCGTTCCTTCAACAGTGAGGTAACCTGGTGCTAGTTGAAATACACCCTAGCCTCAGTCACTTACTTCTCCTAAAAGCATTTAGGATAGACAACATTTGTATGAAATATACAAATATACTATACTTGTACACTATACTGTAGTAACAGAAATAGAGTGTCTTTTAACAGTCCAAAGTGGCGTTGGTATGAATACAGGGGGACGCCAGCTCCCTCAGTCATACGCCAAGGTACTGTGTATTCTTCCACCGCGCACAACCAAACTATTTATGCCCGTGAATGTCGTAAACTCGAAACGCCGCATGATGAGACTGGCATAGCTTGAGGACCACCTGTAGGTATAAAGTTTAATGTCTCCTTCATTCACACGACATTGTGACTGATTTGGAAACCTCTGTGTTTAGGTGGCAGGTGAGCGCTACGTTTACAAGTTTGTGTGCGAGCCAGAAGCGCTTATCTCGTTGGCGTTCCCCGACAATCAGCGGCCCAGCCTGAAGGCCGAGTTTGAGCGCTACGTGAACGAGGAGGACACGGTGCCGCTGTCCCACCTGGATGAGGGTGTGACTTACCCCTCCGAACCAGCTGCCACCAACTTGGGCCCACAGCCCTACTCCAAAGGCTACATGTACTAATGCCACCAACAGCCCCATTACCCCTACCCCCTTATTCCCATGCACCTATTGCACATGCCCAACCCCATCCACTTGTATATAAGGCTATGGTGTTTTTTTTTGTTTGTTTTGTTTTTATTTTTTGGTTTAAATTAATATCACTAGGGACTCTCAGTTCTGAGGCCTGTCCAATACAAACACGCGACTGTGGTTCAACGAGTGGCTTAATAAAGACCCAATATTACTACTACAATACTTTGAGACCAGTTTTCCCCACTCTTGTACCCTAAAATGAATGTTAACTGAAAAGTTACCGGTTTCCAGGATACAAAGGTGAGGAGGTTATCTATGATTTAGTTATGCAACATGCTGGAAAAAAAAAAATGCTGACCAATGGGTGACAAAGGGCTCTTTTTGAACAAACACCTTTAGCATATAAGGACATAAACAAGCCAGATCTATAGCCTCCAGTATAGCAGTTCACTGGAATCTGTATTGACTAAACATGTGACAAAAGTCACGAAATGTGTCACTTTCACTTTGATGCTTTCCAGTGTTCCTGAAGTCTTGTTTAATAGACGCCTCAACACAGATCTGCCTTCCATGATGTAAATATCAGTCACATGACTACACTTTCAGCAACTAGTCGGGTGACATTAAACTGCAGCTTGAACAATGTGCTGGACCTGTAGTCCAAGGAGGGCATTTCTCAAAGAAGCAGTAACACTATAATCCAAACTTGAATAATACTATAAATAAATAGTAAAATGTTTATCAGTAATATTCCAGTGTTGTTTTTTTTTAACCAAATCATATTCCTCATAGTAAATCTGCTCTGTTTATGCTGTTTAAATAAACTCTCTTGGCTTTACAGACACTTCAAGTTAAGTGACTTTGATTTTAGCCAAACCAGCTGGCATTTCTGTTTTTTCCCTCCCTCATGGGCTTCAAGTGATACGGGTAATGCACAGTTACATAAAAATTTTCCCAGAGGCAAAACAAATCAGTAATTACAGTAGCAACAGAAAGAACCTTTTGGAGTACAAAACAAAGGTTTATTAAACGCAGCGCGGAAACGGTCCCAGATGATTAAATACAAAAGAAGGGTTAACGACATAAAAACCTCTCCACGTTTCAATTCCCAATCATTTCCTGCCACAAAACACAATTACAATAAAATGCTGCTCTGGTTGAGTACTGATCCTGTGTTGAGTCATAGTCCATAAATGACCGTAAATTTATAATAAGGATGGTTCAAGATGGAAACAGAAGGAACTAAAAGAACTAACTGAATTGATCACAACCTCCTTCCCTGTCAGCACTTCAGCCATTGTCGAACGGCCTGCCTAAGATCAATTTAATTTTCCACTGCATAAGAGCTGCATGACTGGGTAGAACTATACATTATTTTTTATAAACAAATGGGCCATCTTAAGGAACCGGAACCAGATGAAGTTTCAAAATAAATTACAACATATATATGTTGTAAATTTGTTTATTCCAAACCTTTTAACATTTGTATGGGTGCATACAAATGAGAATGTTACAAGTACCAACTGTACCTCACTATCTGTCCATGATTCCTGTCTTGTTTCCACTGTGTGTATGAATCCACCACTCAGCAAGAGGATTAAAGGACAATGGCAGTCTATGGATATCTTGTAAGGGCATTCTAGCGCCTGCGGAAAGCTCTGGAGATTCTCCAGGCGTTTGGCTCCTCGTATCGGTTGTAGAGAGGTTCCAGACGCTGCTGTTTCTTCTGCTTGCTGAGGCGAGTTGGGTCTGACACTTTAAAGAAGGCTGGGGCAAACTCCACCAGCCATCGAGGGTCAATGGTGGTCACTTCTCTCATATACTCCTTGGTGGTCAAAACCAATTCATGGTACACCACCCTGAAAGAAGAAGAGAACAAGTTAGAACAAGAATGCATATGTACAAGGCCATGAAGTCACTGCCGTCTTCACACTATTAAGGCCTACATACCATTCAGGTTGTCGGTTAAACAGAGCACTCGAGGGGTGGATGTAAACCACCTGCTGGTCTATGAGGGTCCGGTAGCCTTCCTGGGGGTCTTTTTTAGCTGCATTACGGAAAAAGCCACTGCAGATTGCCTTCTGTACACGCACTGTGGCCTTACCGCATGATACCACGTCCAATTTATGTCTAAAAAAAAAAAAAAAACCAAACATGTTCCATTGAATGCCTAGAATCTGCTTATTTTAAGACAGTACAACATTTCAGCAATAGGTTAAATGCAAGTAAAGTTGTTCCAAAATGACACAAATTGGCTTTTTTTGGTTGTGGGCTAAAATTTCTCACCGGTCCATGATGCCCAGCATCTGTTTACGAATATCCTGTGCACGCCGCAAGGAGCGAGCCTGAATGAAGTTTTCATAGCACCATGGATTAGAGAACTTGTTGTTCTTCCAAGAGTTGTACACAGCCAGTAGGGTCAGGTGGTCTCCCTCAGGCTGGTGAAACTTGGCCTTCTTCTGGTCAGCCAGAGCCTGTTTGTCCTAAAATAACAGATTTAGGGATTTAGCAGTCACAAAAGACATACAAGAATTATTTACTTAATTATGCTCCATTATTGTATGTTCATCAACATGCTTGAGTATGTGATAATAATGCTAATTGTGTCTGGTAATAGTAACTGCACAGCCAATAAGACTATTGTAGCCATGTAGCCATTTTCTGCTTCACATGAACAAAGAGTTGGTGTGATCACCCTAAATAGCTTGTACCATTACCTTTGGCCTGTAGAACACATTTTGTACAGAGAGCATGGACACAATAGTCAGCATCTCTTCACTGCAGCCCAGGTGGACGGACATAATAAGCATCTTGCACAACATGGGCTCCAGAGGAAACTCGGCCATCTGAGACAAAACAGAAAAGTCGAGAGAAAAACAAATTCACAAATTCTGCACAAGCAAAAACCAACCTTTGTGAATGTATTTTATAACGGTAACCACATATAACCAGGGGGTGTGCGCACAGAGGTCCAAGCAGATACACGCACATCTGTGCACACACAAGCCCCCCGGAACCCCCGACTACAGCCAAGGCAAAGAAAATGTTTAATTTTGGTGCATACCAGTTAATTAATGTGGGTACTCATTAGAATACTACATCAAAAACATTATGTCAACCCCTGCATATAAAAATGTACATAAATGCATATATACAAACAGACAGTCATCCAGAACTCATACCCTGCGTCCGAGACGAGTGAGTAGTCCCTCATCATCTAAAGCTCCTAGTGTGTAGAGCTGTTCCATGGCTGTGATCAGAGTCTCCATAGGTGGAGCGTCCATGAAGTCAAATGAAAGCAGGTCATTAATTCCCATAGCCTGAAAGAGAAAAAAAAGATTACACAATTTGCCTAACAGCATACAAACCATGTTTTATTTCAAGTAGGATAAAAAGTAGGATAGGATGAATAATTACAAAATTGCACAATTACTTTTTACTACATTCTGCAAGCTGTTAAGTGGAACAGACAGGAGGTTTATGAATGTGTTTGAGGGCACACCTTGAGTGACAGCACAGTGCTGGCTAAGTTAGTTCTTTGGATTTCAGGTACATTTGTTGTGAGCATTTCATCCCTGTATGCACGTTCCGTGTACAGTCTGTAGCACTTCCCCGGTCCAGTCCTGCCTGCTCTGCCTGCCCGCTGTTTGGCCTGTGCCTGAAACACACAACAAAGGTCAGATCCAGAGCTTCACAGAGCTAAGGTGTATTATGTTTAGGTGATTAATAATGGATGTAACCTACCTGTGAAATTGGGGTCACCACTAGCTGGTCAATGCCTGTTTTGGAGTTGTATACCTTCTGCTTGACAAATCCTGGATCCACCACATAATAGATCCCATCGATTGTCAGAGAAGTCTCAGCAATATTTGTAGCAATGACCACCTATATAAAAATAAAATACAGGAAAAAAAAGCATAATAAAATAATTAAAAAAAACCCCACACACTTAAACATGCGCCATGTTTCGATGTAGTCTTTTTGCAGAGGACAGAAAGACGATCTTACCTTTCTGCTGCCAGGTGGAGCTGGGTCAAAGATTCTGGTTTGCATCTCACTGGGCAGGGCAGAGTACACAGGGAGGATGATCAACTCTGGAACATCAGGGCCAAGGGATTTCATTCGCTCATATAGGATCTCACATGCTGTATCAATCTCCTCCTGACCAGTCAAGAACACCAAAATGTCACCTGCAAATACAAACAGAAGTTAGAGAACAATCAATGACCCATTAAGATGTACTGAATGGAAGTATTTCAGATTATACAGAAGAGGAGTCATTACCTGGTGGCTCAGTGAGATGAATCTGCATGACCGTGATCAGACTGGCATCCAGGTAGTCTGTCTCAGGCTCTTTGGTGTATAGTACCTCTACTGGGTAAGTGCGACCAGGAATAGTGAAAATAGGTGCCTCATAAAAATACTGCGAGAACTTCACAGCATCCAAAGTAGCAGACGTTACAATGAGCTTCATGTCTGTGCGTTTCTGTACAGTCTGAAAACAATGCAGGAAGAATATCAAAGGAAAATCCATAAAAGAAATGTAGTTCTTAACTTCTCCATCGAAAACTATGTTTAATACATAAAATTCATCTTTTTTTAAATCAACCCCAATTCCAAATCTGTCTACTGGCTAGTCGTACTATCACACAATACAACTAAGCTGAGAATGTGAAGGCTGGTGAAAGGTGGGCAGAGAATGGCAACAACCACATTAATAAGCACTGTATAAAATCATTAAAAAGAAGAAGGGCAATCATGCACTCCCAAAGACAATCTCCGATTCTTGATCGTGACATTGTCGGGGATAAAAACTGATACTTGTGAATCATACCATATCAAACTAAAGTCATTAAGAGTTTTAAAGGAACCTAGTGGAAGATTTACTGTTCCATTGTAATTTATTTTTACCAAGCGGCAGTTAAGACACTACTTCCTTGCAGGCCATACCTTCTTGAGCAGTCCAAAGAGCACGTCAGTGTGGATGGTCCTCTCGTGAGCCTCGTCCAGCATAATAATGGCATACTGGCCAAGATCAGGGTCAATCAGACACTCTCTCAACAGCATACCGTCTGTCATGTACTTGATGACCGTTTCTGGACTCGTGCAGTCCTCAAACCTGATGGTGTAACCCACCTGCATTCACAGAAATGTGTTACTATAATCTTCCCCAAGAAGTGTAGACTACAACTAACTACAGCAAAATAAAACTGTTTTCACAGGCATGGAGGCCACAGAACTGACATCTACACTAATACACAGTGGCAATTATTCACCTCTTGTCCCAAACAACATCCATACTCCTCAGACACTCTCTTGGCCACAGACATGGCAGCCACTCTTCTGGGCTGTGTACATCCAATCTTCCCACGTGTAGTGTATCCAGCCTCAGCAAGGTACTGAGTGATCTGAGTGGTCTTCCCAGAGCCTGTCTCCCCAATCACAATCAAGATCTGGTTGTCATGAACAGCCTACAAAGACATCACAAAAACAGAGAAACATTTATTATTACGCTTCCACCATATATTCCTGATAGTGTAAACCTGATCTCCCAAAAATGCTTATGACTTAGTTTCAGCACAAGGCTTAAAACAGTCATCACATATTTATAAAGTATTGTCATGTTACTTTCTAATGAAGGTCAGGCTCCAGTTTTGTTAATCAAGTTTGTAACTGTAACTTAGTAAGCTACCACTACGATTACTGACCCCTGAACACAGGACATTCACTGAACATTAACCAAATGTCTTAAAAGAACAAGGCAAGGTGAGGCATGTTTAAAGTTATCTGGTGCTGCTTTTTAACTGAGCTGTAGTGAAGCTTCAGCACGGTCATCGGTAAAGCACAGACCTGAATGAGCTGCTCTTTAAGCTTGTAGATGGGCAGACTTTCTCTCTGCTCAATGATGGACAGCTGTGTCTTCTTTCCGTATGAGGCCTTGTTGCCACCGAAAGCATGTTTCTTCCACTCAGGGATGTCGTTAGGCATCATGCCGATGCCTCTCATGTTGGCGGCTATCTGCCTTCCATCAACTGTGCAGTGTATGTTGCAGACGTGAGAGGGGAGGTTGGTCAGCGTGTGGAGAGAAAGCAAAGTGCATTTATTGAGAGACTCTTGCCAAGCCAGAGGGCATATAGGGAGCAAAGATAACTGTAGCCAAGCGTATATCCGCCCTTTTAAAAGTGTGCAGGAAACCAGATGGCCATCAGACACAGTTCTCTTAGGCTGGGGAGGTCTGGCACACAGTATTATGGAACGAATGCTTCTTTTTAAGCATGTGACAGGAAAAGATATATATAGAGGAAATTAAAATGAGGAAAAAACATTTCTTAAAATGTACTAAACCTTAAGCTTATCATTATAGTCATCTACCTGAGGTCTTAGAATGTTTAGGACGATTTCTTAAGCACATGAAAACTTAGGCTTTCATTATAGTCTACCTACCTGTATCTACCTGGAATTTTAAAACATTTAAGACAATTGTGTTTAAGCAGTTGACAGTGAACATTTAAAATTAAAAAGAAAAGAACAGTCTCAAACACAATTTAAGCTCATCATTGTAGACATCTACCTGAATCAGTGAGGAATGATAACACAGTTATCAAGTAAAAAAAACAAACATACATGCATACAAACAAAAAAACAAAGACAGCATACCATCAGGTAGGGGGTCCACCCAGTGCTTGTTGAGGCCCATGGGGATAGAGTCCATCTCAGCCTCGCGCTGAGCCTGCTTCACTTCCCGTCTCTCTTTAGCCAGAGCACTCTGCATCATAGCTGCCTGGGACAGAGATCCATCTGGGTTCTGAAAAAGATCAAGAGAAGCAAGTGAGGACCGACTACAGACACATCCCAACCTGCAACATGCTGCACGATCTAAGGGAATGTTCACTTACCTTCACGATTTTCACAGGGCTCATATCCATACTTTGTTTTGTGTGCCCCCGAAGGAAAGGAGGTTCCTCTTCTACCAGTTCAATCTCTAGGTCCTCATCTGAAAGACAGAATTATCAACACATTCATTCTCAAAGAAGAACTGCAGACATCTATTTAAAAATTGATCAAATGACCAACAATTCATGCAAGTAGGAGTTGCTCCAGCATACCTTCTTCATCATCAACTTTAGGCAGGATCCCCGTTTCCTCATCAAAGTCTGGAAACTCCTCTTTGGAGAGCACATTAGCTGCAATCATCTAGGAACAGAAAACAATGAACAATAATTAAAGAACCTACACTATTAAAATTGTGGCATTCAACAACAGAGAATCACAGCTGAACAGTTCTCATTAGTGCCACCTAGAGGCAGTGACATTACTCCAAGCATTTGTAGTTTACACAAACTAGATTTAACTCTCAATCTTCTCATTAAATTAAATTAGGAAGAGTTGCACTAGGAAACAACAACACATTAGTCTACAGTAAATACATTCTTCTACTGAAACTTCACATCTGATTGAATGCATACTTGTTTGATCTCCCATTTCTCAGGATCAGAAATCTTGGTGAGTCTCTTGCGTTCTAGCGTGTCATCCTCCACCTCAGGAGCGTGGCCCAGGTTGAGGTTGGTTGGTCTGTCTGGGTTTCGCATGGCTGACTCCTCCTGACCCTCTCCCCCAACATTCCTCCTCCTGTTAGGGTTTAAGTCTTCACCTGTGTCCTGATCAACATCCTGACAAAGGCAAGTACAACCAGCCATGAGCATGTGCAATGATCTCAGCTGTAGATGTATAACTACCTTGTCAGTTCTCCACTTACCTTCATACTGAGGCTGGTCTTAGAGCCTGTGAAGGACAACACCTTGACCTTCACCCGTTGACCTTTGCTGACCACGTCTGCCACATTTGCCACTCTGCCCTCTCTCCTAAGCTCAGAAATGTGGACCAACCCTTCCCATCGTTTCCTTTGAAAAAGGAGGATTTAAAAGGGGAAGATTTGAAAAAGGAAACAGTATCATTGTTAGAAATGTTTAAGGCAAAACACAGTACATAAAGGCTTAAGAAATATCCTACCAATGATAACATAAGATATAAGGTTACTCTCAAGGTGCATCACACCATAGCAACTAACCTCAGTCCCTCTAGCTGAACAAAGCAGCCAAACTGCATGATGCTGGTGACTTTGCCGTTATAGATGTCACCCACTGAAGGCTCCTCTGGGGGTGGACGGTCCACATGTTTGTCCTTCCAGCGGTCTGAGCCCTTCTCTCGGTCCCCTTGGCCAGGACTCTTGGACCTGCTGCGGGAATGCCAGCGAGTCCTGCGCCTCCTCTCTTTCACTGGAGAGCGTGATCTTGAGCGAGAACGGGAACGGTGGCGCCTCCTCCGGTCTCGGTCTCGATCTCTGTCTCTGTCCCTTTCCCTGTCTCGGTCCCTGTCCCTGTCCCGGTCTCGGTCTCGGTCTCTACTCCGACTGCGACTCCTACTCCTCCGACTTTTCCTGCTGCCACTGGCTTCAGATCTGAAGAGGACAGCAATCTAATTACAATCTGGACTGATTTATTTCACATGAAACAGAATGTTTGTAACCAAAGTGTAATTCATAAAAATTAACAATTTGATGAAGTACATACGGCATCACAAAATCTCAGATTCCACTTTGATTCAAATACAATCTTTTGGCAAATATTTGGAAACTCTTTTCAAATTACTTTAAACAGGTGCACCAGCTAAAATAAATAGTAAAAAAAACCAACATTTGCTATTATAAACATGTTTTCTTGGATGAAGCAGCAGTGTGCACTGAAATGTTTTAATTTAACATCTAGGATACTTGCCTTTAGATTAAATATTTGAAGTGGACTGAAGCATTACTTTTGGTAACTGATATCATTGTGTGGAAGTTAAATATCTTATTGCAGCATAATTATTTTCAGATCTTAATTTGTCGACACAATGGATGGCTGTGTGATGCATCAGCATAATACATGATGGGTTGTGTAGTGAAATAACACTGATGAAAGTAAATTAAACATTGAATTAAGTCAAACAGATAAAACATACAATGCCTATTTTAAAATAAAACTTCACTGAATACAAAAATGTGACTTGATGCATTTAAACAGTAGCAAAAATATATTTTAGGGATTTTCACTTTTGAAAATAATCAAAAGGGAAGCATACATTTTAGTATATGTGAGTACAATATATACAGTAAAACATTCAGATCAATGCACAATTTGTATTCTTAGTGCTTCACAACAAGTGTCAATTTAAACTATGTGCGCATGCCACTGCACCTACATTACAAATAAGTTTGCATCAAAATTATGTTTGTCTTTGCGAGTGATATTTTTCCCACCTTTTCTTGCTGCTTTTTGAGTCTGGTCCACAGGCACTGGGCATGAACATCTCCAACTCTTTCATAGCATCAGCCGCGACCTTCACATCATCTTCATCCAGCATGTTCTGTTTAACCCAAAAGTTATAATTAATGTTCTCTGGTTTAATTTCAAACCAACTGTCTAAATAAGTGAGAAAGTCTTACTCTAATATTAGGATTGTCTGGTCTGCACAGGGCAGGGAACAGCTCCTTCAATTTGTCTTTCTCACTCTTTTGCTTGACAACAGGCTCATTCCCTGCATGATGAAACAAAAATGAAATTAAATGCACAAATCAAATGGAAAATTAGCTTTCCATAAAAGTAATCATAAATTCATAGAGAGCTACTAATTTATGCCAAACCTTTACTGGTGGAAGCTTTAGCTGGTGGTCGCATGGTTTGAATGAGACGGAGCAAGTTGCTAATGAGTGAGTCCTGCAGAGATTAAAAGACAGAAAGTCACACAAACCATTACCACTATGCAAAAAAGAGCAAGTGCAACAATGCAGTAAAGTACAGGGGCTGTGTTCTGCTTTTCACAGAGAATACTATTTTAATAAAACTTTTTTGATGTAATTCAGATGAATAATCAAACAGGCCAAGCAAAAAAAAACAATAGAGCCTAGTGAAAACCACTTACTGTGAAGTCCGCTCCATTTTTAAGCAGCACTGACTTGAATCCATCAAAAGCTGGATTTTTCTCAGCAAGACTGATGACAAACTCCGCTGTAAACAACATTAAAATGAGTGTTACTGGTTAATAAGCATTCGCGCGTGAGAGTGAAAGTAAAAATTAAAGTCTCTGGATAGGGGGACACGTTATTAAAAAAGTGATGCGACTAAGCCAGAATGATTTAACAAATAACAAATGGGGTATTCTGAAAGCCAAGGCATATAGCACATTTTTGTGAAGTAGCAGTTTCGGCTTCAAACCAGACCTCACGTCCAAGACCACTGGTTATATATTGCAATATATTTCTTTAGAACAATACAATTATCATGATAAATTGTGAGGAAAAAAAACACCACACGGTCAGCACAGACAGCTACATAAAGTTGGCACAGCTAGCCATGCTAACGACGGTTAGCATGACAGAAGAAAATCCAGTCGGACGGTTTATTTACATTTTCGAAATAACACAGTTGTTATGTAATGAAATTGTGAAGCCACTTCACAATTTTGTAGCTTAAAATCTCACAAAAAGACAGATAAAACGAGTTTAAAAAGAGAGCTAAGGCCCACACTAGGATCCACACTCCCACCAGTTTCAGTTACTGAGGGACGAATAAAACTTTAAAAATAGTATATTTCTTAGCTCACCGAGGTCCTTGTCACTGATTCCCAAGTGGTTGTCGAGCTCAGTACAAACTTTAGACACTAAGGACAAATATTCGAGCTGTTTAAGCTCATCTTCTCCCACCTCCACCATCTTCTCCCCTGTGTTGTTGTGAGGGAGGCAGGAAGTAAAAGCAGGTCTGTTACAACTGGATTGAGAATATTATCTCGCCCCCAAGTGGACAAAGAGAGTCCTGAACTCCTCCACAGAAACAAAGCAGTTTCAATTGATAAACCACCAATACAGATAAGAATCCAAAAATTAATTATACAGAATTAAATAGAATAAACAGAAATACAAATAAAAAGAATTAATTAAAAAATAAAAAACAACTGAAGGTGCCAACTGAAAGAAGAATCACGGAATCCAAAAAGAGGAGCATATATTCACTGTTTGTATTGCTTTTGCATTGTGAGAATGTTGTATGGCTAATGGACATTGTTTGGTTTCACAAATTAAGTATTGGAAAGATGATTTTGCATTAGAGAATTTTGACTAAATATGATATGAAATAAATATGAAATTTGGCTCATATTATTAATAGATTAGTTACATAAAATTGGTCTGCTTTAGTCACTGGATATTTGTACAAACCAAATAATAACATTTCAAACGCAGAACACATTTAATACACATCACAATTTCACCCAGTCTAACGACACATCACATCACAAAAAAGTGTGCTTTCAAAATAGTGGCTGTTCATGCAGATTCATTTCCATTTATTGACTGTGCTGTCTACAAATATTATAGACTGTACAACATATATCCCCCTGAGAAACAAAGAAAAAGGTGTCTTACAATTTCTATTTTGTGTGATTTCCTATCTATTTGGGCCTTAACAAACACCTTAAAATTTAAATTTTTTATTTGTGATTAATCCAAGAACACATTCACTTCGCTCTTCTGTTGCTTGCTCTTTGCAAGGAAATCAGTGAATTATAAGTAATAGAACATAAGAAGTTCTGCATTTCTTCTTCCTCTGGATATTTTAGCTGTGATAATCCTGGAAGCATGTTTTCTTTTTGGTTATTTCAGAAGAACATCTTGCATTTTGGGGTTGAGGGTCATGTTTGGGGACCCAGTGGTGGTGTGCTGAGGGGAGATTCGAGCCCATGGCCTCTTGGTCCAGGGGCACGGATCCTACCCACTAGGCCGCCACCACCACCAACCACATTTTCATTGGCTGCGTCCCAGGCAACGCACTATAACAGCTATATTACTAAATGCACTACATATATATTATTTTATAACGTCAAACTCTTTTCTTTTAAATTGGGCCGTTCGTCAAACATGTTAGGCTGTGAGTGGGTGCCTAGTGGCCCCTGGTGGTGGAAGTGTGAATTACACATAGGTTTCTAATGCCGGTGCCACAGTCGGCACACGGGGCAGGACTATTCTTGGGTTTAGGATGCTCAGGCTGATCTGGACGGGGTCACCCTCCTCTACCAGACGTTTCGGACCTTCCCGGCTCTTCAGTGGAGCTTTCTTAAGAAAAGACAGAGCCCGTAGTCGTAGTTTGTTTAGCAGGCGGAGGTCTGAACCCACGCCCATCCGCGACAGTGACAGCTACCCTAAACTTGTGAAGTTCAGGTCTTTCCAGGGCAGCTTCAGGTAAAATTCGAACACAGCCAAAGGTTATTTTTTTATCTCATAGTGTCAGAGATATGTGACCAGCTCCAACGCTGCATAATCTCTGAGTTAGGTGTTTGGGCTAGCTAGCTACCTAATGTCACTGTATCCAGGGCTGCTAACTGATGTAAACAAACTTCCCAGCCGGCTTGAGAGGCACATTCACTGGCCAGGCTGTCTAGAAACACAGGTGTTTCAGCCCTGAGCAGCACGACATAACAGCAAAATGCCTGTATGTTCATTCTTTTTTAAAGAATCATATTGACAGCTCTCAATTCAACCTATACTGCAAGCTAGAGATTAGCTAAACTAGCCTGGCTGTTCACTGCAGCAAAACCACTGTAGCTAACTTGCTACTGCGGTGGTCAATGATGAGTTGCTTATTACTTAAAATAACGGAGTTTTAGATATTTCTTTTTGTTTTTGTTACGCTCCAGGTGTTAGTTATTTGCTTTCCTGGCTTATTTAGCCATGGCGAATGTATAATACAGTAGGTAAAGGTCTTGAGTCACCCCTCATTTCTTAATATTTTGCTTCCAAAGAATCACAGGCTCGTATATATTTGATATAGTCGTGAGGAACAGTTCTCCAGACATCCTGAAGGACTTTTAAAGATGTTAAACCACACTATGATCTACATAAAACAGTAAATAAACAGGTGCAGTATACTGGTGGTGCTGAATGCTGAGTGTTTGGAACACTTTGTATTTTTAGGCACTTTGCAGTCTGTCACAGTAAAACATTTTTTCACATTTCTCTAACTTAATCTACTTCAATCTACTTAATGTGCCAAAGGTAATATAATTTGACAGGCATGAAATAGTATTTTGCACCAGCAAGGTGATTCAAGCAATTTAAAGAAATGAAGGGTGGCTCGAGAATTTTGTACAGTATTCTAGATCTAGCCTGTCTGTGAAGCCGTATTGGCTTAACTGGACTTGAAAATGTACCTAAGATGCAAACTTTGATGATCCACCTCTGTTTGAACAGGACATCTGGAGCAGCCTTCTTCAGTATGGCATCAGGGAGTGATGGACAAGAGAGTCCCCCAAAACATACTAATCGTCTGAGTGAGGAGAGATCCCCCTACCTACTGCAGCATGCACACAATCCTGTTGACTGGTGATTACCTCTTTACAAAAAGGACTTGTCTACCCTTTTGTCCTAATGAGACAATTAATGTGATTAACACTCCCTCTGTGGGCAAAAACTATCCTACAAGTTTTCCTGGGTTCACAGATCTTGTGTTTTTTCTGTTTGTTTTTAAGACCTAAAGAAAAGCAGTTTTCTTGTTTGTGGGTGTTTGTATACGGTGCCATTTGAGCAATGTGAAATTCTTTCTCTCCATTTAACCCATTCACCAAGTGAAGCAGTGTGCTGCCACCAACGAGGGGCACACAAGGGTGATGACACTAGTGGTGTTGGGATTTGAACCCACAACCTCCTAACCACTAGGCCACCATCTGCCGGTTATTATTGCTATTAAAAGCTCCTCTTGTTTTGGACTAGACACTCTCAAGCCACTCTTCTAACCAAAAGTACCTCTTAAGTGTACTTAATTGTGCTGACCCTTAATTGTACTGACTCTGTTGGCTGTAGATGGCCAATCTGTCCAACAGTGATTAAGCTGCACGCTAAGGCTATCTATTGTTAGTTTTCCCAATAGAGACTCTTTTTCTCTCTCTTTAATGAGGATGTGTTCCCCTTTTGAGACTTGCTTCCTCCTGAGGTTGCTTCCTCCAGCTTAGGGAGTTCGGGAGTTCCCTATGGATTTCACTAGGAGCTCGGACCTGGATGTTGTAAAGTTGCTTTATGACAGCATTGGTTGTAAAATGTGCTATATAAATAAAATAGAATTGAATGGAACTATTACTTTTTTAAAAATTACAATACATTTGGTCCTACGTGACATAGGAACATCAGACAAAACTTAGCATGAGATCTTTTTTTTTTTTAACTAGAGCTGTTTGTTGTCTAGCTGTGTATAATGTATGTGCACATTTGCTTGTATCTTTTGTTTCAGGTTCCCATGGGGCAAAGAGGCCTTTGATAAGGCAAAAAGTGAAGACAAACCCATTTTCTTGTCAGGTAACTGCATAAGTCACATCTGAACATCTGAAACCCTCACTGTCATCTTGTCCCCTTTGCATTTTACACGGTACATTGTCCTCTGTCACAGTGGGTTACTCTACTTGTCACTGGTGTCATGTGATGGAGAGAGAATCATTCGAGGATGAGGAGATTGGGAAGATCCTCAGCGACAACTTTGTTTGTATAAAGGTCGACAGAGAGGAAAGACCCGATGTTGACAAAGTCTACATGACGTTTGTACAGGTATGATCCATTATAAAACCAGACTAATGAATTTTCCGTTAGTTGGTTTTATCAGCAATTCGCGTAATGCTGTGTAAATGTTTTTTTCTTCATTAGGCAACTAGTGGAGGGGGTGGCTGGCCGATGAGCGTGTGGCTTACTCCAAATTTAAGACCATTCATTGGGGGCACATACTTCCCTCCAAGCGACAGTGGAAGAAGACCTGGATTTAAAACAATACTTATGCGGATTATGGATCAGGTAAACAATGGCATTTCTAGGGGTGTAATGGTACACAGATGTCACGGTTCGGTACGTACCTCGGTTTTGGGTCATGGTTCGGTACGGTTCACGATACAGCAAAGTTAAGCAACAAAAAGTTCTAAAGAATGAGGCTTGGTTTGTT